>CM061176.1:23316727-23916727 GCA_030763345.1 Mythimna separata
CAGCTGAAGGTCAGTGTCTCAATTGTGCTTCTTCGGAACCTATCTCCTCCAGAGCTGTGTAACGAGACTCGCCTTAAAGTCGTCTCACTCCACAGACACACCATTGGAGCAGAAATTCTTATGGTTGTGGCATTGGCGAGGCAGCATTTATAGTGGCATTTCCCCCCTACCTTACAACTTCCCGTTCCAGTTCAAGCGCGTACAGTTCTCAGGACGAGTTGCTTCTCACAAAGGCAACTGTACGGTGCTTGCTCCCGCGTCACCAGTCCCAGTCACCAGTCCTGATTCTCTTTACATTTTGGCACCTGGCAACGTAATTTATAGGGAAGTGTTGTAAGGTACGATATCTTTGTACGTATTTATACACTTTTGTGTCCTGGAATGGAATACATTCCACACATACATCACCATCATCATCTGCCTAGCCTTTTCTCAACTATATTGGGGTCGGCTTCCAGTCAAGCCGGATTTAGCAGAATACCAGTATTTTACGAGGAGCGGCTGCCTACCAGACCTCCACAACCCATTAACTGGGATAACACGGTACTTCATGGCAAGACTGATATTCCACACATACATCATTTTCTCTATTTCCTTCAGTCACAACTTATGACTGAACTCAGCAGGATTTCCATATAATTCTCTAAACTTGCTTCGCTTGCAAAAAAAAACATGTATTTTAATGCTATTTTAAAAGTTGTTTACTTATAATGCTATAGCGACATCTTAAGTATTTTTGGTCCTGTAGAGCCTTAACGCAGACGACGTCGCGGGCAGCAGCTAGTAATAATAATAAACTTTTTGTTTAAGATAACTACGGATCTAATTTGTAAGTAGGTAGTATAAAAACTATATCTAGTGTTAGTAAAACAACCTTAATCTACTCGCCCCCTACCTGACACATGAATCGAGCTATCAATACTCACTTGAGCACTATTAAAGTTACATCGATTCATTTACAGACAGTCCACTCTACTGGCTATACTTAAAACGATGTGTGGCGTGCAGTGTGATTTGATTATGTTAATAGGTCTAGTACGTGTGATTCCTTTTAGTTTTTAACGTTAATAGCAAAAAAACAAAACTCTCATTTCGAATTCTTTGAACAAACCCTACTTTGAAAATAGCAAAACCTTTAAACCACTTGAATATTTCAACACTCGTTCAGAATCTATTTGTGCCTTTTTTAAGCGTTACCCAAATTTAGACCCTGCACACATATTATTTAGCGAGCGAATCTAAATTCACACTATAAAGTGTTTTAACACTGGCCAGTTCCAATGTCAGTCCGGCCGAATAATTAAAACTATTGTCTCTGGTATCATGTTCGACATTTAAATCGATAGAGTGATATTGGTAATAGACATGTGAAGTGCAACAGAGTGACTCAAATCGTTTGAATCGGTTAGTGAATCGATATTCATCTTCATACGAGTAGCATCTTCTGGTTATAGTCATATCGAGTGTCAGATTCTCATATTTCATTCAACGTTTGACGTTTTGAATGGTCTGCGGGATATGGAGAGGCGGCGTTTGCCGAACGTTTGCTACGGCATGCGATCATGCATTGGTTTTGATTCGATTTGCGTCGTTAGTCGGTAAGTTGTGATTGTGGAAGTTTTAAGTCATTAGTGATGGAAATTTCGTTGTTTAGAAAATGTAGTGCTAAAGAATATACTTAGATATTTTAGGCATGTTGAGTGGGTGAATGAAAGGCAACGGGTTTTTTATGAAGATAAGTAACAAAATTATTTCACCAGGTTGATGTGGGAGGACACGCAGGGACGGGACGCCCTAACTTAGGAGACAATCTTAATGTCTAGGTACTGTTACTATAAATATTAACAAAGCATTGGTGCTTTTTTATATATAACATAAATTAATGCTTGACTGCAATCCCGCCCGATGGTAAGCGGTAATACAATCGTTGTTGGTAAGACGCAGTTCTAGCCTTGAAGACACCCAATTTAATTGAGACTTCCCGTCCAATTATAATTGGACGGGAAGACCGCAGCAGGCAAATTGTTCCAGTCGTTCGATGTACGCAGTATAAACGACCCTAGGCATTGATTGTACTTACAACAGGCGTGCAGTTATACTGCCATGGGAGAACATGAGATTAGTTATAATGCATGATTAATACAATAGCGTCAAAACCAGCGTCACTCGTTAACTAATAATGAGTCTACTTCCAGTTTAGTCTCAAAGTAAAGAGAATATCGGATGATTCGTGCAGTCTTTGCGTCTCGCTAACCTCTAACGTCGCATGAATTTCTATCAGTTTCACCTCAGAGAACAGTTAGCTAGAAAATGGTTATTTTCCTCCGGCAGCCTCCGTTATTAGTCTGCGGAAAGTATTAATATTAATGGATAACTACGAAACTAATTTGGTAAAGTTGCGCCACTAAGTTACTGCTAGTTTCTTGGGATTTTTAAGCAGTTCTGTCACAGCTTGTTTTGGCTTGTATCCTGAATAGAAATTAAAGTGAAGTGAAGCAGTAACATGAATTTAGCTGGATTGATCATAATCTATCCTACAACTAGCTTCTACCAGCGGTTTCACTCACGTGAAAGTGGTTTCTTCATACAAATTTTTGATCCCAATTTTAGCTCCTTAGAGGTTGAATTTTAGATATATAATCCATCTCCTTGTGCTCGCTTACGTCATAAAAGGAAGCCCTGGGTAACATTTCATGTTCTTAGTCCCAGTAGTTTCAGCTGTGCGTTGATATTTTAAAGAAGAACGCTTGAACATGCTAGTCACCAACAGCTACAAATTTTAGTATTGGATAGAGAGTAGAACAGTAACCTAAATCGCAGTCAAAACCGCGTGAAACTCATGGTATAACTTTAAATTTTCTCCTGTTTGATTAAGTATGTAATGATGTATGGCGTTACAATAAGAACTACGAAATAGTTCTCTGCGCGATTTGAACAGATACCTACAACAGCCCAAACTCATCTATCGGGCAACTGCCTGATAGATGATACCAGACCGATAGATGAGACCAGACGGGTGCTATTTCAGGTATAGGCAGTTGCCTATACCTGAAATAGCACCCGTCTGGTCAGAGGATTCTCCCTTTTCAACAGAGATTTGCGGGTTTTTACTTGCTGTTACTTATACCTCCAAAAGTATATTTCATAGATACTTTTAAAATACAAATGATTAACTTATTTATGAAGTTTTTAAAACAGAACTCTCCTACGATGATCACAACTTTTGGTCACATTAGTCGTTCTGCGTAAAGTATGGCGACCGACTGTCCAATTCTTTTTAAACTTGCTTCCATTTACTTACAGTTTGATTTATTTAAACTAACTACAATCTAGACAATTTAATACGCATAGTAAACAGGCAGCGGGGTTATATAAAAAATAAGTTTTATTTATTACTTAGGTACTTAATGATAATTTAGTACTGTCGCCAAATTTAACGGATATCAATCATCAATATGAAGACTTTTTCAATATGTACTGTAAGCAATATAATTCGATCTTTATACCTAAGACTATTGCAGTTAAGGGTAACGTGTCTTTTGGTGAATGGGCTACTATTGGTATTCACAAAAGTCGAACTCGGCTTTATGAGTTGTATGATGAAAAGATTCATGTTAATACTGCGGAATTTAGTTTATATGTGAGAAATTATTCAAAATTATTTAAAAAAGTATGCTCTGTTGCAAAGTCGCGGTAAACTTGAGTTCCAAAATTAAGAATAGCAATAATATAATTAAAACGACTTGGAATATTATAAATAGTGAAACTGGAAGGTCTAGAAAATCATGTAGTGACTATAGCCTTATAATTGATGACGTTGTGATCAAATCGGACTCTCAGGTAGCAGCGGCTTTTGAAAACTTCTTCTCAGAGATCCCCATACTAACAACAAAGTCTCTGAACTCATCACCCACTGCTGCAGAGTCCCTACTTAAAGAAAATGTTGAAGTTTGCGATTTTGATTTTAATTTTGATCATGTGACTCCTGCGGACATAATTAAAACTTTTAATACTCTGAATGTAAAAAAGACCACAGATTTATGGGGAAATTCTGTGGATGTTGTTAAAACCATTATCAACGTTGTAGCTCCTAGTCTTGCACTTATTTTTAATAATTGTATTGATTGTGGACAGTTTCCTGATTTAATGAAGTGTAGTAAAATAATACCATTGTTTAAAACGGGTAGTTCTTCTGACCCCACGAATTATAGACCCATTTCAGTACTACCTACCTTTAGTAAAATATTCGAGAAACTCATTTTAGACCAATTACAAAGATTTTTCAATAGACACAAATTGTTACATACTAAACAATTTGGTTTTACAAGGGGTCGTTCAACAACCGATTGATTGATTCAACAGCCGGGGTTGAACTTTTAGGTCATATTTATGATGCATGGGAAGACAAATGCGATGCTCTGGGCATTTTTTGTGACTTATCTAAGGCATTCGATTGTGTTCTCCATGAAACATTAATCAGAAAGCTTCGCCATTACGGGATCCGGAACTCCTCTCTGAATCTTCTTATTTCTTATCTGAGTGATAGGATTCAGACAGTCGATGTTAATGGGAAAAGATCTCCCGGATCCGTAGTAAAAATGGGTGTCCCTCAGGGCTCAATTCTTGGCCCCTTTTTGTTTCTTATTTATATAAATGACTTACCTTACCTCATCAAGGATAACCATAATATAGTGTTGTTTGCAGACGACACTTCACTTTTGTTTAAAATGAAACGTCAACAGACGGTTACTGATGATATAAATGTAGTTCTTTCCAAAATAATACACTGGTTTAATGTAAATAACCTCCATCTTAATGAAAAAAAAACAAAGTGTATTAAGTTTACCATGCCACATGTTAGGCAAGTAGAAACTAGTGTACTAGTTAAAGGTAAAGAGTTGAGTCCTGAAGATGCAACAGTGTTCTTGGGCATAACTCTAGATGCTGGGCTTCAGTGTGGCCCACATATAGACAAATTATCGAAGAAACTTAGCTCTGCAGCATACGCTGTTAGACAAATAAGAAATTTAACTGATGTAGAGACAGCCCGTTTAGTTTATTTTAGCTATTTCCATAGTGTCATGTCGTACGGTATTCTACTGTGGGGAAATGCCGCCGATATCCAGACAATTTTCGTATTGCAGAAAAGGGCTATTCGTTCAATCTATAAATTAAGTCCCAGATACTCCCTCAGAGTTAAATTTAAAGAAATTAATTTAATGACTGTGCCCTCACAGTATATTTACGAAAATATCTTGTACGCCCATAAAAACAAAAACATGTTTAAAAAGTACAGTGATATTCATAGTTTTAATACCAGGAACAAACATAACTATGTTGTTCCTGCAACCAGGCTCAAAAAAATAGGGGGTTCATTTAGATGTCAATGTATACGCTTTTATAATAAGCTTCCTAGTCATATGCAAGAACTAAGCCTTAATAAGTTCAAATCTGTTGTTAAGCGAAAACTTTGCCAAAAGGCTTATTACACTGTAAAGGACTACGTTGAGGACGTAAAGGCTTGGGATTGACCAGAGCGCACTACAACTGTTGTCTTATCTTCTTACTTTATTTTATTTTCGATTGTACTTTTTTACAATTTGAAATTTATTTATTACAATTTGACATTGTAAAATAATTTTTACTTTACAATTTGACATTTTTTAAATTATTTTTTACTTTTTTATTTATGTTTGACATAAATGCTTACTTTGTTAAGTATTACACTTTGTATTATTATTAATTTTTTCTTTTTTGTGAATGTGAGGACTATGTGAATTGCTTTTTTTTTCTTTTTTAGTCATTTTAACTTATGTCTGGCAATTTGAGTGTTTTCTGTGGCCTAACCATTATGTCCTCTCTTTGGTATTGTTCGTCAAGTCGTTGAGCTCCTTAGTAGTCCTGAGTTGAGCTTTGCGAATATTGACGAATGCTTGCACTGACTGGACAGGTCCACTCAAATTGCATGGTTCTTTCTTCAAAAGGCCATCTCAGACACTAATCTGCATGGTTCGCATATTATTTTCATGTTGTACGGACTTTAAAAGAGACTGTGACCCCTGAGTTTGTTTCGGTGTTTCTTCTCAGGGTAGTCAGTTAGGAAACACCGGCCTCATCTAGTAACAAAAAAAAAAAAAAGTCCAAGAAAAAAAAATTGACGTGTAAAAGAGTTTGAAAAAACCTATTTGCAAAATAAATATCATTTATCATTTATTTATCATTAATAATATTCTATTGTTACATTTTTAGAGTTGTAGGTAGCAGGTTCAGACCCAGCCAGGCGCATTACTTTGTGTAATTTATTTCTTCACCCCTGCTCTCAAAACGGTGAAGCAAAACGTTGTGAGGAAACCGGCATGTCTTGGAACTAAAAATTCTAAGACATGTGCCATCTTCCTATCCGCTTTGGGCCCGTGTGGTAGATTATGGTTCATTCCGTCTCCTCCTAGCGAGGAGGCCAATCCGGACTATGAGAACATTATAAAGGAAATTACGCTTATGCTTTGCTTGTGTTAGTTTTTTAATCCTTTGTAAGTTTCTATGTAAAACTGACCAACAAGAATTGAACAAAAATTTCGCATTTAAACCTTTTTGTTTACAACAGAACTGTTGTATTTTCATTTAAAACAGTGCGAACGGAAATCATAATCGCCTCTTTTATTGTCGCACACAGCTCAGCGCTCTCATTAAAAATCTGCAGCCATAGAGTCTAACATCTCACTGCAGTTAATTTTATTGTCCGTGGCGTCTGCATTGTTTTTCGGCAATAACTTTAATTTTTAGCGCGAGCGTGGCGGCTCAGCGGAACGGAACGGTGCATAAAGCGCGCCATGCATGTGTGTATTGTTGTTAATTCTGCGACTAAGACAAAACCTCGCCAGTCGGCTTGTCCGCGGGCCCCGTGTAGGAAGCATAAAAATAATTTATATGTCGCTCGCCACCGACGCTGCTCGGTGTGTTACTGGTTTGGGAGTTTGTTTCGAAACTTAGCTCGTGCTTGTTATATCAGGGTGTTGAAGTGGTACATTGTTAGCCGAAGAAGAAACTCTGTAGACTAGGTATATCGTCGATAATATTAAAAGACCGATGAGTATGCCCAAATGGTGTAAATGTGCGTGATGCTGTGTATCTAGTATATGCTATAGTGAATAGATGCTATTCGGTGCAGGCAGCATATGCGGCGGCGATTCTTTCACAAGCACAGAGGTCACGCTTGCAGTGGCATCGCTCGCAGTCGCTTCTGTGTTACAGAAGTAAGACAAGCATACCCAATGACGACTGTGCGAAGCAGGAGCCAGCCTCGCTCACAAGCACAGAGGTCACGCTTGCAGTGGCATCGCTCGCAGTCGCTTCTGTGTTACAGAAGTAAGACAAGCATACCCAATGACGACTGTGCGAAGCAGGAGCCAGCCTCGCTCACAAGCACAGAGGTCACGCTTGCAGTGGCATCGCTCGCAGTCGCTTCTGAGTTACAGAAGTAAGACAAGCATACCCAATGACGACTGTGCGAAGCAGGAGCCAGCCTCGCTCACAAGCACAGAGGTCACGCTTGCAGTGGCATCGCTCGCAGTCGCTTCTGTGTTACAGAAGTAAGACAAGCATACCCAATGACGACTGTGCGAAGCAGGAGCCAGCCTCGCTCACAAGCACAGAGGTCACGCTTGCAGTGGCATCGCTCGCAGTCGCTTCTGTGTTACAGAAGTAAGACAAGCATACCCAATGACGACTGTGCGAAGCAAGAGCCAGCCTCGCTCACAAGCACAGAGGTCACGCTTGCAGTGGCATCGCTCGCAGTCGCTTCTGTGTTACAGAAGTAAGACAAGCATACCCAATGACGACTGTGCGAAGCAGGAGCCAGCCTCGCTCACAAGCACAGAGGTCACGCTTGCAGTGGCATCGCTCGCAGTCGCTTCTGTGTCACAGAAGTAAGACAAGCATACCCAATGACGACTGTGCGAAGCAGGAGCCAGCCTCGCTCACAAGCACAGAGGTCACGCTTGCAGTGGCATCGCTCGCAGTCGCTTCTGTGTTACAGAAGTAACACAAGCATACCCAATGACGACTGTGCGAAGCAGGAGCCAGCCTCGCTCACAAGCACAGAGGTCACGCTTGCAGTGGCATCGCTCGCAGTCGCTTCTGTGTCACAGAAGTAAGACAAGCATACCCAAAGACGACTGTGCGAAGCAGGAGCCAGCCTCGCTCACAAGCACAGAGGTCACGCTTGCAGTGGCATCGCTCGCAGTCGCTTCTGTGTTACAGAAGTAAGACAAGCATACCCAATGACGACTGTGCGAAGCAGGAGCCAGCCTCGCTCACAAGCACAGAGGTCACGCTTGCAGTGGCATCGCTCGCAGTCGCTTCTGTGTCACAGAAGTAAGACAAGCATACCCAATGACGACTGTGCGAAGCAGGAGCCAGCCTCGCTCACAAGCACAGAGGTCACGCTTGCAGTGGCATCGCTCGCAGTCGCTTCTGTGTTACAGAAGTAAGACAAGCATACCCAATGACGACTGTGCGAAGCAGGAGCCAGCCTCGCTCACAAGCACAGAGGTCACGCTTGCAGTGGCATCGCTCGCAGTCGCTTCTGTGTTACAGAAGTAAGACAAGCATACCCAATGACGACTGTGCGAAGCAGGAGCCAGCCTCGCTCACAAGCACAGAGGTCACGCTTGCAGTGGCATCGCTCGCAGTCGCTTCTGAATTAAAGTATCGCGGCTACGTGTTACAAACCGCCATTTTTAACGCAGCGCCATATTTTCGATACGGAAGTGTAACTAGAAGTTATTATAATGCGAAGTGCTGCTCTGAATGAAAATATTGTCGGAATACAAGATTTTAACAAGGACGCTCAAGGCTTGTTTGCAAAAGAAACGGAGTTAAAGTATGGAAATGGGAATTTGTCTTGTTATTTTGCCGGTAATGTTGATTTTCTTGTGGTTTTGTCTTGTTCTGTCGGTTTTGTTCAAGAGTTATTTAGCTTATGTTTAACTTGATTATATTTTTATACTTCAGTAATTATGCAATACCTATATACGTATTGATTGGTCGTATACCTAACTCCTCAAAACTTTTTGAGGTTACAATAAAGTTGCATCTTTTTGAAGATTACCAAATACATGACTCGGCAAACACTGATAATCCTTCTAATTGTCTCCTAGTAATGTCGACCGATATCAATCGTATGATGTCGTCAACTAATTGATGGCCGCGCATAATAGACACATGCATCGGCGGCGTCATTACATGTTGACAGTAGTGGCGTCATTAGCAGGTGACAGGTGAGCGATGACAGTGAGTGACGGGAGTGACAGCTAACGCAACAGATGGCAGTTGTTAGTTTACCAACTCGAATTATCTTGAGCGATTTCGGTTGCCGTCTAGTTTTGGCCGCTGTGACCCGTATTTTCAGATTTATACTCGTACCTACAATACAGACGCTTGCTTGGTCCTGTTTTTTGGCAATATTTCAGGGCTTTATGTTGTAATTGTTAAAACTTAGAGGACAGGTCGTAACAATTAGAAAATTATTATGAGTTATTAGCACTTGGCAAGATTTTTTAAACTTAGCTCAGGTTTTTAAGTTGCGATTTTAAATCAAATATACTTGTGGGGTAGGTATAACTCCACAAAGCTATCTTTGTACTAAAAACTTTATTTTTTAGCACAATGAAAACACAAAACGATGGTGGGCTTAAACAGACTTACATTTTATCAGTTCTAAATAAATTAAAACGTTCCAGTATCTCAGCTGGAGTGCTGAAGCAATGGTTATTTTATTGTTAGTGTGTGTTGGGTAATTAATAGTAATTTGTGGTTGTATCACTAACATAGTTGTAAGTTTGTTTATTGACTTTATTGTTAGTAAAACTAAATATGTCTAATTCTTACTCGCAATAAAGAATATTATTATTATAATTTCCCTCTCCCATAGAGGAGGCCTGAGTCCCAGCAGTGGGAACATTATAAGACCGATAATGCTAATGCTAAATTATAATTAAATTAACCCCATGACAGTTAATCTGGTGTTATGATTTCTTGAGCAGGTCACAACTCACACACTGTCATCGTCAACCACATCATCGCTTACCATCAGGTGAGATAGTGGTCAAACGCGAGGCTTTGTATAATAAATAAAAAACTTTTTTCCCCTTTTTTTGACACCAAACCCTATAAGTACAATCTAAAATGCAAACAGCCAGATACAAAGTTATTTTTCATTGCAAGTGGCAGCGTGTAAAAGCCGGCACTTGGCGCCGCGTCTAAGATTAGCGCGCGGAGTGGAATGCGTCAAAGTTGACTATTGACACCGCCCGCGATGCACTCGCTGTGTTGATGTGCAGATGGTTCTTACCTCCTGTAGACGTATGTTGTGGGTGAGGAACTTTATTTGCATTTAGGATTCCAGGATACAGCTTTCATCAACAATGTATGTATTGTTGATCGAAGGAATGCGTGCACCTATCTATCTGAAGATTCTAATATAAACAGAGTTCTCTTTCTTCTCAAAAATTAATTGTAGTTATACGAAACAGAGTGTAAAGTCTCGCAAACCTTCGTTGGAAAGGGAGGATGGGAGGATCCTCCGACCAGACGGGTGTTGTCTGGTTTGGGAAACAGCCCGATAGATGATACTACCCCCGGCCACATCAGCGCTTACCATCAGGTGTAATAGTGGTCTATGCAACATAAAAGGAAATAATATAATATTGCAAAGTATTGCGTAAATAAATTCGACCGTGCACTTTGCTCGCACGTTTCCATCACATGCCAGCTTACTGATGCAGCTGATTACTATAAGTAGCTTATGACGATCGTCATAATCCACCATACAACTGGTTCACAGAAATAAGACAATGCTTGTATAATCCAATTAGGCGGAAATAAATGGCTTAGCGCCGTCATTCATGGGATTGAGTGCGCACACAATGGGGCGGAGTGCTAATCAACGTCATTATCATTTTGATGTGTTGTGCTGTGTGCATGGGTTTTGAAGTAGGGAATGTTGATGTTGGCATAGCATAATCAGCCTTTATTGGGACTCAAGCCCTTTTTTTAGAAAATGGTATGGACCATAATCCCCCGCGCGGGTCATAGCAGGTTGTTGTAGAATACACACATATAGAATATTCATATCTTCGAAATATTTTTAGCTCTAGGACATACCGGTTTCCTCGCGATGTTTCCTTCACCGTTTTGAGAACAGTGGTGATAAAACAAATTACACGAAGTAATGCGCCTGGCTGGTTAAATTAAACTTATTTACCTATTAGTATTTACCTATTATTACTTATTAATCTTACCACCGTTACCGATTTTACTTACTTCCGTTTTGAGGTCGACTCGTGGGAAATGCCTAAGGCATTAAATCCGCCTTTGTACGTTAAGTTGTGCATAAAGGTTTTTTTTTAATAAATAAATAAACTTATCCCTCCATATTTTTACACTCGTGCGCATATACTTTCTCTTTGTCCAGCTTGGACCTCAGCCCTCTTCATTCTCATTTAGCAGAGAAATGAATTAGTGTAACATAATTCTTTCAGAGCATAAACCTAGAACTAAATAAATGGACGAAAGTAATAGCCTTTTAAATATTATAATGGCTTTTGAACGTCTCACTAAGCGACTTGTGACCCAACTGAGTGCCTGTAATTTTATTTATGTGAATAATGTTTTTTTTTTCATATTTTGATCTGGAATTTTTATAAAAATATGAAATAGGTCCAGTTAGGTCCTTGTAGTGCCCTTATTTTTTAATTTAAACTTTGTATTTTAAATGTTTGTATTTTAAACTACAGTGATGGTAGGTACATATTATGCGGATTGAATGCAACTAGGCATTCACTACCAGTCAAACCTTTGAGTTGAAACGATTAAACTGTGGTACATCTACACAATATTATAAATAAATGATAATAAATATTAAAAAAGCATGAAGTAGGTATTAGTTTGCAGATATTTAGATATAGCTAGTCTTCAGATCGTGTCCAGTCTTAACTATGAACTATCGTCCACGCGCGCCGGCGCGCCTCAAGATTTCAGCAAACTGTAGGGGTCCGGGTGGGTCACGGAAAATCCGGAAGGTTGTCAACGTGTCACCAGATCGAAGGCAAGGAAGGAACGAGGTAGGGGTTAGTCAGTAAGAGTCGGACAGGCCCAGGCTCCACCCAAGAGCGGGAGAAGTCATTCTGATGTGGAATGGGTTCCACAAAAAAAACTATAAACTATTAAAAGCATAAGCTGTCAAACCCGCGAACTGTCAAACGCGCAAATATCTGCGTACCTATTTTATTTACATATCTTTCAATCCTAATAACCTTCGAAACGGGGATCAAAGTTTGTAGAAACCTACTTATACACAGGCAGGAGCTAGTCTTATAATTATAATGATTAGCAAGTATTATATTTCCGTACGTGTAGAGATTCCTAAGGAATTTAGATAGGCTAAAATATTTGTAGTCTACCTAAGAAGATTCCAGACAGCTGTAGGGTTGTCTAAACTGGGTAGCTACTCAGTCGACAGGAAAAGGGTGTCGGTAGCGTCTGCGAAACCCCTGAGGAATGTTGGGACGCCAGGTTTGGCGCAATTTCGTGGGGACAGGTGTCGCGATACCAACTGTTCTGTTGTTATCACTAGCTCCGGATATTTATAAGAGTACTGTTAGTAGGTACTGTTATTTATGTAAAGAATGCTCAGTAAAAAGTAGCGCCGAAAGTAATATTGAAAAAATATAAATGTCCTTTATTTGGACGTATAAGTAATTTAAATGTGTACAGATACACACACTTTTCCTTTGACATGTATGAGTGCACTTTACTCCTAAATACCATCAACGATTGCATCACCGTTACCATCAGGCGGGATCGTAGTCAAGTTCTAGTTCACACCATTAGAAAAATTATCGTCATCGTCATCATCATTTTAGCTTAAAGACGTACACTGCTGGATATAGGCCTCCCCAAGCGTCACCACAACGACTGGTCCTGTGACGTACAGGACCGGTCGTTGTGACGAAGCTTGGGGCATCATATATACATCGCATAAATCGGATTCCTGCGACCCTCACCACTATAAAATATTAATTATGAAATTAAATATGCAATAATAAAAATAAATCGTACAAAGGCTGACTGAATTACAATTTCTATATTTTGTCTTTTTTCTTAAACCGATTACAAAAATCGGTTTAAGACTACAGAACTATACCTAAGTACCTATATAGGTCAAGATCGTGCTCGACATGAGCTCCCGAGTCCTACCTACACGTAGTACACGTATTACACGTACTTAGCACAATAGTAGTTATAATTACAGGAGGACATGGAATTAGTCGCGTTAGGCGGCTTATCGCGCCATTGTTATAATATGCTAATGTCTGATGTATTGTCTCACTGATGGCCGATACGGGAATAAATAAAAATAATGGAGAATTTGCTACGTTATTGGCAAAGTGTCACTAGCACAAGTAATAGGTATGGCACGTAAAAGTAAACTTCCTTGAGTTGCTGGTTTGTTCGAAATATTTACTGCGGCCCGTATTTCAGTATAAATAATAATAATACTTGTTTTTCAGGGTTTAAGGTTTCTTTATGTCGATATTACTATTTTCGGATGCACATTTCAGTTTTGCTTTCATACAATGAAATAACGAAAATTATGTAGCCAACTAAAATAGGTTTTAAAGTGCTAAGTACAAGGGCCCCACCCTTGTCCAAACTTTTTGTAAAATATTCTTTTGTTAATTTAACTATGAAGTGTATGGTACCTCTACCTACCACTTCTATTTTTTAAATTGATCGACCAGTTTTTTTTTTGTAATTAATTTGCTCTTTAGTTACTTGAAATGCCTCGAGCATAATTTTGACGAAGCAAGTGTAAGCCAGTTTTCTTCTCTAGGATTTACCTGCGCAAATCGTATCCACTTTTCACGTTTTTCACTGTTTACTTTCGCAAATCTAAATAGCTGAAACCTACCTGAATAAATGACCTTGTTTCTTCTAAAACTCTGCTGTTTAGCGTGAAATTTGGTCCTTCATATAGTACTCATACATAATCACGTGTTTCTTGAAACAAGTTTTGAAATATTTTCGAGTAAATGACAGAATTACGGACCGATTTTCTATCGGCGGCCGCGTGGACAACAGCCAGTCTAGGTACTCTCTCACTTCTCTTATGAATTGAATACCTAAAGGCTACATCATAATAAATCAGTTGTGTGTTCTGAAATACATAGCTTTTTTATTGCTCGTTACCCACTCATCGCCCACACAATCGCAATCAATTTCTAGTGGAGATTCCAACTCTGATTAGTATCTGAATGGATAATATCTAACAATGTTAAATCGCCGATTAATCGTACTTTGGGTTTCCCGAAGCGAAATCTTTTGACCATTTGTCACTCAACAGTAAAATCTCGAATTGACTACATGTCACATCAATTGTGGGTTTCTTAAAAGCTTTTCAATGTTGATCTATTACAAAGGAGATTATTATTTATTACGTACTAGCTTTTACCCGCGGCTTCGCTCCCGTCAAATGACTACCGTACATATCCTACGCTACCCTACCCTACCTTCCCTACCTTCCCTACCTACCCTACACCACACTACCCTACACTACCCTACACCACAGATTACTAAATAGTTACCCTACACTACATTACACTACCCTACACTACCCTACACTACCCTACACTACCCCACACTACCCTACACTACCCTACACTACCCTACACTACCCTACATTACCCTACACTACCCTACATTACCCTACACTACCCTACACTACCCTACACTACCCTACACTACCCTACACTACCCTACACTACCCTACCTACCCTACTTTACCTAACTTTTTTTTTTGAATTTTTCTCTCCGTAAAAACCATCATTGAACTTCAAGAAACATTTAAAAAAAAATCTGCCAAATCGGTCAAGCCATTTTCATGTTATGTCGTGACAACGGAAAACGGGTTTCATTTTTATATATATAGATTAATTTTTTAAATGAAAATTGTTTGGTTGGGGTCATTTGGGGCTAACATGACGATACAAAGGATAACTGATGTCGGAGATAACTATAGAATCAGTTCAATAAAAAATAGGTACCTACATTAAGGTAGGTAACATTCCGTTCCGAGACTGTGACCCGCGACCGCGACCGGGTCGATCAACCCATAGCTTAGTATGGAATACTAAACAAACTAGGCGACCGCGTCGCGCGACCTGTGCCATACAAATCCATAGTAAGCAGTGGGTCGCGCGACCCAGTCGCGGTCGCTACAACTGAATGCTACCTTACGTATGGGAGCATAACTAAAACTGAAGTCAATCTGTTCGTCCCACACTCCACAGTCCGTGGTTCATCCCACACGCCACAGCATCCCACGTGGCTTCTCGTATACAATTTACTTGAAACACTCTCATGTTTTAATTAATTGAATTGTAAGAGACACCTTCCGGACCAAGTTTACGCTTAAAACCGAGTCTGAAGCGTAACGAGGGCTTTAAATAAAACTCTTCATTATAACTTAAAGGTTAAAGTGCTATAATTATGACGTCACCAGTTTTTCTGTGAAAGACATGCGAATCTGACTGCTCTACGGCAATAGGGGAAGGTGGGGTAAGACGGGGACTTTAACGTAATTCATCAATAAAACCTCTATTTTTATTGCACAAATCAGGAACTTTTATTACGTAAACAATCAGTCTTTCTTTTTTTAATTATAATCAGTCGAAACTAAAATATAAAAGTCTTCTCATAAAAATATCAGCTTAAAAAAATAACGAAACAAACTGTCTTGCCTCACCTATAGGGCAGGACAGTACCCCTAGGGTAAGATAGGGTATGATATATTTAATCGTCTTTATCTTCACAAACAGGGCAAATATGGACAGCTTCATCTTTACATTTAATAAATTAATATAAAGAATATATTATACTTATTAGAAATAGAGAATATTGTTCTTAGATGGTTATTGTAAACTCGTCGCACAAAATGAAACGAAAATGTGACGAGTTTACAAATATCTTGCTTTGTGAAAAAAATATCTGCGCGTCTTAATACAAATCTTTGTTATCAGTCTTACCGAACCTTCTCCAGTATCTTACGCAGTGGCCTCTCCAGTAAGACCGGGTTACACCGGGCCCGCTAAGTAATTTATCCGGGATTCGACTTAACCGCTTTACATCCCGGGATTTAAAATAAGGACGCCATTAATATGCGTCGCGGGGAGAGCAAATAGCAACAAGCATGGCGGGGACAGAGCAGACAGGCGGGCAGACGGGAGGGTAGGCAGAAACGTGGCCTGGAGCCCAGGGGTCAAGGACACCGATGTTATTTTTAAGGAAGTGGTCCTGTGTTTATGTTTACGTTCCTTAGAAGTAAGCTTGTCGATTCCTTTGAAGTGGTTTTGCGACGCGTTGCCTCGGGCTAATGTTTCTTTAAGGGATCACATCTGAGACGATTTTCACGTTTTCTTGAGGATTGTGTACCTTTGGAAATGGTCTAAATATTTCTATTAAGTTACTTTCCTTGTTCACCAAAGTTTAGACAGTGACAAACATTAAACATAGAGCACATTCAATTCCTCTCATACAATTTGAAGTTTCATAACTCTACATCTTAGGTATTTCTACATCTTAGGGGTCTATAAGTCAAGAGCGAATAGGTACTTCTAGGCAAGCGTGCCCCATCGTCGGCCGCATCATCACTTACCAGAAAGAAAGAGGTGTTGTTGTAGGACTGTAGTACTCGGGTGGGTTTGTGTAAATAATATCTATTACAATTTGAGCCTACTACCAAGCATAAATCCAGAAACTGGGCTTCTACTAACATTTTCTTACACCATACCCGAAAGATAAGTCCTAGTGATTAAACAGTGGTTAAGACCAACCAAGCACTAGAGAAATAACTGCAATGCTGACAGACTCACACTCATGCACAATCCCGCACGATCATCTCCGCTAAAACTGGGTACTACGTGCAATGTATCAGAATTCCCATAGTATGGACGCCTTGCGCGCGCGTACTGTGCACACTACACGCGCGAACAGAGCGTTTCAGCCTGCTCTGTTACAGTACGCCAACTTATAACAAGTTGGCGAGTCTGAAGTTAGGCTCTGCGAATTTTGGCGCTTGAAATATCGTACAAAAATAAAGGTTTAAAAAAAATGCAATTCGCAGTTGTTATTGCTGTTAAAAACAGTTATTGGCATTAATCTTTTTAAAACCTTTATTTTTGTACAATATTTCGAGCGCCAAAATTCGCAGAGCCTAACTTCAGACTCGCCAACTTATAACGCCCGTATTACCGTTACGTTATTGTTACCTTACAGGAGTCGTACCCAGCTTACTAGGGGCATGTACCGCGAAGGCAAGCAACAAGGCGAGCCTGTCCCTTCTGCGGCCGCCTAGTCTCTAGTCTCCAAAGACGTAGCCAGTAATTGTTTTATTGCAGGCACTAAAAGGGCCGCGCTTTCGGTATGGTAATCGCGCGATTCGCAAACAGGAGACGCGCGATCTCGCGGCTTATCGCGGCTACACTCCACAGTTATAACTGGTTTAGATAACGTTTTGATTAATCGGATTTTCAGGTAGGTTTTGTTTTAAAACTGGAATAGCTTTTTATTATCATTGTCTCAACTGATGGTAAGCTATAATGTGGTTAAAATTGGATCACGCTTGCCGAGAAATAACCTATTTACACAATATTTACCCCAAGGTTGTATGGTATAACAAAAAAATGAGATTTTTACTTCTGTCTACCAAAAAAAAGAAAAGAAAAAGGTTAAGGAACCTTCATATCCGAACCTCAATCAAAATCTGTCACAATGTAGGGAGTAGGAGTAAGAGGTGATAATGTGAACATGTTTTTTATTATTTTTGGGTAGTGCAAAGTGCAAGTCACACTCTAGGTGTAGTGTGGCTTTGATTCACACACCGGTTGTCCGGTAATTGTCCGAACCGAGTTCAAGTCGTCGACAGCGCTGAGTGTTCCACGCACTCCTCAACGTGATGTCAGCATACCAGGCAAAGACTGCAAGGGAGCAGGGTACCCGTTAGGACCACGAGGATTTTTAGAAAAGGAAACCGCAGCTGGCAACTTCAGGCCACAGGTTTGGTTTTAGTCAGTAAAAGTCTGACACTTCCCGCTCCACCAACCGTGGGAACAGTCATTGGATGATTTCCCACCTAAAAAAAAAGTCAAACATATATTCTGAAATATATAAGTAGAATCTGGACTTGATCCCGAAATAGTAGGTAATGAGGCGTAGCGTAAACTCAATATTACATAGAATATACATATATGTAGCTACTCGACCTATGTGTGACTCCTACAAGATCGCTAGAAGGGTGCCGACGAACACGGCATCTTGAAAGCATTTTTAAGTACCTACTGCTAATGTGCGGCTAATAAATTCAGGTCCTCGTACATAATCCGTGGCAGAGCTCGGCAGACAGCGAGCTTCTTTGTTGTACTTCATAACTCTGGTTTATAAAGGAAGACGTAAATATTAATAATATACTGTGAGTTCTAGCTTGCGACTACAATACAAGAGTCGAGGTAGTGTCATCTACGAGGGATTTCAACTAGAGCCTTTAGTTTATGTGTCCATTTCCATGGTATTTAAGTGTCGAAATTAACCACTGGCTCTCTTTGAGCAATTTTGAATAAACAAAACTATTTGCAGCCTTAATAATTAAGCAATATCTACTGATTATGATCTCGACTAAATTAGCTAAACATTGAAACCAGTGCAGAGAGAAACGTAGCAGTGTTTGACAAAAACTAATTTATTCATACCAGTCTGATGGAATTCATTTTGTGAATAAAACATAAGCAATAACTGTGAGTGTTAGGGGCTTATGAAAACTAATGATGGCGGTCGAGTCTTGAGGCGTGGGCGGCTCAGTTTTAAACCCATTAGGGGAAGTAAAATATCACTGCAAGCCCGGCTGGACGCTGGCTTGCCGGCCACAGGGATAGATCCAGGACGAAAACTTGTGAGCAAAATGCGCCCACCGGCCAAATCGTTATCTACCACGGGTATTTTGGCTTCTGAGATAATAGACGAATGGTATATTTAAAGTCCGTGAGCACGAAAAAAATAATAAACAATATAAAATACTGTAAAGATGGATGGATTGTGTGACAAGTGATATGAAAGAGAAGGGAATTAGTGATAGCGTAACAAGTGATAGCAAAGAATGGTAGAAAAAAATATGTTGCGCCGACCCCAAATAAATCGGGACAAGGGTAGGAAGATGATAATAGACGAAGGACGTCCATTGCTGGACATAGGCCTCTCCCAAGCGTCGCCACAGAAAGATTAAAAAACACTGTAAAGATTAGTATTTCATATTGAAAGATGGACACATCGTTGTAATGTCCACTACATTACATAGGTATGTAACAAGCTTCGTTATAAAAGTCAAAGCATTTATTTCAAGGACTTTTGAATTACAAATACCTTTGAGAATTAAAAGTGGCCAAAACACATAAAAATACATTTAAAAAAGCACGTTCCTAAGCGTCTATCTCTGTAGAATTATATTTATATAAACGGGCATGAAACTAAAATACACTCTTTTAAAACAATGAATAGTTTTCTACATCAATATTGTCGAAATTATGCATATATTATTACGTGAGGCGTGTATGTTAAAAGCGTTCGGAGTGTTATGAATTACTAGTGATGGGTGATTCCGAGATGTTTTAACAATCGATAGAATCGGAGTCGCTAAAATAAACCATCGAGTCAACCATCGACTCGCCGTTCTACAGAACAATCGAAAATCTATTCAAACCTATTCTTTATTGTACACAATTATTGTAATAACATTTACAAGAATAAAAAATAGGACAGGTTTAAAAAAAAAATGTTTTTCAATTGTTTCAAGTTCACAGAATCGGATTCGAGTCAAAGTCAAAACAATCAAAAACTATCAAGATCTTCGAACAATCGAATAAAATCGCGCATTGCTATATATTACACGTTTCCACCACGCAAAACGTTTAAAAGCTCATTTCAGCCGCCAAAATTAATTTCAAAACAATGACATAGTCGAGCGGCCCGTCCTAATCCGGGCCTGCACAGCGGGCCGACATAATCTCGCAGCCAGCGATTAACGTTTCACTCCTGAGACCGTAAACTTTTACTCCTGATAAGGATTACTATAATACCCAGAATGAATTACTGAACACTGAGCTACTGACTCCAATGTCGCTGTGTTTTCTTAAAGGCCTAATGTCTTGAAATGTTTTGCTTGGTTTTCCTCGCGGTTTTGCCCCTGTAGGTCTGTGTTCTGTCTTATAGCAACCGTGCGTTGTTATGTGAAGAAAATTCTTTAGGTGAACGTGTTTTAGGATTCGGGTCAGTGTCTATTTCTGAAGAATTACGTTTTAGAAGGAAATTCATTAAAATTTCTAACTTTTTTAAAACTTGGTTGGTGACTGTTCACTCTAGCAAACTCTTCTATTCTTATGTCCAAGTAGCAGCAACAGAAATACATCACCTGTGACAATTTAAACTGGTTTCTATCACGGCTCATGAATTACAGCCTACAAACAGTAATACAGACAGACAGACAAACGGACGGACAGCGGATTCTTAGTAATAGGGTCCCGTTTTACTCTTTGAGTACGGAACCCTACAAGACATTTATTCTCTCCTTAAGCATTAAATAAATAAACATGAAATTTCACAAAGAACAGTAGATGAAGAACCAAATATTCGAGAAAAAGAAGCGTAAGTGACTTCGTTATTTGACAATCGTCAGACTGCGACCTCGAAGTTATGATAGGCGTGAAGCTAAAGCGAAAGGTCGGCAGTTGTCATGTGCCCGGCGCGGCTCGACGGCTCCTCAGCGAACTTCCCTCGTAAATAAGTATATCGCCAAAAGAACCGGCTTTATTGAATACCGATAGGGTTTATTATACCGTCGTTGTTACAAGAACTTACTTTAAAAAGACTTTGGTTTTGTACAATGTCTCGAAGGAAATATTTTGGGCTATTGTGCGATGAAAAAGTTTGGACAAACCAATTCTGGATTAAGGAAACATTTGAAACATTTACTGTGACCAAAAACGCAAAGGGTAAATGGACGATCGTCGATCATAGATGGTTTTTAATCAGTAAAAGCCTGACACACCATATCTCTCCACCACAAGCCATTTGACGATTAATCCAACTAAAAAAAAACCAGTTCAACTCCGGTATACTAAAAAAAATATGCATTCCATAAATTAAAATAAAGATATAATAAAAATAAATGTAGTGATAAATCTAACCAATTTGCGAAATTGAGTAAACATTGAAATGCGTTCAAGCATAAACCATTTACTAGCAGCACTAGTCAAATATTTTATTTTAGTAAATTTAACGCACATTTTATTTTGCGCCCGAATGACCGCTACGGCCTGTAATTACTGAACGGTCTAGTAAATAGCTTTCAATGAAATACGGTATTGCCAATCAAAACATTCCAAGTGTGATCAGAAGACATTTTCTGCATTTATTTAGAAAAATCTGATATCTAGTGTTTGTACTAAATAGAAGATTTTAAAAAGTTTTTAGGTTTAATACATACTAGCATTCGCTGTAGCTGTAGTTAGTATTCGCTTTTGTATCTGCCTTTTTTAGTGCAGAATATTTTTTACTCCAGCTTTTTATTGAAATTCTTAGTGTTATAAACAAACATCAAGCGTCAGAATATTTTTGTGAGTAGTGAAATCCTGGCGCTTGCATGTTAAATATTTTACTGACTAAAACCCACTCCTATGTTCCTTCTTTGCCTTGGTGTTCCTTTCGGAAGAACCCATGACCTTAGTTCAGCTTCGGGCGCGTTTGGCACCTACGGTTTGGTTACCCTTTGGTTTGGTATGGCTGGCTGGTAATCGGGATCGGGATCCCAGCGGCTGGTGTGTGAGGAAGTCGCCGCCGTCACTAGCCACTCATTCACTCGACTTCATTTCTTTCTTTCTTAAAATGATTGTGCGCCATAACAAAAATGATTGAAGTCAACTTCAAATTCAATCAGTTCCTCAACTGCCATCTCAACTTAAGAACCATTTTGTATTTTTCTTACCTTAAGGAGATTACAGAAAGTGGGTCCGTACTCGAGAAAACAAAGAAATTCGGAGCAGTCGTAATTTATCTTAGTAATGTCTGTAAAGCCTGCCCCGCCCCTTTTGGGTTCCGCATCACGCCGCGCCTTGAATTTAAAACAAGCGGCAATTTCTTCCCACTGACGTTAATTTCCTGGCAACAACAGTGATTTAGTGGCAAATGATTCTACGCCTGAACTCCACCCAGTTCTTTTATAGATGCTCCCATTTTTAGAACTTGTTTGAGATTGCGAAAGACAAATTAAAGAATTGTGGACGATGCTAAATTTTAATGGTCGGATCAATTTTCAAGTTAAAGTAACTTCGGAAGAGGTTGATTCGTGGATGGGTGACCAGGACTGCTTATTTCAAATAGGGACACGAATAAATAAATAAAATAGTTTCAGCTGTGCGTTACTATGTCGCCCACTCCTAATAAGATCGGAAACTCTATACTCGAAGTTGTGGACTACTTTACCTGGGACAGACAGTCCAGTTAGGTAGATCTATCTTCTCGTTCAATATATCACAGTGTCTCAAAGTGATCAGTGCATCATCGCTTACAATGGGCCTTATCACAAGGCTTTTTTAAATCATCTAATGCTACGCTCGGAGTTTTCTTGCTCAGAAATGAAGCCTAACTTAAGTGGCAGTGGGCACGGTACCTACACTACAATGTTGACGAAAAATTCTGGAGTGGCGATCACGTACAAGAAGACGACGCGACAGAAGGCCACCCACAAGGTGAACTGATGACCTAGTGAGGATCGCGGGAATCCAATGGATGCAAGAGGCACAGGACCAATGGTAATGGCGACTTTCGGGGCAGGCCTATGTCCAACAGATGTCTTTCGATGGTTCATGCCAGTTAGTTTCTCCTTTTCTATAACACAGATTACGTCATTACAAAATTTTATACCTCATCTAGTACATTACCAAAGTACATACTCCTAACGACAAGGCAAACTCTGTCAAAGAAATACGTTTAAAAAGTTTCTGTAGCGGATGACAAGTTAAGCTATTTGTCATATTACCCCTCTTATTAGCACCAAAATACTTAACAAGTATACTGCAAACAAGCCGATGACTAATGACAGAAGCCTGGAAGTATAGCACAGCTACGCAATACTCGTAAAAACTTTCATAAACGACACATTTATTTAATTTAATAACGCCATTAAGTTAAAAAACGCGTCGTTAAGGCAAACGGCTAAGGTTTACCACAGTGGAGAAAATTGCAGAAGATCAATTCTCAACAGTATACAGTTTGCTGTGAAAGTTTCTGGGTGCTTGTGACCACTTTTCAATCCCTAGATGATGTATGATGGGGGTATGGGTCCTGTAGGTTGAGGTTGAGGTAATCTGAGACCTCTACCATCTGAGACTTCTGCCGTTCAAGCTCTAAAAACCAGTGGAGGTCTGGCCGCTTTGTTGGAGTATCGCCCATGTCCTTATGGAGGCCATCGGCGACGACCTCTAGTATTAGGTCCTGGTACAGGTCGTGGTTCAGAGCGAGGACAAAATGGCAGTCAGTTGCCTCCTTCTGTGAAGCAGGTAGCGAAGGAAACAAACTTCTTCACGCCTCAATCGCCTGCTTTCGGATTCTAGCCCCGATTTTCAGCCACTATAGGCGTGGGCTTGCGGACGGTGAGCAATGTTAGCTCGCCGTAAGTAAACGATAAAATAGTTGTTTAGTGATAGATGATACTTCGACAGTTTTCTTCTTTGGTGGTCCGAGGTAGACAAAGAGCTTCAACTATGAAACATAAAATAATGTGATTAGCATAATCTGAGCATTAAGCACTTCAGTCCGTCTTACTAACCATGTTTTATAGAGCGTCCTCAAGCATGCGCCCAGCAACAATTATGAACTAGTTGCGTCTTTTTTTAAGGTCACTTCTCCCATATTTTTCTTCATTTTTGTGTTTTATGCTTCTGCCAGCGGCAATAGGTTTCTCCATACAAATTTTTGGGCATCTTTTTCGCCCTCTTAGGGTTTGAGTTTTGGAAAATCCATCATCTATTCCGAGTTTATGTTGATTCTCAAGATAAGCATTCTTAAAAGCTGGTATCTCAAATGCTCATTCTTCATCCTTTAAAAATCTTCAATCACCTCTCTTTTCTCTATCAAATTATCTACCATGGCCATATCCCCTTCTTACAGTATTTCAGATCTTAAACTGCGACCATAGTTATTTTAGAGGAATTAATAATAAGTTTTAAACTAGTTTATTTTAATAATTAATTGACAAAGGTTTAATAATAGGATACAATAATAGTTAATTAAATTACTAATCTCAATTAATATCTTTCAAAGACTACCCATGTCTTGTAAATAATTTACGTAAAATTACGCTTCGTAGCTATTTAGGCTGACGGAATTAGGAACAAATCCTAGAATTAGCAGAGAATGTAATGTTTGTAAAAACAAAGGTTTAGTGATTAGGAGGTGCTTGTGAGCCGCTAGACTGGCCGAGGGGCTGCGAGGCTAAATCATATTGATACGAGACAAGGCTCGCTGTAAGTTCTTACAAGACCCTGCATGAGGTGCCAGTCATAAGCGAGGGCGTTTCATGTGGTTGTTTGATTGGGAGGTGCTTGCGAGCTGCTAGACTGCTGAGGGGCTGCGGGGCTAAATCATATTGATACGAGACAAGGCTCACTGTAAGCTCTTACAAGACCCTGCATGAGGTGCCAGTCATAAGCGAGGGCGTTTCATGTGGTTGTTTGATTAGGAGGTGCTTGTGAGTCCGCTGGACTGGCTGAGCGGCTGCAGGGCTAAATCATATTGATACGAGACAAGGCTCGCTGTAAGCTCTTACAAGACCCTGCATGAGGTGCCAGTCATAAGCGAGGGCGTTTCATGTGGTTGTTTGATTAGGAGGTGCTTGCGAGCCGCTAGCCTGGCGAGCGACTGCGAGGCTAAATCATATTGATACGAGACAAGGCTCGCTGTAAGCTCTTACAAGAACTTGTATGAGGTGCTAGTCATAAGCAAGGGCGTTTCATGTGGTTGTTTGAAAGGTTCAGTGATTAGGAAGTGCTCGCGAGCCGCTGGACTGGCGAGCGGCTGCGGGGCTAAATCATATTGATACGAGACAAGGCTCGCTGTAAGCTCTTACAAGACCCTGTATGAGGTGCTAGTCATAAGCGAGGGCGTTTAATGTGGGTATTTGATGTTATGGCTGATGATAGTGAAAATCTAAGCTATCTACTATCAAGCAGCCTATTTACTTAGTTGATGATAGTGGGCCCTTTTTGAACCTACAACTCGGCATGTACTGTAATAAAAAGTAGATTGTAGTGACATCTATCGCGTCACATAAAAACTACGAATCCTTCATGGCGCAGTCATAGTTCTCCGCACCATTGGAATAGATACAACAACCTGAAATCATCTATCGGGCAGTTGCCCACCAAACATAACATCAGTCTGGTCGGAGGACCCTTCCTTTTAAACGGAGGAATGTGGAACTTCACTCTCTGTTCCGCAAACCTTTAAAAGATGAATAATATTATACAGTGTAACAAATCTACTGAACTTTCGACTAAATAAAATGATTTAAGTAGATCTGAACATATTAATTTAGAAAATTAAAAAATACAATAGTTATATAAAAAAATACCTAACCTACCTAGCACACTCTCAGAAGGGAGGAGGGAGGTTTTATAAGAAGTACGTTACGGTTTTACGGATAGTTTGACCATAGAAGAAGAATCACAGTAACACCGGCAGTGCAGGACACTCGGGTCGTTTTGTAGCTGGTCCTCTTGGCGTCAGCGTAGCGACTCGACACCGTTTCGTCCACTTTGAGCAGGATGTACCCGTAGCAGCAATGAGTCAGTGTAGAAGTATAGTTTACTATCGAGTTCAAGCAGTCTGTGCGGAGATCTTTCCTCGACCAGATCCAGATTAGAAGTCCCCAATTCGTCCGATCGATCCGTCTTTTATACATAGCTTGACATTTTCTGTTCTTTTTCAGAATTTCAGTTAATGACTTCTTGTTGTCATAAAAAAACAACTTGCCAGTATCCAAAACAGCCAGTAATATTCAATCCAAAACCTTTACGATGAATTCTGAGAGCGTGTTAATTAATTTTTAAGTTATAAAATACAAGAGCTAACATATTGATAAAAAGAATTTAAATTATATAAATCAAAAGTAACCTTCATAGACTAAGCTAGTAAGAAACTATGACAGAATTTAAAAGGAAAAGTATTGACAGCTTGACTGCCTGACGTAAGTGTCATAACATTGAAAATTATTTATTTTATTTTAGATATTTTATAAGAAAACGAATCGTTTTAGACCGATTCGCAGAATAATTATTATTCTGCGAATCGGTCTAAAACGATTCGTTTTCTACAACAACCAATAAAACGTATGATAGATGCGAAGTATAAGTATATGTTGTAATGTTTTGGCATGAAATATTATGAATATAGTGAAGTAAGTAAGTATTATGTGACCTGAGTGTGTATTAGGTGAGAACACTTCAGCTCACTCAGTAAAATACTTAAAATATGTGGTTTAAAATAGCGATATACCACAACAGCTAGATAGTATTTAGGACCAAGCGTTTTGTAAGGTACCTATACTCCGTCGGTTTAGGTAGTTAACTAAATGTAAACAATCTTGGCATGTCTTTTTATCTAAAAGTTGTCTATAAATTGTATGTAAAAATCTTTGCAAATAGGTATTTATCTAAATCGATGTTAGCTAATAAACTGAATTTAAATAATCTTTGTGTATATTATATACGACCTCTTTAATATAAAAAGACATACCAAGATTGTTTACCTTTAGTTAACTACCTAAACCAACGGAGTATAGTTACTAGTCCTCCAACGAAATATTAATTGCGAGTGAATAATTCTATTAAATATTCACAAAAAGTTACTTTCACACTCGTAAAATGAACAAGAGATTCACCTCCCCATACTTTGTATTTTAAAATAAATAGATATTCATACTAAACAAAGAAATCAATTAGCCGAACTCCCCCGCTACCGCCCACGCCTTACACCACCAACCAAAAGATGTCTCTTCATTTTACACCAAAAATAAAATCTTTATCCGAGGATTAGGGAGCGAGGCGGGGTCGAGAGGCGAGAGGGGGAGGTAGCTATAATTTATCTCACTAATGGTTTTAAAGCCGACATCTGCCCTTTTAAGAGCCCCGTAAACAAGCGACCACACTTTATATCGAGGTAGTAAAAATGCATTTTTCCGCCCTCTCGTTTACTTGCCATTTAGAAGATTGTTTTTCGTTGATTTTGTACAAATTTAGTTATTTTGGTTTTAGGATAACGAGATCTGATTCTAATGGTGATCACTTGGCTGTTAGCGTACGATAAGTAACTTTCAGTACTGGTTAAATATTTTTTATTATAGTGCGTGTATGTGGGACGGCATAATTGCCACAGTACGAGTAGTTAAGCGATACAGTGGTTGAGCGATTGGCAGCTGCACTACGTGTCGCGGATTCGAGTCCCTCATGGAACAATTATTATTGGTATGGTTTTATTATTACTGATAGGTGTCCCGGGTCTGGGTGTCTTGTGCATGTGAGTTTACATGTTTATGATCGTGATGAATTCTCGCCTCAAAAAATACCGACGATAGAGGAGCTATTCCCAGTGTGGGGAAACTTTAATTAAAAAAATATATATACATATTTTCTTAGACAAGGTTTTTGGTTGCCACATTGACCGATTCTCGTATTCAGATACACATTGCCCTCACTAAGTCCATTTGTATCCAAAAATGCCTACACAACTAAACTGCCCTTTACAATTTTACATAAAACTGAGCACCCCTACCTAACCCTACCACATAATGTAAGCCTCATAACAAACGTCTGTAGTTGCTGAAACCGGCTGATACTCAAAACATAAATAAATGTGTAAATAATCTGCAGAAGGCGGGCCGCGATAACCGACTCATTGCCTGTCTGATGGCTACCAGGGCACTGTGCCGTTATCTCCGACTGGAACCCGGCGCTCAAGTCCTCCGGATTAACTTAAGAGCATAGTTAATTAATATTTGTACGCTAATTCGGCTTGAGAACTGTTGAGTCAGTGTTTAACTAAGTTCTTTTATTTCTGTTTCTTAATTTGTTGGCAGGACGTTGTTTCTCTTATTGTAACGGTATAAGGGTTATTTTGTTAAGATAATGGATTATGATCCATTCTACGATAGCCGAGTAAGTCATAGTAATTAGAGTTTATTTACCAAATAGCTAAGCTGTGTAACAGATCTGTCAGTTCCATGCCCTTTACGCTAACATTCTGTATTCGTTCAAGACACAGAAAGGATTGAAACGCCCGGGTCTCATCATTGTGTGGATCGCCCAGAGGACACGGTGGAGCATTCGGTAGAGGTGCGCCCCGCTTGGGCGGAGCACCGCCGTGTCCTCGTAAGGGCGATCGGTGGCAACGTCCTCTTGCGCTGAGCTCTGATACAGGATCAAGGTCCGGAGCGAGGCGGAATGAAAGGCCTCCTTCAGATAAAATGTTAGCGAAGGAGGGCTCACGCCCCGGCCCTCGGGATTCCGATTACGATTTCCAACCACCGAAGCCATGGGTTTGCGGACGGCGAGCAATGGGAGTTCTCCGTTCTGTAATGCTCCGGACTGAGCCCAAGTCATTGACGGCTTATAGTGTTCTAAGCGCGCCTCAATGAATGTCAGCCAAGCCGTAGGGGCTCAGCAGGGTCGAAGCCTCTGGGGCCATAGGTTCGCTTTTAAAAAGGGAAATCCCGGGGCCCTGCAAAGAAAAGCAACGAAGGAACATAGGAGTGAGTTTTAGTAATTAAAAACTCTAACAAGCCCTTCCACTCCGCCCTAGAGCGGAAGATATCATTCGATGATTTCCCATCTAAAAAAAAGGACAGATTGAAAAGAGTAATTCAAATTAAGTGATATGAAGACAACGATACTTGTTCAATCTACGTTTTTGGGCCTGCGAAAGAAGTTTACTAAGTAACGAAGTAAGTGAGTAAGCAAAATTTTGTCACAAAAGTTGGCTTCTACCCTTTTCAAGACACTATAAATAGGACCTACGAGTATTTAGGTCATACGTGAGCTATAATGTAAGTACGACTATGATTGCAAGCATCTATTGATCACAACTACTTAAACTCAATTTTAATGGCCCAGCTGTGTAGGTAGTCGGTCGAAGCATTGTTAGAAGCACTGAAGCACGTTAGAAGCACGCTTCGTTATTCGGAGAGCGAACAAACGACAAACAATTCGATCGCTTTAGTGCAGAATGTGCTGGAAGCTGTGGAAAGTTGACAAGAGCCCCGTTTTGAGATATAATGACTCGTTGAGATGTGTGCCGATCGTATTCGGTATAAATCTATGTTAGGGTACTTAAATGGTAGGTGTGGGAATTATGGGATAGAGTTAGGTACCACCACAAACCGAGATTCTCCCGAACCTTAGCAGGCAAGTTTAGCTGTCATTCATACTCGTATCATTGGACTTGTCTGTAAAGGTGTTATCATTTAATAAATAAATAATAAATCATTCGTTTATAGACCTTAGACAGCTTTCAGAAATTATAAAAATGACGTGCACTAGTCTTGCCAAAGCTACCGTATGATCCATTTACTGGGCTGTAGAGTTAGAAGGGTTGTTATCTACTATCAGACGGTGATCAATGGGTAGCTTGCCGTCCGGCTCAACGGTGCGTTGTGTTTCACGCGCGCCTCAAAGAGATATTAGTATGAGTGATAGGGTCCCCTAGGGACAGTATACACCAGGGCAGGTCTGATCTAAGAAGTTACGGTGGTCGTGAAAAGCAAAGGGTAACTAAAAGAAAATAGGTGGAGTTATTTGATGATTCCCCATCTCAAAAACGGTGTCGTCTTTAGAATATTTCAATCTATTTTGAAATAATAATAATAATTTATTCATTTTAATACAACTTCACAGTGAAAATCCACAAAAAACACAAAAAAAACAGAAAAAGAAATCACACTGTTGACTTTTTTAACCCGTAGGTTGACTGGTGCAGAATGCTATGTTGCATTAAGTCCGCCTATGTACCACTACTGTATATGAATTTTAAATAAATAAATATTTGTCGCTATAGAAGTTTATAATAAATCTTCTCTTCCTATCACTATGGGTATCCGGCTGCTAATTGAATTATATTATCCGTCTTTGTAGACAACAATGAGAGGCTAATCTGTGCTAAACACCCTTCTAATACCTTCTCCCTATTAATGTTATAAATATGGAAGTCCAGATGTCTGGTCATCAATCACGCCTCAGTCGTGTCGTGATGTAGACATATTTATTTATAGGTATATTATTATATCCATTTTATTGTTTACCTTTAGGATTCTTCGTTACCAGGCTTCAACATAAAACTATAGCGTACGTATCCTATAGGTTTTAATTTCCTTACGAGTGACACAACTCATAACATACGTCAGAAAGGAGCTTAAAAGGCTCTATTTCTAGATTGCGTTGACTTAGAAGTTTGATTTTTCCCTGTTCCAAGAAATAGCAGGCCAGAATACTCAGTATTTGACACTAATTTCCTTCAAGAGTTTCTGAGAACGCAAAAAAAAAGTAAAAAGGTTTTTGATAGACGGACAATACCTAAGGGTTCTTACCGACTGCCCTGACTCCGTTATTTCTTCTAGGTTGTTTTAACACCGGCGGGCGAATCCACTGCCAGTATTTAATCATGCGTACTATACAAGATGTCAGATCTTAAAGTTTCTTAAAGTAATGAAACTTCAATTCTCCGGGTTATGGTTCAACAGAAGCCTTCCAAGCTATATCTAAGTATTAAAGTCACCACCACACACTACTCAAAATATTCCTAATCTCGCAGCCACCTGAGTGCCTCGACAATTAGAATGCTACTTAACTCCGTTGCACACCGAGTAACATTTAGCGCGCGTTTTTCTCTTAAAATATAACGCGTAGGTGGTGTGGCAGCAAAAAGTATAAAAATCGCTCGGACCGCGGCCGTGGCCGTTATAAATGGGCGGTAATTAGGGCACACAACGGCACCTCTTTCATCCCCTGAACACACCGCGCTCGGATATTCACCCCTCACGACTCTCACGACCACATGGCGGACTTTTAATCTGCGAAAACTTGCAAAGTCTCGATAGTTAACTGGCAAAGTTTCAGCTCTGAAATCGATTGGTTCATCCGATTCGTATGCTCAACTTTGAGATTTGATCTATTGATTCTACTGCTCGGGTATCTGATCGGTTACTCACACTGGCTTTTCGAGATATCTACAAAACTTGCCGCAAAATAGTAAAAAAAAACAGAGATTTTTTATTTTTCAGCTTCAACTAACATTATGTGGCCACTATATTCCACAGAGTCTATAAACATCAATGTTTGCGTTATGCAGAAAATAACCTATTTAACGGACTAACAAAACAACAGATACGAAATATTGAAGCAAACTTTCACTAAAATATTCATGCGGATACGTCGGCGCCCGGTGTGCCTCGGGGCTTTATTTTACACTTTTTCCTATCCTGCCTGTTATATGGTTATAACGTAGCGACTAGGCTACGAGTTTTTGTGGATATTATGCTTTTAGCACCGTGTATTATAAACGTTTGGGCAAAAACCTGCGTTCTGCGAACCTCTTTATATTGCCATCGCTTTTTGTGGTCGCCGCTTGAATATTTAGGTACCTGCAGGACGGATAAACCACACTAACCATCGGGGTCACGACTGTTCGCTATCCTTTACGCCACTACGCAGTTCGTCGAATACAAAAAGCTTGATTCTGATCTGTTGGGCAGCGCCTTACAATATAATGTTACGTACAGTTTTGAAAACAGATTAATCATCAACACTCTTTTTTGGTGGGAAATGATTAGGTAGTTTCTCCCGCACTAGGCGGAACGTTTTCAGTGACTAGTACTGACTAAAATCCACTCGTGTTCCTTCATTGTTTTGAAGGATAACACAGCACTCATCACTACTTAGGGCTTTCATTCGTGATTAGAAGAGGTGATCTGAAAAAAAAAATCAATGTTACAGCTAAGTTGGAACTCCAAGCGACTCCACTGAATATCACAGCGATTCACCCCACTGCGGTACTAAGGAACTATCATAATCACTGAAAAATACATAACGATCAATTAAACTACAAAAACCAACGACAGCACGCTTAACAAAGTGAAACATCAAATCCATTGGAGCGGTAATACAGCTCAATATGAGACAGTCCGACATTCAGGAGCGCGGCGCGGCGTGCGACGCAACTACGAATGCAGATCCGAAGCCATAATATGAATATTGCAAGCTTACTGCTCCTTGCGAACGACCCAAAGCCAAATGCGAAATGAAAATTTAATCTGAAATGATCACGACGGTACATTCCCCGGGAATTATTCATACGCGGACTGCGACGTGGTAATAAGTAAAAACTAACAAAGAGGAGAAATATGAGTGGGCCCCATTACAACAATAAATGTCCCCGCGCAAAAACGTGCACGAGACGCTATTCTGTATTTGGTTTTAATGTTGTCGCCAGTTTTGATTGTGGACGATATTGTAGAAGACCTTTTATATGTTTTCCGTTTTGGTTTATTAATCTAAATTAATTTTATAAAGTGATGTAGCTCTAAATATTGTATGGAGAAACCTTCTTTCACATGGTCGAAGCTGTTGGTTGAAGCCAAGCTAGTATATTCATACGATTACAAAATACATTGCAACTATTGCTACTTTATATTCCGGTATAATGCGCGGTGCTTGCGGGATATCATAGGTAAGGTAGGCATAGCCGTAGTAAAAAGCTTGATCGTCTATTACACTGCTAGTCGCAAGACACTCCGCAGAAGAATGATAACCATTAAGTAATAACTTCAAAATGATGCATAACATCATTAATTTTGACGCCAACCATCTCTTCTTTCAATCACAGTACGTAAGCCATATAATTCGAAACTTCTTCATTCAGTATTTTGATTTCAATTCGCTTCATTTTACAACGACAATCTCACAGATAACATCGTAATCCTCTTTAAATGTCAATTTGAAATCAATTATTAACAAATTAATCAACTTAATAGAAGATTTAGATGGTACCAGTTGGCAGTTTAATACAAGGATTTTGTCTTGAGTCTAAAATAACTAATCTTCAGCTAAAACAAATAGAACTTAGATAATTCTGAATTGATCAGGCGGGAGGGTACTTAGTTTCGGATTGTATTTCTGTATTTTACAGTACCTATCTAAACAGTAAACAACTTCAGCTTTTCCGTGTAAACGTTCCGATACATTTTCAGCGGAATTTAAACAAGGGTCCTAAGTTTTGTTTGTTTTCTGTTTTAAAATTCATTGTGCTCAAGTTTATGTTATGTTTAAGCTAATGTCAAATTTGTTTAGCTCTAACAGTTTTATTTTTTAGTTGGGATATCATTATTTGGCTTCTACTGCTCTGGGCGGTGCGAGAGGGCGTGTCAGACTTTTTCTGACTAAAACCCACTCCTGTTTTTTCTTTGCTTCCGTTCCATGGTCCCTGGGTTCTCTTTTGATCAACCCAGGGCACCAGTAGGCTTCGACCCTGCTGGGCCCTCACAGTTTGTTTGCTCTAACTTGATGCGATGCGTTCTAATTCATTGCTTTGTTTCAATTTTTTCAAATTGCCGTTTATTCTCATACGTACCTTTTCTTCTCCTATAAGCCTCGTAGAGTCGTAAGCGACTCGTAGTGCCGGTCAAGTTGTAGGCACCAAGCCACTTGGTAGATCACCAATGAGACGGCCAGAGCGGATCAAAGCATTAAGTGCTCGGTTTGCGAATGTACCTACTCGTAAAGCTGCAGTCTGCGATGAACGGCGCCGTATTACTAAGGTTATCACTCATCGTGATTCACAATGACGACGTCTACTCTGACAAGAATGTAGCGACTGAGAAGAAGACCTTTTCTTCTAATCAAAAGTCTATTTTATCAGTAATACTCGTCGGCAGGTTCCAGAATACTCCCCCGCCGACACCGGACCCGCGCGCCAACGCGCTGCGCACATATGCACTTATTTTCTTTTATTTCGTGGCGTTTGTTCCCCGACCTTCTCTTGTTTTACTCATTTTTAATTTGCGTTCAAATTAAATGCTTGTAGCTTTTTAACGATATTTAGGTGTTCTTCTATTGTAAAACGATTGAAAAGAAAGTAAATAGGGCTTTGGTAAACCGAGTGCTTGTCTGACGCCATGGGAAATGTGCTAATTTGAAGCAATTTGTCGTGAAAAAAGAATTTATTCTAATGGATATAGCGTCAATTTGGTTTGACATATGATCAAATTGAGACATTCAACGAAGATATAAAAATCTCGTGTCGCATTTTGCTTATCGAACCCCACCGAAACGGCTAGACCGATTTTTTGTGTAATGATATCGTAGGTCTGAGTATTTTTCTTTGATAATTTAAATGACAGACCGTTGTTTATTGATATTTGATAAAAAAACCACGATTAGGTATAAAACAAATAGATATTTAAAATGATCGGCTTATTGAATTGTCACTTGCCAAATGTTACATGTCGTCTGGGCTTAGATGGTTGATATCATCTGTTGCGTATATTAAATTGGGCTTGGGTCGGTTTTATTATTTTTCATAATTGTTCATTGAGAAATTGATAAAATTTCTTTGTTTTAGTTGTTTGATCCCTATTTTCCCTGTAGGATATCCAGGTCCAGAACTAAATACAAAGCTCTGAAAACAGCATATTTTCTCCCGTTTTTAAACAGCAGCTTTTTCCCAGTACATGGACTACAGAGTTTCTCTTCTACAATATAGTCTAGATAGTTTGAAATTCAATGGCGGCCGCAATTCGCATGCGAGTTACCTCGTAAAGATGTACATTACGGAATCAAATATGCGCCATTCAATATGAGCGTCCGAGGCGTAATGTATTGTGTGTTGGTGTATGAATGAGGCGAGGTATGGAGGCTGCGCGCATTGTGGAGGCCGCTTCGAACTACTACAACTGTGTACAACGCTATGCATGTTTGAAAGTATTTTTTGTTCTGTTACAATTCAAGGTACTTTGTTTGAGAAATCATTCATCGTTTATGACCAAATTTTGTAACACACAAAGCAGATGTAAGAAGAAATGTCGCCGTGTCGGGAGGTGATGGCCTTGATATTTCAGTTCTGTCAGTGGATATATTTATCCAATGACAGCATACGTGCCCCAGTCGGTACAAGTAACGTGCCCCACTTGCAAAACTAAGTCACGCATTTATAATCACATAAACTAGGTATACTACGCAAACTTTAATATAACCTAACCAGATCGGTTCAAATGAGCTACATATTTTAAATATACAAGAAACCGACCTTAGGTTGCTGCAGCCGATTGCTTCCACGAGGACATGGCGGTACTTCTAAGTTATGCTCCACCGTGTCCTCCGGGCCGTCACACTGGTGAAACCCAGACTTTTCTTCCGCCTGATTCCGATGCAAAATTGCTATGTCCGATGATAAAAAATTAATATTCTGATTTTGATTCTGATTCTGAGGACCTGCGCATCTGAAAGATCGAAAACGACACACTCCTCAATGAGGGAACTTACCGCCATGATTATGGCGTTCCCAGTGTCTTTCGCAGTTGCAGTGCAGTGCTTAAGGGTCTTACTATACTACCGACTTTATTAGTGTTTTACAGCTGACCTAATACATACTCCAAGGTAGTGAGCAAGCTTCTTGCAGGTGTGTTGTGGTGCTGTATCCCATCTCGGAAATAGTTGCGGGGCCGCTTCAATGTATAGCAGATATGATGAAAATGTTTTTGCGTTTGAGAAATATACTGCAGTAACTCAGAGGCCGGGGCTGTGGGGTTGTTCGAGAGAGTCATCGTGATCCTGAAACGCAAAGAACAATTGAAGAGACAAAGCCTAAACTTTACATGCTCTTTTAGGCCTACTTCATAGACGCGTATTTGTCATTTGGTGGCTCACAACTTACATACAAATCTATGAAACTGTCGACGAATTGTCAACGTTGGGCTCGCGACGCTTTCAAGACGCCTCTGCCGTACTGCATGTCATACGTCGGGGTGCATATCGAGCGTAAGAACACTTTTATTTTTGTTAAAATAGCGGGAATGTCTTCGTCATTCGACGACATTGTTGCGAATGATTGAAAACGTACGCGTGTAATACGCCTCGTGGATAGTTCAGGACGCTGTGCTGCTGCTCAAGCTTCCTGGCGTATATTGAAGTATCCATGAACCTGCTCGTCCGTGAACAGTGGGTCTTAGTCAGTAACAGTTGGATTCTTCCTCTCGCTTCACCTAAAGCGGGAGAAGTTGTTTGATGATTTGTCACACAAAAAAACGTAACTTAAAGAAGCCTATCATATATAGCCACAAGTGTACTAAACCCCTTTTTCTGTAATACATAACGTGTTTTAAGAGAGTGTCCATAGTTCCATAGACCGTTCTTCTCCATAGAGATCTACGGTTTAGAATGTGCAGTTACCTTTTATAATATTACTATTTGTTTCTAAACAATATCTTTATTACTATAACTTGTATTATATTGGCATGTTTTAAAATACGTTGCCAGTATCCCTTAGAATTGATTGTTTAATAGTCAGATAACTGATAACTAAAGAAAAATTAAGTACGGCGGTATGACATATTTTCTCTCAGCAGTCTAACCGATGTTTTTATTCCCGAGTCAAAAATATCTGCTTATTCAAAATTCAGCCCTAAATCAACGTCAACTCCCAATACACATAAAAAAAGATTACATTTTGGAAATCTCACAAACTTGACGTAGTCTGCCTAACTTTTTTGAATACCAAAGTAACGACTTGCAAACTAGTTCGGACTTTCACTGTCCTTGACCCCTTTCCGTCGAGGAACAACTTACTGCGGGCTACAGAAGATTTAATTTAATTTCCACCTGCCCCATGTGTCAGGCCATCCAGTCCCCCATAAGCCCCACATCACCCAATTCCATCCATACATCAATACAGAGATAAGGCCGACTTTAAACGTACGGTCCTTACGTCATAACGTAATGCCAGTAATAACGTAGTAGGGTCTGCAGCCGGTCGTGTGGCGCCGCCTTTATCTTTCCACTACATTAGCCGACGCCCGCTGATGCGACAAAAATGTCGGCCGTCCAATCACGGCCTTAACCAGCGCCTGCCATTGTCGACGGGTTACGGCGGGCTTTTTTTCACTTAATTGTTATTGGAAGTTTAGATTAGGTTAGTTGGAGTCAATTTTTGGGGTTGCAAAAGCAAATCTTACCTATTTTTGAAAACGGTGCGTAGTATTCTACGTGTTTCAGGAGATGTCAGCAAATTGTAAAGGCCCAGCAGGGTCGTAGCCTACTAGGGCCATAGGGGGATATGTGAAAATGAACCCGGTCGTCTGAACGAAGGTAAAGAAGGAATAGGATACAGTTTAAGTCAGTGAAAGTCATTAAATGATTTCCCACCAAAAAATATTTTTTTAAAAGTAAGCTTGAAATAAGTAGGTATGTAAGTCCTGCTCAGCATTTTTCTGCATCTATCACGGATGAAAACAAACACTGTAATAGATGTTCTCTATAAAAAGTCATGAAATAATTTGCCCCGCCATGAGCGGAGCGAGAGAAAGTATTAAACTTTTACTAACTAATAAAATCCTACCTGTGTTCCTTTAGTAGCCTTTTGCATTCCAGACCTATGGTGAATCTATTGAATAATTCCCCGAACACACCCTGTCACACATCATAGATTAGCACGTTGAAATACAACATTTCGATGGGAAAACATGACATGGGTTGACTTATTGTACGACAACATAATCTGGACAGCCGTCCAAAAGTCACAGCACATTGTAACCACCTCTAACCTTTACCTCTGACGAGCCGCTTTAAACCAAGATCGTAAGCAATCATAACATGACGTCGAACAATCTAATATAATTAATTCAAGACTCATACACGCGTTAAATTTTGTTAACAATGTTGATTTAGGCAAACTGACTAAATACACAGAGTGCTCATATGTGTGCGCTACTGGGAATGTGCTAACGTTTTTAGTTAGGCTATAAACTAAAGTACAGCGGGAGCGGGAGCTGTCGCGGGGCGGGAAGAACGCAGGTATGGTCCGTCGTTCATACCGCGTACATCGAAAAAGCGTAACAATTTGCCTGGTGAGGTCTTCCTGTCTGATTATATAATTTGGGTTTCTTCTAGGCTAGAGTGACTCATCATCAATTACCATCAGATGAGATCGCAGTCTCAATATAAAAAAAAAAACCAGGCAAGTGCGAGTTGGACTCGCGCACTTCGGCTCCGTACCAACTCACCTATGAAAACAGTTTCATTCTCGAATCGAATAATGAAGATTTAAAAAAAAAATAACTTGTGACGCAACTAGAAAATTTCAGTTTTCAGACTTTTTACTATTAATGATATAATATCTTGCTTCGTGCCAAATTTCAAGATTCTAGGTCAACGGGAAGAACCTACCTTATGAATTTTGATTCCTTTGACAGTGGCGAAATGTACGTTTTTTGCAACATAAACGGGCGTATCGTTTTTTCCCGTCAACTTACAAGATTGATTTTTGCACAATTTCAAGGGACCGCGCGGAGTTGAGTATATTAATTTCAACTTGATACCTTAACGCGTTCTCGAGATAAAGGGTCTTGACAGACAGATAGACAGGCAGACAGACGGACAACAAAGTGATCCTATAAGGGTTCCGTTTTTTCCTTTTGAGGTACGGACCCTAAAAAACTATCCGGATTTAAGAAACCCACACAAGAGACGATTCGATAAACTATTAGTGTTGTTTTGTTAGTGTTGTTGTGTATAGCCACGTAAAGAAAAGCAAAAATCAAGCGACTGTCTTCAATTGTAAAATGAAAAGCGTGTTCGTACTTAGTAGTCTAAAATTGTCCAAAACCTAATATAATATGAAAGAAAAACGTTTATTCATGCGACACACAATCTTATAATTTAAAAGTTATTTTAATAGCCTATATTGTGTTCGACTTTTGGGCAAACGCCTCTTCTTTGCCCAGGTCGTTGCGAAGCTGGTGTGCATGCAGGCATGTATGTTTGCAGGGCAAACTTGGCCAGAGATTGCCTTAGACAGAAAGATTTTAAGGAGAATTTAAACTAAAAAAATATTTAGTGTGTCTCACCATTAACGACTGCATCACTGCTTACTATCAGGTGGAATCATGGTCAAGCAATGGTTTGTACCAATTAAAAAAATATATTGTCTGTGCGAGAATCTAAAGGCGCCTAACTCCATAAGCTGCCATATTTAAATGTGGTAGATACCTCCTCTTAATCCTAATCCTAACTAATATTATAAATGTGAAAGTGTGAATGCACGCAAAAACAGCTAAACGGGTTTGGCATGCATATGGCCTATGACATGGAAAAGAAAATAGGCTACCTTTTATCCCGATTCTTTTTTGTTAAACTTATGTCCTCGCAGACGAAGTCGCAGGGAGAAGCTAGATTTTTTTATATACCTTATATTCCATATAGGTACTCTTAAAACGCTTCCGTAGACTCATGTTAGGAACTGTTTTGATTGTACGTGCGTTTTATAGAATAGTGCAAATAACAATTATTTTAGCTAATGAATCAAAGTTCCTACCTAATATTTAACAATGCAAAAAGCTTTGCCAATATTGAGCGTTCATTTTAGTAAACATTATCTATCAAACATACTAGAATAGCATTTGTTTACAACATCATAATAATGGAACGCGTAAATACAATGCATAATAAGCAATTAATTATTAACAATATTCCATTTTAATCAATTAGCTAATAATTACTATAGTTAGGACAATAATTTAGGCAATTATTTACGTTAATATAAACATTTAACGTTTATAAAAAAGTTTTATTTAAAAAAAAAAGTTAAAAAATTATACCATAATTTTTCCCGTGAGTCACACAAACAACATGAATACAGCAAGATAATCAACACATGCTAATTAACCCTAAACCAACCAACAACAAAACAAATAAAACTCGCTTATGACAGCCCACAAATTAAGGCGAAGGATTCACAAATTAATTACCGCAATGAAAGTAAAGTTCGCTACTAACGTGTTACGAGCAACCCTCCAGTGCCGCCTTCAATATGTTAATGTATGCCCGGGACTCGGGCAAGCCGGGCATTCGCGGGCAAACGCGCCGCGCCGACCACTCTGCCCCTACCACATACCCTAGAACAGAAAAAGATAAATTATCAGACAGAAAAGCTATGTAATAATTTAAAAGCGTTTAATTTATTCCTTTTGAATTGCGTTAGGTGCAGCCTCGGAGCGGACCGACTTTTTTTTCTCATTTAATAATTTTATACAATTTTCTATTCCATTGGATGGCAATGGGATTTGAATAGAGAACTAAATGTTTAATATTCAATGTTACGAATAATGTTTTCATTAGACTTATTATTAATTTATGAATAATAAACATTAGGCAATTTAATTTTCGCTGAAATATTTGTGTAGAGCAGTGGTTCGCAAAGTATGGCTGGTACTGAAAAATAGGACAACAGTTGGACGGTCACTAAGTATCTGAGATAGGCTGAAAAAGCACAGAAGCACGAAGTTATGACAATCTTTCCTTTTTTCCTCATACTTATGTGAGGTTTGTATCCTAATAAATTGAACGTATTTTGATACATTGCGATTAAAAGTAACTAAAATCAAGGTAAAGTTGGTTTTAATGATAAAAATAGAAAATATGCATCGTCCTTATAAAAAAAATCTTACTTTTGTATTAAAATATACCTAACCGATTCGGAACCGACTGTTATTTGAACAATCCTTCATTCATAACATTTTACTCCGTTTTCCTTCGCGAAAACCTAGAGTTGTGACCCGAATTTGGTACTTTTTGTTAGTTAAGTCGCGCTCCAGTCATCATTGAGAAACACTGTATTTGAGAATGTGTTTATTTTGGGAATGATTAAACTAAATTGTAGGTATTACGTTTGGCATGTAAAGAAAAGGATTGATAGCTTGATAAGCCATGTAGGACGACGAAAAACTGGTTGATATTGGATATTTTTATTTTAACTGCCTATTTTAAAGAGATATTAATAAAATTACGTTACTGACTTAGACGAAACCACGATTTATACCTATTTACCAACAAAAAGAATTTACCATTTTTAATTTTGATAAAATCAATACCCCTTTCCGGATCAGACCTTTGTCCAGCAGTGAACTGAGGAAGCCGCACTGGGCAATAAATCAATAAACAAAAGGGCTAGTGGTTACTTACCCTTTTGTAAGTGCTTGCTTAAGCAAATATAACTTTACAAACTCCCTTCGGCTGATATAGCCGGAGTACCCGGAATTGTATACTGTTTGATTCTGTATTATACGAGTATATGACGTAATCAAATCATGAATTTACATTTTTCATTAATATTGTTACCTGTATTTTATAAATCGAAACATTTTTGAAGCTCTAATCTAATTTAGAAGTACATACCAAGGATAAATGTCGTTGTGTGTACAAATTATAAGATCTTAACGCTAAACTTATAAAGATCAGCATTGACGATAAATCTTCTCAATTATTATGTAAGTATCTTGGATTTTATATTGCTACTTTAGGGATTATACAACACGGGTAATGTTCACGGTAATCCCTACTTGAGCACTACTCCTTCTGGTTCAGGGTTCTGGAGTCAATGAAAATCGGGTTATGTTAACCGAATATATTTCGTGTGATCCCAGAGAGAGAGGACCGTTCGCCCTGACCAGTGCGCAGTAACTGCTCGTCCAAAGCATACATCACGCGCGCATACAATTTGCTTACCTTGCACTCTGCCTCGCATACATACATGTGTCCCTACACTACTTTAATGTAAAGGTGTTTGAATTGATTGGCACAATACTGTCATTTGACGTTTAAGTAAAGTGTCTACCCATCTAGGTCGTCACTTTACAATAAAACAGACATACGCACAACAAAGTGATCCTATAAGTGTTCCGTTTTTCCTTTTGAGGTACGGAATCCTAAAAAGGGTATGATATTTGATAAATGGTTCACTTGTTATCCAGCAATAAACCGTCACTGACTACCAAAGCTTACGTGGGTTATGATATATTAATATTATTGCTAATGAATGTGTCATGCTGTGACTTTTGTTTCTAATCATGTAATTAATTACAAACTATAATTAATGGTATTGTAAAATATATCTGTAAAATACTTATAATTATTATAATTGACGCTAGCATGGAGTTTCTTGCCCGTTCTTTACCATGAGGACTTAGTTTAGGAACAAGAAACTAGATATTTGATTAATTGACAAGCCTGTTTGAAATAAATACTAGGCCTTGTTTTTCTTTGCTTTTCTTAATAAAACCCAGTCCCTACATACTACATTCATAAGAACTTTGATTTACGGTAAATAACGGTATCCATTTTGACATCTTACAATGATATGTAGGTAGAAATACATAATATCCATATAGTTACCTCCATACATGTAACATACGCATGAGCCAATTTTACGGCGTCTCAAAACTAATATAATATCTCCGACCCTCGCAGCTATAAACTAGTGCGGAGCTTTATAAATGTACACTTTAATTTCCAGTGTTAACAAATATATTTGAGCACGGAGTAAATCTGGAAGCCATTACTCACCATAAGCCTCAGCTCTTGTTGTGAGAATGACTCGAGTATAAACATAAAGATAAATTGTCCGTTCACATATACCCTCGTGGCCTTTTGCGGGTTAAGTCATAAATATGCAAAGTTTAGGAGCATTTCTAGACAAAATCGTACCTATAAGGGATGGGTGTTCAAGTCACAAATTTTGCGAACAGGTGTGTTTAATACGAATTTTAGGCAAAATATTGGTTTTATCCACCTTCGCTATGGATAATAATGATTTAAGAAATTCTCTGCGAGAATTCTCTCTATCTTGATTTAGATAGTCGTTGGCTCTTTAAATGGAACTGAGTTTTATGTCTTAGTCGATCGAAAATATTATTAAAATATTCATGAATAATCGTTTTTAATACTGAGAAGATCCAATAACAGTTGTCAATTAGAATTTACTAGCTAGCGGAGTTAATGTCAGAGTTTTTGTACTAGCTCCAAAGTTTGTGTGTAAGATAATATTTTAAATAGAGCTTCGAGTTCGATTCGCTTGAAGACTAATTGAAAATACTTGAGAACTGTAAAGTTTATTGCTTGTGATGAATTTAATATGGCGTGAGAATCTGAATTATATCAAATTTTATGGCGACGCTTAGATAGAGTTATATTTTATCTAGTTAGGAGCAGTAAACTTAGGACGTATCATTAATTACTATAATTATAATCTTACAGAATATTAACTATTAACTTGACTAACTTTTATAGACATATCATTACTACACAAAATAAATTTCCAACATTAAAATCGAACGACATTGGGTCTCTCAAATGACGTAAGTCAAACGAGCAACCGCATACCGGAAGTGATTATCTACCGGAAACGGAGTGCAATGAGCATCCTTACCTGTACGTTTGATACCTGCAGTCTTGGAGACCCTGAGGTACTGCCGCCCCCGGCAGGGGGTTCGGTTATATTCGAACTAGTCGGCATTACAGGGTTACTCGAACGATAGAGCTGGAAGATTTGCTTTGATATTTTATCGAAATTATTTTAATAATCCGATGTGCTTTATTCTCTGTTGAAGAATATAAGTTAGTGTTTTTATCATCTATATACAACGTTGATACGACAGAGGGGCTTTCCTTAAAAGGGGTTGTTGTACTTATTAATATGAACGATGAAATATCCATTCATACATTTTCTCAAATTATGTGAACAAACATGTATGGAGAGATTTCAGGGTTGGTCGCATAGTAAAAGTTGTTCATATTGATGAGTACAACAACCCTTTTTAAGGAAAGCCCCTCTGTCGTATCAATGTTGTATAAAGAGAGAAACTGTCTGACATATTAACGCACATCCGAAACTACTGGGTCTAGAAACTAGAAGCGTCGAGTTTTGCATAAGGTTTCCTTTTACGAGCGACGTAGGCGAGCAGTGAAGGCAGAAGCTAGTATCGTATAAAAGTAACTTATTGTTTTTGGTATAACTTAACTTACCACGTAAATTGGAGTTTATTTATCTACATAAATAGTTATTTATTAAAACTGCTTGCATAAAGCTACAAAGGCGGACTTACTACGTGCTTACTACCGTAAGCATTCTCAACCAGTCAGCTAAGGGTGGTGAAGAGATAACATAACTGGTACATATACAAAACAAATATATAAAAGTATACAAGTGATTTTTTTCAAAATATGCATAAATAAGGATAAACACTAAAACTTTATCATTCTTTTTTTGAAAAATCATCATTCCTAATATTAAAAATAATTAGGTAGGTACTATGTTTTATTTTCACGGTTAAAAACAAAAAAAGTAAACAATTGAAATTGTAACGTAGCAGTCGTATCGTAACGTAGGTAACGAAAGATAAACAAAAATCCGTTTATTTTTTTATCCTAATTAGCGACCCAATCAAAACGTACAAAAATCTAATTCATCGGGTTTAATTTCTGCCAAGGAGTAAACTGAATATTTAATGCATTTTTAGTTTTCAATCAGATCCTAGAATGCTGTAAGCATTTTTTGTTATTCTTTATTCAGTTAAAATGAAAGTTTTCCGCCAACTATAATGTATGGCGGAAAAGGTGTAATATGACTGTACAAAGTTACTTTACGCCTTATTGAACCAATACTGGAAGAACATCTACAATTCGCAGCCTGTCTTCCAAATAGCACCACAGTGATATCTTACCACAAATCAACACTATCAGGTACAGAACACTAAGTTCCAGTTTATTCAAAGTTTCTTTGAGTGATCGAATCAGGAATAAAGATATCCGCAGGAGAACCAAGGTTACCGACATAGCACGAAAAATCGCTAAACTTAAGTGGCAATGGGCAGGGCACCTTGCTCCCAGAATAGGTGGCCGTTGAGGCCGAAAGGTTCTGGAGTGGTGGCCGCGTACCGAAAGACGCAGCGTTGGAAGGCCTCCTACAAGATGGACCGATAACCTGGTAAGAGTTTCGAGAATCCTGTAGATGCGAGACGCACAGGACCGTTCATTGTGGCGACGCTTGAGGGAGGCCTACGGGTACGTCTTTCGGCTGAAATGATGATGACGATATTCGCATTTTGTTTATTCATTCTATCCATGCATTCGAAGCATTCCTAAAAATTTTTGCTCAATTCAAACCTATCCGAACACGATCGAAAGTTATTTTTATCCATCTAGTCCAATGACATGTTCACGTATGCATGCACTCACGTGTGTGAATAAAAAGCGCCAGGAAAGGGCGCGCTAGCTGTCTGTTTGTCGAACAAATGATTTTATTTGAATACGGATCGGACATGCCCCATCGCGTCCGTTTAAACCGGGCTGTGTGCCGAGCGAGGCCGGCCGATCCGTGCCTACACACACCGAACGCCCAGCTTTTTGGGGTCAACAGCAACCCCTGTTTGATAACACAGCGTTTAAAAATTGTTGACACAACAATTGGGCTCATTAAGCTTGTGTTTTCATGTTTTTGGTATTGTTTTTGGGTTGTGTACTGCGGTGTACTGGGGACCGTGTTCGAAGTTTTTTAAACCCTTTATTGTTTTTGTGGGAACACTTCCTGTGTTCCGCTCGTAGTGGTCTTCCTCGAAAAAAATACTTAGAGGCTTCTCGTTAAAAGGAATTTCTCTTTTTAATGCACCCGGGATGGTCGTCAGACTACTTCAGTTGACTTTTTTTTGCCTGTGCATTTTCTACAGTAAATTCGACTATCATAAAATTAGGAGGTCCGATGGCAATCGGTCATATTTGCCCAATAATAGTGTCACACATTCAATTTAAACATATTTTTAGAATTACGTAAGTAATTCAGAATATGAGGAATTGTTCTGTAACAAATTATTTTTTTCTATTTATTTTTTTTGGGGTTTTTATCAGAATCTAACAAATTATACAAAACACTTTACACTTTTCTATACACTCTTAAGCTCACGAAGATACGTTCAAACGTCTTACAAGCTTTGGAACCTACACAACTTAATTATATAGATATAAAAAAATGATAAAACTAACAATCGTACTTCTAAACTCCAAATTACAGAAAACAACAAATGTGCTACAAAACATCCAATACTGCACTTCAATCTCAAGCAAATTAATACAATTATTCCCGGTCTGGTATCAACTAGAGAACAACTATTTAATTACATGACCCTCAGACGGTTCCGTCCGACTGGCTCTCTTGAATCCGACTTGCAGCTTCTGCAACCTTCGCGAGGAACTTGATTGTTTTTTGCAAGACATTTATAGCTTCAGTTGTGTAGTGCAGTCTGCGGACGGTAAATGCTTCCATTTGCCAGCATTTCGGTTAGTTTTAGGGAGAATTGTTTTAATTTGGACTTGATTGTGATGTTGCGGAAATTGTTAGCGTGTGCTAGTGTGGGAAATACTCTGCTTTACGAGCATTATAATGTCTAAATGTGTGTGTAAAAAAACTAGTGTATAAACACTTAGTTTAAAAAGTGAATATTCACACTTATAAATCACACTAATAACTATTATAATGCTGCCAAAGTTTGTAAGTGAGCGTGCATGTACGCTTGATATTTCTTCCTCCAGCCGCTCAAATGGATAAACGGATTTGGACGTTGGTACACAAGTAGACCATATCCTGGAATAGCACACAGGTTTTTATCTACAGAATATGTGCGAAGCTGCTGCTAGTGATATTATAAAGACGAACGTTTGTTTATGTCAAAGTACATGTTTATTTTTATTTATTAACGCTTTAACGGAATCTTGGAATAACGCATAAGATACTATTTATTCCGAGAATAAGATACTTTTGTTCCCTGGGGATAATTTCCTGCCGGAAGCTAATAGAAAATACAGTAGGTACAGAATATCTTTTAATTTGACCTATTTCGTCATGCGCCCGGCTAATGAATCAGGTTAAATCAATTATAATCAATGTTTGGCCTGCTCCTTTTAATTACTTTTAATTGAAAAACCAAACTCTTGTGTCATGTTTAATTGTTCAGTCATTTATTATGTGAATTTCCCGTTTCAGCTGGTCCACATTAATTTAACAAGGATAACATTCTACGGCTGAAAATAAGTTAAACAAAAGATTTAAAACTTCTCTTAAAGTTATTTGGCGATTTATATCTTTTTATTAAATGTAGGAAATTTGTAAGACGGCTTATAGTGCTCATTTTACACCCGTCGGCTTTCATTCTAATTGCTAATTAACAGAAAATCGTAAGGGTCAACTTTTAATAAAAGAAAGAAGAATACTTATCACTTCGAACAATATTTCATCAATGATGATGATGAAATATTGTTCGAGGTGATATCTGCATCATGCAAAATTTCCGTCGAAAGACGTTTACAGCTACTCATGTCTTGGCCTCCTCCAAGCGTCGCTACAACGACCGCTCACATGCGTCTCGCATCCAGCGGATTCCCGCAACCCTCACCAGTTCATTGGCCCACCACGGTGAGAGGCCTTCAAACGCTGCGCCTTCCGGTTCATGGTCGCCACTTCAGAACCTTTCGTCCCCATCAACCATCTATTCTACGAGCAATGCGCCCTGCCCAGTGCCATTTCAATTTGGCGATTCTTCGGGCAATTTACAATATCTAGGTATCTACTAAAATCCACTCGTAGCATGGAGCTGTGCTAAAATTGATAAAGCATCCCAAACCACAATCAGAAAGAAAATATTTGCAATATTAAATTTTATCTTCTCGTTTCCACATAATAAACACGAGCCTGAAAATATGAACAATAAATAATTATCGGTGTTCGCGAAACTAGTTAAAACAATAAAGAGACATATTAATTATAAATATAGGGGCGTTGTGTCGCGGCGGAATTAATGAACGCTGCGGTTCCGCTGCGAGCCGCTGCGATTTACTGCGTGTAGCAGCCGCCTCCTTTGAACACTGTCTCATTATTTAATTAATTTGTTAAATAATCGACTATTTAGTTCTATTTTTCTATCCTTACATTTTTTAAATTGGAGGACACGGTGGAGTATACGGTAGAGGTGTGGCGCCTTGGGCTAAGCACCGCCGCGCTGTTTGCCTCATAAAGGCGATCGGAGGCAACAACCTCTCGCATCGCGCCCTGGTACAAGGACATGGTCCGGAGCGACGAGGAATGTCAGGCGGTCGCCTCTTTCTGCGATGCAGAATGCTAGCTCAGGAGGTGGCCGTACGTACAACCACCGTAGGCGTGGGCTTGCGGACGATGAGCAATGGGTAGTTCGTTTTCCATCGGGAACGAGCTCAAGTCGTCGACGGCACGTAGTGTTCCACACGCACCTCAAGGAGATGTTAGGAAAACCGAAGGGGCCCAGCAGGGTCGAAGTCTACTAGAGCCACGGGTTCGCTTCTGAAAGGAAAACCCGTGGCCCTGGACCAAAAGGCAAAGAAGGTACATAGGCATGTACCTTCTTTGCAGCTTTGCGTGCATGACACGTCCTCCCACTCTGCCCAAGAGCGGGAGAAGTCATTAAACGATATTTCAACCTAAAAAAAAAAAAAAAATTTAAAAGTGCATTTTCATTGCTGCTTTCTCTTGATACTGTGAGTTACTGGGTATTCCGATTACTACGGATATTGAAACCGGATAATTATCATTAATATTGTTCTGTATAAAACGCCTGTACTCTGTAATACCTCGGCAGTCGGTTATCAGAAAGCGGAACTTTCGCCGGGCAATTTTTTTTTTGTTATTAATATGGAATAATAAGTGCTGTTTTGATATTTTTTCTATCTAATATATAAAATTCTCGTGTCACGGCGTTAGTTGCCAAAGTCCTCTAAAACGTCTTGACCGATTCCTATGTGTGTGTACATTCAGCAGGTCTGAGAAATGAAACAGATCAATTTAATTTACTCATGAAGGTGACTATTTACATGGCCACTTTTACACTACCTATTCTAACTTTACAATCATTCTTTTTTGAGCCACCGCAGTCCAAGAGCTACCTACTTAAAAAATAAAATAACTAGCAAATTCTCTATTAGCGAAATCTCATCTCAGTATAATGAAAAATGTATGAAATTGTACTAATTAATGTGTAATATGGGTACCGTAGGTATGAGGAGCTCGTGGCTAAATAATAACAGCCGCACAGGTCGATCTCCAAGGTTAAGCAACGCTTGCCTAGGTTGGTCTGTGGATGGGTGACCATCTTAACATAACGAGTTTCCTCCGTGCCTCGGAAAGCACGTTAAGCCGTAGGTCCCGGCTGTCATTTGTAGATCTTTGGCAGTCGTTACGGATAGTCAGAAGCCAGTAAATCTGACTCCAGTCTTGCCATGAAGTACCGTGTTACCCCAGTTAATGGGTTGTGGAGGTCTGGTAGGCAGCCGCTCCTCGTAAAATACTGGTATTCAGCTAAATCCGGCTTGGCTGGAAGCCGACCCCAATATAGTTGGGAAAAGGCTAGGTGGATGATGATGGGTACCGTAGGTATATTTACAACATGAGGCCAAAGAAAAGATGGATGGATTGTTTGAGGAGAGATATGAAGGAAAAGTTAGTGATAGTGTGACGGATGACAGGACAGAATGGAAGAAAAAAATGTGTTGCACCGACCTCAAGTAACATGGGATAAGGGCAGGAAGAAGAAGAAGAGGTATATTTACAACATGAATGCTATAAATAAATAAATTTTAGCGAAAATGCTGGAGAACATACAGGAGTGAGAAATAATTCCAACTCTGGACTTACCCTGAGTCTGCTGATATCCATATCGTGTGCTAATACGGCAGCTGCTGAAGTTATCGCAGGATTTGGACGCTGTTATGAACGCCGTAAACTGGGGAAGTGGATATTCTGAGCTATGATGTGGCGGAAGTTATGTTTGTGCCCTAAGTTTCTCCACCACACTAAGACACGTAGGTATAGATTATTTTCTCAATCATTTTGATGATGTGTTCTTGGTCAAGTGCGAGTTGAACTCTCGCACTGAGGGTTTTATATAAACTTTCGTAAATTAGTTAGGTTCTCGAATTGAATTTCCTAAATAATTTTAGAAAATTCAATAATTTTAGGTATTACAAAATCACAAAAAAGTAATTATTTCGTAATGAAATTACAAATTTACAATTTTCAAATATTTTCCTTTATTTATGTTTGAAACCTGTCTGACACACATTCTAATAATAGTCCTCTATTCTATCTAGAAGGACTAGCTTCTGCCAGCGGCTTCGCTCGCTCAAAAGTAGTTTTTTCCACACAAACTTTAGACCCCCGTTTCAACCCCTTAGCGGGCGAATTTTGCAAAATCTTGCCTTAGTCCTCGTCTATGTCAGGAAACCTTATGCAAAATTTTACGCTCCTAGTCCCAGTAGTTTCAGCTGTGCGTTGATATGTCAGTCAGACAATCAGTTTTCCCTTTTACATATAAAAATATATATACATTTTAGGAGTATATAATTTATACTATAACTACACGTACCCACTCCAAAAACCACAGCTATCGAATCATCTCTTAGCAACCATCTTCAGAGGCAGTCCGGTCGTTCGTCCACATTAGTTGTGTTCAGGCGTTCGCAGGCGAGTCCAGGTGCTAGCTATATTCGGCGCGCATTAATAATTCCCGCGCCGTAGTCCGCGCCAGCGACGGGAACAGGTCTGCTGCTGGTGCCGTCCTCTTGGGGCCTGACACTACAAGCCTGCTACAGCTTGATGTTCCAAATAAATTCTGGGAAGGAAATGTTCGTGGCTTTTAATAGTTTAGGTGTAACATGTTTGTGGGTTTCGAGGCTTGTAAAGTGTAAAAGAGGTCAACGAAATCGCACGAATGTTACAAAAGTGAAAGTTTATATCGTGAGTCTGACATCAACGCACAAACGAATAATGAAGCTTCAGTACATGATCCTGGATTTTTCTGAATTTTTCATCGGCTTTTTCCTAATTTTGTAATTAGGACACACGGTGTAGGTATATGCTACTTCTTCACGTTCACATGGCTGAACAGATTTGGATCAAACTTGACACACGGTAGACTATGTCCTGTAATAAAACATAGGATCCGTTTGTATCCCAAACTAAATAAAAAATAATATTAAGTATTTTCCCTTAGAATAATTTTTGTTTTGCCAAACCCCTGGCAGACGTTATAATAATAACAAGAATAGGTAGTTATTGTAATTGAAAAAAAAAAACATGTTCAAATATTCAGAAATACAAATATCTAGAGAGAGGTCGACAATACAGGAGCATTTCTTAGTGTAGGACAACGTTTAATCTTAGAGAAATTGCACACCACACCACATTACAACCCAAAACGCTAACTTTCATTGCTTACGTGAAAAACGAATCACAAACCACACATTCAAATTCCAAAGATTCAGATCTTACCCCAGGCTCCAAGAGGAACTGGCCACGTAAGTAGCAGTGCCGTTGTAACAGCAATACGACGGTGTATACATCGCCGAAGCCGTCGGATGAAATTCTTAGCTAAACTCGACGCCTGACTGCCGCAGTTACCGTAATACTCCAAGTGAAAATATTTATTAGTACAGTCAGACATAAAAATAGATTAAGGTAACCAAAATAACATGTAGGATGTGTATTTACAGTCGCATTGTTCATTCTTAGGTAGAACTACATTGCCCACATGTGGGCCACGTACGCCGATCTGGGCGCGTTGGTCTCCATACATTTTATATGGCACCTATACTTCGATGGGTCCTATGTACAAGGGCCAAACTAACAATTTGGCCATTTTTACTTTTTTATGGTAAACGCATCCTTTAAGTATAAATAATTATGTGAGCCATTAAAAAATTTAAAAATCTGCATAGAAACACGATTTTTTATTACAGTATAAAGGCATATCTAACATGAATTGAAACGTAAAAGGGCCAAAGAGGTAGTTAGAGACTTATACGTGGGTAGTTCCCCCGCGTTTGTTTCGTAGTTTGAGCCAATCTGCTGATTTGACACTTGAACTTGCTTGATTTATGTAGAAAAAATATTATCCCACTTGCATACCACAGCTGTTAAGAAAATTTAGTAGCATCGAATGACATTGTGCCATTTAATGAAAGCGATAATGAAGAAAATTAATGAAGATTTAACAATAATTTTTAGTAATGTTGATTTTTTTTATTTTGTTTATACCAGATAGTTATTTTAGTTTTGTTATTTTTTGGATTATGTTAAACTGAACACCAGATTTAGTAAAATGTAACCGCAAAAAATAGCAAATCTTCATCTGCCTAGCCTTTTCCCAACTATATTGGGCTCGGCTTCCAGTCAAGCCGGATTCAGCTGAATACCAGTATTTTACGAGGAGCGGCTGCCTACCAGACCTCCACATCCCATTAACTGGGGTGACACGGTATTTCATGGCAAGACTGGAGTCAGATTTACTGGCTTCTGACTATCCGTAACGACTGCCAAAGATCTACAAATGACAGCCGAGACCTAGGGCTTAACGTGCTTTCCGAGGCACGGAGGAAACTCGTTATGTTAAGATAGTCATCATCCACAGACCAACCTAGGCAAGCGTTGCTTAACCTTGAAGATCGACCTGTGCGGCTGTTATTATCTAGCCACGAGCTTCTCGCAAAAAAATAGCAAATGAACACCAAAAATTAAACAGAATTTTAATACAAAATGAGATTTCAATACGTAACATCTGTTTATCCTATAAAAGTAAATTATCTCCAAATAAATACCTAGTACTTAAAAACAGTAAATAAATTTCAATGTTGGTAGAGGACCATCGACTACTTCTGAGTAGTAGTTTTCTTTTTTTTAGCTGTCCCGTACATTTTGTCGACTTATGCAAACATAAATGTATGGGACAGCTAAAATTTTTTTCGCGATTTCAGGGTTGGTCCCATACTAAAAGTTATTCATAATGATGAGTACTGCCAGTGTTTTCATTTATTGTCGTATTGTCATATCCACATTGTATAGTACAAAGTTTTTTTTATGTAGATAGGTTTTTAATTTTGTTTTTTTTGTACTTAATTTTGTTATTGAAATAATAATGTAAAGTACATTATTTTGTTAATCAAACTAAGATCTGTATTAACAGTTTCCTTCTTAATTATTTTGTAATTTTTATCATAAAAATACCAAAAAGACTCAAAGACCGGGTTCATAAGTGAAGTTTTAAAACTAATTCAATTTTTTTTTTAATAAATGAATAGAACTATAGCGTATTATTTATTTTTCAAATGATCTAACTGAAAACTCTGTTCATAATTTAGCAGATTGTAAAACGTATAAGTGTCAATGTGACATAAATAACTAAATATCGAAATAGTTTATATTCTTATTAATTACATATCATCTACTTCAATTGTTACTTTATTTTATCGGTATAAAATATTAAAATATATACTTTATGCTAATTTACGTAATACGCGTATAATGGCCAATATGGCACATGGGCCCATTTACACTGTTTTTTAAGAAAAATAATTTAAACGAAAAGTAACGTAGAAGGTTCAATGTGACGTAAAAAATCATCCTTTAAATGTATATATAAAATACTATTGTATAAATGAGGAAAATAATTGTCTTAGCAAACAAGCAAATAATTGTATAGTTTGGTTTCATCAATCTGAAGTTATAGTAAATTGAAACTTTGAAACGCTCTCCTGTAAAGTTGCAATTTTGCAGTTTGGCCCATATACATAGGACCCATCGACTTGTAGAGCTACATTAGATCCACGCCACGCAACGTCGTTCTACGTACAAATCAGGCGTAGCCCATGTGTGCGTGGCGGTCGGTTTAATGTAGTTCCCGCTTTATGTACGGCATTTAACTTTGGGGTAGTGCCTGCAATTCTACTGTCTCGTGCTTACAGAGAATGCAAAAAAGAATACTCCAAACAATCCACCTACCAGGAAATTCACGAACATCTGAAAATGTCTATGATAAAGGAGGAAATTCAAAACGTCATCTTGAAATACCGGGAGAAGTACCCGAATATATTAGCAGCACAGCACACGATGCGTAACGATGCAAAGCGTCTCAAACGAAAAGACATCATATACATAGCTAATAACTTCCCAATCTTTTATGAACCAGTCAACCCATTTGCAAAGAAGGAAAAGGAGGCAAAGAAGGAACAGAAGTGGGTTTTAGTCAGTAAAAGTCTGACACGCCCTCCCGCTCCGCCCAGAGCGGGAGAAGTCATTTTGGTGATTCCCCACCTAAAAAAAAAACCAGTTAACACATTTTCTTTTATTGTAAAGGGCTGCCCTGAACGAAAATGTAAGAAAAACGGCAAGACCTTAGTGACTAAAGCATAACTAAAGTCAATCTGTTCGAGTCTAGTAATTGAATCAGAATAGCAGTGACAACTTCATAAGAGACAAAAATATCGATAAAAATTCTTTTAAATAAAGTAAGAAATCCAGAAAAATTCCATCCAGTTTAGTTTATTGAGCCGAGCAGAGCCACGCGGCAAATTTATAGCTCGTTGGACGGGGTCGCGGGTAGACTGGGCGATTATTGACTCGGAAGATGCTGTAAGGGTCATGGCGAATGGTAGACGAAATATATCTTATAAAAAAAATCTTGAAAAGTTTAGACAGTGAGGTATTATATAATTATTCGTAATTAATTATATAAATAATTTAATTGCTTGTAAAATAAGTTCTAACATGTTCAGCCGCATAACGTAACTCAGTCAGTAAAAATTAGCGAGATGTAGTCCGTAAAAGTCTGACACGCCCTCCCGCTCCGCGCAAGAGCGGGAGAAATCATTCCATGATTTCCTGTTTAAAAAAAATACAAATTCATATTATACACGCAAACATCAAAACCACAAAAACAGCGAGAATACAAACGATAAGAAAACATTATCACATTCCGATGACGTCATAGTTGGTGTTAATAGACCCAGTCGCTCGACCGCATTACTTCGATAACGTTCACTGTGTACGTTGACGATACGATTCGATAATTTCAACACTCCCCCTACAAGCATCGATGGTTCAGTGGTAGAATGCTCGCCTGCCACGCGGGCGGCCCGGGTTCGATTCCCGGTCGATGCAATGTCTTTTTGTTCTATTTTTGATTTTTTTTTGGTAATCTTTTTAGTTTTATTTTTGTTTTTACTCTCTATTATTTCAAGATTTCTAAAAATGTTCATTTCTGCTTCCGAAGGGTTCCGTTCGTACTGGCCTAGCTTCCTCCGAAATTTCATGATTCTTCTTTTTTCTTGATGATTGATCTTTATTAGTTTTTTTTTATTTTATTTTAATTTATTAGGAAAGTTCAGCCACATCATATACATCATAACACACATCTGACTTCTAGTTCTTAAACTGTTGTACCACGATTTAGTTTCCCAGTTCCTCTCACGAAAATAACTTAACAAAATCCGACCGACCCCGTTAATAACATTTATTATTTCCCGATTAGAAATCCAATCTACAATAATTCCATTAATAATATAAAATGCAGTGTAACACGAAACGAATCATTAAACCTAGCAACTTATTGGCGACTCGCTCATAAATTAGACGCTGGCTTTCTCCCTGGAATCGGATAGCTATTACGTGGATAACATATGCGACTTAAATCCTGTGAAATTCAATTGTATTATATTCGTTTAATTAATGGATAACGAACGTTTTCATAATGGCGCCGATTTAATATATATGAGAGTTGGAGAATTGTTCGCTATGAGGATGTATTGGTAGAAGGTAGGATGTTTTAAACGTTAGCTGATTTAGGAGGACCGTAAAACGTTTAATGTTGTCGTAAAAACAATGAGCTAAGGGCTCACACAACTTCTACATACACATTATTTCGTTCCTTGTTTTCTGAAGCCCCTTTTTTTTGGTAAAGACACGAATTATCGTCTGTTTTTTATATCCGGAGACTAAATTGACACAAGTAATGTCAAAACCATAGGAATGACGCCAGTTCTTTAGTGTTGAAATGTCATTTTAGTCTCCGGGTTTATAAAACAGACGATAGGATATTGATTTATAAATTTATGAAAAAAAATTTGCTTCTGCTAGTGCTTTACTCGCGTGAAAGTAGGTTCCTCTATACAAAGTTTGGATCTTTTGGAGAAGTCGGAATTTTGGAAAATCATCACTTAGTGTTCGCCTAAGACATATAAGGATGCCCTTTGCAAAATTTCACCTTCCTAGTCCTACTGCCAATTTCTTCACCAAACGTAACAACCAAAGTAACAGCCAAAGTCACGTCATAAAGTAATAATAACGGTTAAATTCGTTTCTTCACAATTTTAACTGTTAGTTTTGTCCTTAACTTTAACTGCTCATTGAAAAACTGTTAAATCCAAAGTCACTGTTATTTTGACAAAATTGTATAGGTTTCACTGCGTTTATCCCTACATTTTATTTTAGTCGACTTTTAATTTAGCTGTCACTTGAATGAAAACATTGACAAGATGACAGTTGCTATTGACAACAGTAATGGTCAAGCAAAAGTTATTACTTTAGTTTTAGTTTTAGCTTTTTTGAAGAAATTGGCCGCTAGTAGTTTAGGCTTTGCGGTGATTTATGTCAGTCCGTTAGTTTCCCCTTTTATTTAAATACGTAAATTTCCTTGTCGTAGACCCGACAGAAACATTTTATATGCTTGTATAGATCATAAAACTATAACATTGTAGCGCCTTACATCAGGCCAGTGAAACAAGTATTTGCAACACGTCACTAATACGAATGTTGTCTGAGACACCCTCCATCGTCTCTGCCGCTACATTTAAAATGTCTGCCAGCTAACTCGTAAATTCGTTTTACATTAAAAAAAACTTTTATTGCTATGCGACCGTAAAATTTTGATAAAACATAAAATATAACACGTAAAATGTTTGATTCACTGCCCCCAGATAGAGTTGTAATTATGCCCGTTTTATCTCCTTAATAAAAATGTACTTTCTTTGCTTCGTAAAATGACTTGATGGCAATTTACAAAGATTCATGTTCATTTCTGTCTAACAACATTTCTTTAAAATGAAGGACTCAGCGTTCAAAAATCTGGAAGAAATTTGATCTAAGAGAACTCTAGTAAAGCCGTTGTAAAGATGCTATATATAAATAACCAAATTAATAAAAAACCTAAATCTTGTGAATCCAATACCTGGAGCATTAAAATCATCAAAACTTAGAACATTGTTTATTGTAGGTGAAATTTTAAAAGAAAACTATTATACCAGTGCCTAATAATATGTAGAAACAACTTTACCTATTAAAATGTTGATCTTGATTTATAAAAAATGATCCTGCGGTTTCACCCACGTTCTTGGGTGCTACTCCACTCTTATTAGTCGTAGAGTAAATTTATATAATAAATAGCCTTCCTCGATAAATCGTATATTCAACATTGAAATATTTTTTTCAATTTGAACTAGTAGCTCCTTAGACACTAATTGAACTATAATAATCCTCATTATTTCTTTTTCAAAATCAGTATCATACTTAACAGGAAAACTTTTTTCTACATATTAGGTATACTACATATTGCTGCACATATCATATTTTCTATTTCAATTACAGTAAAAAAAGTTCTAGGTAAAAACCCCCAGGCTGGACTATATACTATAATGACTGTATATTATTACTCTAGGTGGTTTATATAGAGGCATCAAACAATTTACAGCCGAGATAATAACTTCCTAGCATGGCGTGGCGTAGCGTAGTGTGGCGTAGTCTAGCGTAGTGTGGCGTAGTGTGGCGTAGTGTAGCGTAGTGGCGTCTTCCCGTGTGTTCGGGCTTAGCTTCAGGATTACTATGCCGCTAATGTAGCCCGGGTGTGTAACGACACAGCTCTCACGACTTATGTACCTTGTATAGAAGACTAACTTCTGCCAGTGGCTTCGCCAACGTGAAAAAAGACAATTATCCTAAGGGAATACCATTTATGGCCTTTCTATAACACTTACGGATAATGTAGCGTACATATTAGTGAAAGAATTTTCAAAATCGTTTCCGTACTTTCTGAGACTACAGACAAACATACAAATTTTATTAAACTTATATTTATTATTTATCTCGGTACCCTAGGGTTCTATACCCTATGCTATTATTAGTTTAGATAGCATAAATTTAGCAGAGCCTACAATTTTTGTTGATCTGAAATTACAACTATGTAGTTGTGATTTATACACAACTTTGCAAATTAATTGTATATAAACTAGGGTTAACTACTAGGGTTTACAAGGGTGAAACAAGCAGAAGCTTCCGTTTCTGTCACATACTCGTATATATTTTTAATACGGTTTCCTACATACATCATGCGATTACCCCAGTTCACAAGTAAGCGATTACCAATATCTAGATAAATTCTTTCACAAAAGCAATGTAACCCAAAAAAGGCAAGACCTGATTTACATAAGCCTACAAGAACCTTTGTCTCTCAACTCAAAACAAACACCAAAAATTAGCATCACGTCTTCAAAATAATATAGATCTGTGCATGACATCAGCGCTCGTTACGCCGCCGCCTTATCTCCCTGCGCCTTATCTCTCATTACCGATACAGCATCCCCGTTAAACCCGCGATGCTCTAATAAAACTGCTTGATAAGTTTTATTGAGCGTCTTCCCTCTTTCAGATAATGTGCGTATCTCCACATCGCGATATCAATGAGCACTGAAGATTTGATTATGATATTATTTGATGACGACGTTTTATGATCCCGATTCACCGCTTTACCGACTTACAGAGATTTGAGATTGTCAACGAATTGTTTAGCTGTTGGATTCTATCGTACTCTTGATTTTAATGCTGTTAAATTTTCAGGCGTTTGATGGTTTATCCTTTAAGGTTTATTGTTCGAAATCTTTTCAGATAAATCACTGAATGTAGAAAACAGTTTCCCAAAACTTAAGTGACGAAACTTTTTATAGACCATCACTTGTCTTAGTGCGGAAGGTTCGATGCGCGGTTCTCAAATCCGCATTCAGCACGGAAATCCAATTTCACGTATATTCCCGTAAATAAAGTGCACTTTAAGTTAAATATCAACCTCAGCTCACTATGACTGGCTTTTATGAGCGCACTTTATGTGAAACCGGGGCGGTTCTAATCTCTCCCGATGCACCGGGATTAGTATTCTTTCAGCGCGCCAAAGATCTACGGCGCACAAAAACCACAACAACACACTTCTATTTATATGCTAATAAAGCAAACTCCACTCATATTGCATTTTAAGCGATAAACTCCGAGTTTTATATCCGCCGTCGCCATTAGAAGATTCGGAAAAAAACTTTTAAAAATAAAACAAGGTGGTTCCAAAGCGGCGTTTCGTTGCTAATTGCCGTTTTTTGCCTTCTCGAAAATAATACATTTCGCTGAAATGGCGTGCTTTTTGCTAGACCTTTGTGCTTCAGTATTTATTATGTTCATATGTGCTGGGGCTTGTGTAAGTAATACTAACGATGGCGCGATAAAATACGAGTGGGAGGCTATTCATATTTTTGTATGTAGTGAAATATCAATATTTACTCCAGTTTCTTGGTAAAACGGTCAATAGTTCGGGACCTATCAGCCAACTAATAGCAATATTCGTTATTAACCAAAAGTTTTATATACCTCAATTAATATATCAGGTCCTTTGCAGAGTGTTATAAAAAATTTACAGCATTTTGCAGTTTCTATTGTGTGCGGCCAACAGCGAAATAAATAATTATTGAATGTAACTGCTGCTAGTGTGCTTTAACTAATGAAAATAACGATAAAACGTATGGCAGAGCTTAGAAAGAAAGGGTTTTTTTTTAATCTACAAAACCTTTTTTTGACATAACCTGATTATAAACGACTAGCTTTAGCCCGCTGCTTCGCCCGCGTACATAAAATAGCCTATGTCACTCAGAAATACAACAGCTTAATATTGGTGTAAAAATTTTAGCAATCGGACTAGTACTTCCACAGATTACCTCATACAAACAAAAAAACAAACTTTACCTCTTTATTATATTAGTGTAGATCATACACAAGTTTCTCACTGCCAAAAAGGTAACACGATAATCGTGTGTGACATAACAAAAAATCCTCCCTTTATGGGCGCGAACTTATCTGAATATTTTCCATACGAATGTACTTGCCACTATGGCTATAGTGCGCGTTGAACAAAGGCCCTGAACCCGCTTGATACAGAATGATTTAGGACGAGACTTTCTTTCTTTTTACTTTTTTATCTTTCCGGGACATTTGGTGGCGCGCCCGCCCCCGAATAATGACGTACTACGTTACTGAATTTATTAATGTTTTTTTTTTATTTTTTTATCGGTTTTTTGCTGTCAAATAGTGATGGGCTGTTGGATTTGAACTTGAAATGTTTTTGTTGCTTTTGTGGTTATAATTGAGTGATTAATATAATGTGGCTCTTATAGGGTTTGAAGCTTGGTTTTCCAGTTGTAATGAAGGCATTTATTTTATGGTATATTTTTGACGTTTCTTTCGTCTGAATCCAATGCAGGAACCTCTCGAACTTAGGTCCCCAGGTCCTTACCATGTCCGGTAAGGACCTGTGTCATACGGAAGCTGAGGACGCCGTGACGTCTCACCAACCACTCCTCAAAGAGAGGTCTTACCTTGTATGGTATCTAAAGTAGCATAATAGTATAGAATGATGGGTAATTGAAAACTAATCGTCAATGAGCAGCTGTTGTTACTATGCAACGATAAAGATGAAGGAGAACGAGGCCGACAGTAATAAATCAACGGACACGCGTAACTAATGACCTAATTAAGTAATAAAAACTATAAGAGCCTCAATAAACTACAAAGACATCAGCGTATAGAAACTTTTCTCCACGGAGATTATGCAGAGAACGTTAAGCGGAGAACACATTAAACGCGCCGGCTTCCAGGCATAATTAAAGTCGGCGCCACTGGGAATGTTCGAAAACATTATTTCAGAAGCACGACTAAGAATATTACATTAAAATCAAGTGAAGGAAGCAGCCTAAGTAAGTGCATTTCCGCGACGAGTGCCGCGGCTTCCAGTCAGAGACTGCCGACTTCCATCTAGACGCAGATGGAAGCCGGCCTGTCGCACCGAGCCGGCCGACACAATGAGCCAAATGGTGTGGAGAAAAATGTGCTAGTAGGGCTGGCAACCGCTTCGTTTAGTCTTGAAGTCTTGATGAGGTTGAAGATCGATAAATTAGTCGTTTTGTGTTATCAAGACTCTGTATAGACTCTGTGTGTGTGGCTAGATTGAATAGGCTCTTAATAAACTAGTGCGCCTCACCAACTAAGATTGCATCACTGCTTACCATCAGGTGGGATCGCAGTCAAGCCCTAGTTTATATAATTTTAAAAAAATCAGACCTATTTTAACCATTGACAAAAAATCTTGAGATTCACACACAATGCTGGAAAAGTACAAATAAAGACACCATGCCCAGAAGTGGACAATTCCGCAAAATCACACACCCACGGGCATATTAACCACATGACAATATGACAAACTCGAAAACTGCTAACTGCAGTAACAAGTTCTCTAACTATCATAGTTCAAGTGACGCGTGGCAACCCTGACGTATAGTTCGTTACAAGTACGAGGTGAATTAAAATAAATCGAAGAGACATTGAATAGTTGCCTCTCGGCGGCCGTAATGGCGCCACTGCTCACGACAAATTATGTCACTGTTAGTGCTGCTCACTGCTTTGTTATTCTCTATGCTGTGTATTGCCGGTAGTGCCTTAATTGAGATTGAAAAGGGTTCTCTAATTTTAAATTTAACTAAAAAAATATTAGTCCGTCTGGGTTTTACTAAAATAGTAGTTAAATTAAGAAGTCTATCAGTGTTGTTAGTAAAATTGTACGAAGTAACTTCTTTCTGGGGAATAGTTTTTAGTGATTCTTAAAATACAGAAGTAAATAGATGTTAAAAATTAGTCTGTCTGGGGTTGACTAAAATGGTAGCTATATTACGAAGTCTATCAGTGTTGTTAGTGAAATTATACGAAGTATAAATTTTTTATTGTTTCTGGAGAATAGTCGTTTTTTCTGGTTCTTAAAATACAGAAGTAAATAGACATAACAATATTAGTAGGTACATCTGGGTTTTTTTACTAAAATGGTAGCTAAATTAAGAAGTCTATCAGTGTCGTTAGTAAAATTACGAGTATATGAAGTAACTTCTTTCAGGGGAATAGTCGTTTTTAGCGGTTCTTAAAAAAGAGAAGTAAATACATGTTAATAAACCCCAGACAGACTAATATTTTAGTTTATCTGGGGTTTACTCAAATGGTAGCTAAATTAAGAAGTCTAACTCCAATTAAAAGTGCCGTTAGTAAAATTATATAATGAAGTAACTTCTTTAGTGGTTCTTACTAAATGTAGCAAATAGATGTTGCCAGGAAAATCCGTAAACATAAAGTTTGTGTTGTCATGACGTGAAAAGATGATAGAATAGAATATATTTTATTTTCTCCACAAAAAGAACTATACAATCATTGTTGAAATGTCTGTTGACAAAAAATGAAGTTGTTTTTTTTTATGGTTATAAGCTCGCGTTTGACCACTGTCTCTCCTGGTGCTAAATGAATAATAATAATAATATTTTTTTGCAAAAACATGGTATCAAAAGATTTTACAATACAAACTGTAACCGTAAACATGTTTTGCTTACAATTTAAGGATGCAAAGTTATAGTAAGATTACAGTTTATGTTTGAAAAATTCTATTGACACTTGAAATTATTTTCATTCGGCTATACAATATAATTTTTAAAGTCTGCAATTTAGTACTTTAAATGTATTCGGTTATTATTTAGATTTCTGTGGTATTCGGTAATTTATGACATACACACATAGCCACACAGTTTTTTAGGGATCCGTACCTCAAAAGAAAAAAACGGAACCCTTATAGGATCACTTTGTTGTCCTCTGTCTGTCTGTCAAGACCCTTTATCTCGGGAACGCGTGAAGGTCAAGTTGAAATTAAAACTTATTAAAGTCCACGGTCCCTTGAAACTGCGCAAAAACTCAAACTTGTAAGTTGACGGTAAAAAAAGATAAGCTCGTTTATATTTGCAAAAAACGTACATTTCGACACTGTCAAAGGAATCAAAATTCATAGGGTACTTTCCGTTCACCTAGCTCACCTAGAATCTTGAAATTTTGTATGAAGCAAGGTGTCTAAAAGCTTAAAATTTGTCGTTACGTTACAAGATTTTTTTGTTTGACAAGTCTTCAAGACTCGATTCGAGAATTCAACTGTTAAGGTAAGTTCGTGAGGAAACCGGTGCTCACGATGTTTTCCTTTATCGTTTTGAGAGCAGTCGAGATGAAATAAATTACTCGTAAGTTGAGGCCCTTACTACTGAGCTAACACTGATCTCCTCCAATCCGCCAAAACCTAAAAACAACGACACAGTACATCTAAATCCGGGCCGCGTAACTTCCAAGGCAGGTTACACCGATACAGGGCTATAATTTCAGCTGAAGCGGCGCCAACACAAGACAAGAAGCATGTCTCTGCTGAGTCAATAAGAGTTCCCAGAGACATAAACTTGTGCGTCTGTGCACGAGACATGCACTGCAGTGTGTGCTCTGTGTTGACCCGCTATTAGATTTTGAGAAAAGTGGTGTTGAGATATGTGTTTACACATTTATGGAAAGTGGTTATGGAACTTTGTCATCGATTTGAATGATGTTTTAGTTTGATTTGTAATTTTTTCGTGGGCTTTTTTTAATGTGTTTTTAAGTATTTTGATCTTACCTCTATTTATTTTCAGGAGAAGTCATTTTGATAATTTCCCACCTTGATAAAAAAAAACCGTAATTATTTAAAAAAAATTATGCAATATTAAATTATTAGTTTCACATCTTTTACTTCTATTGATTTGAAATATAATGATGACCGTATCTGGACCAACTGTCTGTAGCCCATAATTTGTTAGTTTTTCGAATCAAACCTACGACACGCAACGCAACAGCCAATCGCCCACCCACTGCGTCAACCAGGCCGTCAAACATTCCTTGCATCACACATTGTGACCCTTCGCTGCTTCACAGCACACTGTAGTCTAATGACTCTCATACCGCGCGGCTACAACCCGGAAAATTAAACCGCTCTGTACTAAGAAGATGGGTTTCGCCAGATATTGGACAGCAGATCACAAATCACAAGAATTTTTAGTTAAATTTATCAGTACCTACTCTATTTTATATTTTTTAAATCATAGATCTATCTTTAAACCTAGGCCATTACGCCGCTGTGCCGAGACTTTGTAGGCAATACAACATGTTGGCTAAAACTTCTAGTTTAGACACTTCCCAATCTTTGGCTAAATTCAAAAAAAGTTTGAAAGAATTATTATAATGTTGTTTGAAAGAATTGTATAATTTTATAATATAATGATATAAATAACTGTATAATTTTATAACTGTATGACATTAGTATATTTTTATTCATAATTTTATCTTTTTAATGTCTTATTTTTGTTCTCATAATTTTATGATTTGTTTATTAAATTGATATAGTATGTGATATGTTTCACAACTGTTTTGTTAACTAGTTGATTACTCTATGTGCATGCTGTGGTCTCATGTAAGTAAAGGAGTACACTTACTTAATACTTTATGCTGAACATTATGTGTCATGATTTGTTTATATCTTTTGTTGGAGATCCTAATAAATAAATAAATAAGAAAAATAAAAACATTTGACTAATTAAAACTTTATGCGAGTACACACTACAGACTCTAAACTAAACTATGGCGTCAAAAAATTCCTCCGTATTACTGTCGACTGGAAGTGTGTAGAAAAGACTGGCGGCATTGCCACGTTGTATGGCAATGCTTGATCTCTGACTGAGGTAAAAGCCAGCCCTTGGGTCACGCGATGTGTCAAGGACAAGGCGTTTTGATACGAGTAGCTCTTTAAAAAGCATATGAGCAGTAACATAATTTCGTGATTGATTGAAAATCCGAAATGGAAATTGCTGGAAAGCTAAAGCTGCCTGACAATAATTGGATGGGAAGACGAAACTCATGCGAGCAAAGCAGAGTCGTCACCTAAGTCGTGTTTTATTAGTCCTCAGCAGTAGTTCCAGTATTTGTTGTTTCATTAAAGTTAATGGCTGTTAAGTAAGTGTGCAAGTTAAATCCTGAAACTGATTTAAAGTCACATAAATAGAAACAAGTTTGCGTCCATAGCTTACGAGGACTTAGTCGTTTATATTCATTTCTAAATAGTGAAAGTGTCTTTGACTTTAATATGCTTTTGGTTGTACGGGATCGAAATATCACGCCTGTGCTCTTTGAGGGGTTAGGCAGAGGGGTACCTAGATAGTTAAATCACATTCACACACAATCACCAGCAACCGATCACAAAGAGAAAAGCCTTATAGTATAAAATTTTACAAGCCCTAAGAGTGCTTTGCATAGGTCACAGAAAATTGGAAAATATTTTATTTCTGTCTTTATTAGGTAATGTGGATAGGACTTTCACTTTGCCAAAATATTGTCACAATGTTAGAAAGAACACTAAGCTTTAACTAAAAACAAATCCCGATTTAATACATCCAAATAACAAGGTCTTATAAAAGTCAACTGAGAACTATTTTAAAAGGCATAAAGTAACAGTGCACTATACACAACAGTCGAGAGTTATTTCTGCAACAAGTTGTGCTAACTGCAACAGAATTGGCACAACTCGTAGCGGCTGAATAATTCATGAACATGGCGTACGGAACTACGCGGCTACGGCGCTACGCGGCTACGGTGCTACGCGGCTACGGGCTACGCAGCTACGGATGCTATGAAACTTATAGCTTTGTCTTTGCTGGTGTCCCGTTGTTGTTCTGATATGAGATTTGAATAGGAGATGAGAGACCTTGGTTTTATGTTTAAAATTATAGTTATATAAAGAAAAATATATGAAGTGCACTCGAGAGAAACACGCAGATTGAGTGTGTGCGTGTGGTGTGAGGGCCCGTTTTTCAAAACTCTTTAAAACTATGCTAAAGATTTAGTGTACACTCCAAAACAAATGTGCGAGTTGGAATCAGAATTTGTGACGGTCAAATAAGCGAGTTATAGACTGTTTAGTTGGGCCCTCAATCCACACATAGAGGATTGAGAGCCCAGCTGTACCGGCTAAACTATGAACACTAGAGAAAAACTTTTTATGCCAAAATCTAAGGTAACGCCAAACAAAATTTGTGAAAACAAGATATTATCGCAAAACCTTCTCCTACTTGAGATATCCTTGTTCAAAATGGGCCCTCACATATCATTGACGTAAATGTTTACTAGGCAAATAAAATGCAAGTCATCAACTTACAGCTGCTATTTGAAATCCTATATGCTTCTAGATAATTTGTGAGATTTTGTGAAAGCAAGAACAGGTCATATTTTCTTGTTGTTTAAAAGTTATGACCTAAACAAAATTCGGGCCCTCAATCCTCCACTTTTTCATGTTTTTGTTATATTACGCTTCACATATGAGAGATAAGACAAACACAAAAAGGTCACTTTTTGTGTAAAAATTTGTGCAACAAACTGGGTACCAGAACGAAATGAAATGACCCTTTATTATACAAAAAAAAACAACTTTCATAATATTCTTCAAAATTCGGGAATAGGGTGACCACAATTTCTGTTACATGTAAGTATACAAGATGGCGCCGACAATACGACAATAATATAAACTGCGTATTCCTCATAATGTTCCTAGTCTGCATACCAAATATTATTCGAAAATATCCAGTTTATTTTATTCAAACAATTTATTTCTTTATTCAAACAATATTTGCATTCGATTTCTTTGGCGCTGAACACTAAAATTTTCCAAATTCAAAAAGTGCGCGGTAAAGCTGATTGCAGGGCCATTTTTATAGATAAAAAAGTGCGCTGTAATCATCTTTTCTTCCAACTATGCTTTAATTTCATCATAATCACACTAAAAACTCAGTACATAGCGAGTCTTTATTGCTCTAGAGCAATAAAAATGTACGGAATTTCATTATTGCACAGTTTTTTTTTTTAATCGCACCATAAGGCGCCAATCTCAATGGGTTAGCTCTATTCAGCCAGCCGATATCAATATTTTTTTTACGTACGTATTATTTGTTTCTATCCTACTTGTTCCAAATTTAAAAAATGATTGCTGCTAACTCTGATTTAAAAATGAAAGAAATTTAAAAAAGTGATTTGGCGGGAACTTTGTTAATTTTGTTTTGACAATATTTTTGGAAACGATAAAGTGTGATACTATCTGATTTTGAGTGCTTCGGCTTCGAATTAAAATGGAATCATCTAGCGACACATTAACTCCGGAAAACATTCTAAATGAAGCCGACAGTGTTATTGAAACTTCTATTTTAACTGTTTGATAAGAGTTTCTTTTATCTACTATTCCGATAGGTAATAGTTGAAAGAAAAGCAGATTATGCACCTCGCCTTAAGTAATTTAATATTGCCCTCGTGCCTATTAGATTATAGCCCTCGCTAACGCTCGGGCTCTAAATCAGGCACTCGGTGCAATAATAAATTACTTTGTGCTCGATGCAATAATCTACTATTATCATATTTATTTTGTTTGCTTAAGGTGTTTTTTTTTAATTGAAGTCGGATTGTATTTTTTTTTGCAAAAAGTTTTTTATTTTATACTTTTTAGTCTTTTTTAGTTTAGTTCTGTTCAAAATGAGTCCAAACACAACTACGTTGCTGTAATTTCAAGGTTTGTACTTTTTCTGATGCTCCTGGCTTCAGCATCAGGTCTCATTATCAGTACGTTTATCCACACATCGAACCCTTTTCAATGAGCCTAAACATTCATGATATATCTGCTGTTAGTTGTCGAGGAGCTAGGTACTCTGCAGACTATCCTGACTGCAGCATCAGGTCATGACTTGATGATCATGAGACCAAATGTGGCAAATGCCCTATCGAACCACAAAACAATTAACAAAATAAACAGTTAAGGAGTCGTACCTTCCGTCATCAGCCCAGCTACCTGAGATGGTGACAAGCATACGCAAACACACAAGATACTTCATAAAATATACGAAAAGCAATAAGTGAGCCTATAAAATTTGAGGGTTGCTCTCGATTTCTCTAAGATTCCATCATAAGATCCAAACTTGGTGACAGTAGGACCACCTCAGAACTATCTACTAGGGCTTTCAATACCGGTATTACGGGATCCCGTAATACCGTGATCACGGATATATTTTGGTCTTTTTTCAATACCGGTATTGACTAGCCAATACCGTGATTACGGTATTACAATCTATACTAATATTATAAAGAGGTAAAATTTGTAAGTTTGTAGGTTTGTAAGTTTGTATGAAGGGGGTAATCTCTGGAACTACTGGTCCGATTTGAAAAATTCTTTCAGTGTTAGATAGCCTATTTATCGAGGAATGCTATAAACTATATACCATCACGCTACAACCCACGGGAGCGGAGCAGTAACGAAAAATGCGGGTGAAACCGCAGGGGACAGCTAGTCTTTAAGGATGTTTGGGTGTGCGTCAGAATGGCTGGTTGTATGTGGCGTTGGTCTATAAGAGTTGATTCGAAAATCGTTACATAATTGCTTATATTTGCTACATATATAACAAATAATTGCTACATATGATATGTATTTAGAAACACCAGCCATTCTGACGCACGCATGTTTGGTGCAACGTGTACCAAATTAAAATGGTTGACTGGAAGGGTCATCTCCTATCTTTTCAGGCCGCCTAAACACTACACATGCCTTGTGGATTTTTTTTATCGACATTTTAGTGTTTTTTGAAAAACAGTCGAAAATTTTACATTTAAATTCAAATATTAGAAAATGTATAAGGCGTAAACTCTGTTTTTTTTTTTAATTTTATTTAGACGTGTATTGTATAAGAGTACTTTTAAATCCAAAATTAGTAACATTAGTCATAAAGATTTTTTAAAATTTACTCGCAAAGTTTCGTACTTAAATTCAAGCTGTTCATGTTACAGCTATTTACATGGTTACAAAAAAAGAACCAAAAGTGACTGGAATCTTCAAACTCTCTCAATAATTCTCTAGTCTATCCTCTTGCTGGTGATGTGCCACATGCTACAAAAATATATTTACAACTTTGTGGACTCGCTAGTTTTGTGAATCGAGTTAAGTACATAATTTTTATATTCAAAATTATGACTTGAAAAAATATTTTTGCTTTAATGGTACCTGAAACGCCTATTTAATCTGTTATATCACTCTAGGTAAAATCTGTCTCGTATCTCTCTTTTCGTGGGTTTTATTGGAAACAAAAAAATAAAATTGTGTTTTTAACCAATAATTTCACTATTTATTTAAATATTATTATGATTCGAAGAAGAAGAAGCTCCAGTTTAAAAATTAAAAAAGAAATACAAAAAACTTGAATTCAATACCGTGATCACGTGATCATGGTATTGAACTATTCCAATACCGATATTGATACCGGTATTCAAAAAATCCGGTATTTGAAAGCCCTACTATCTACTTTTGAACAAAAAAAGAATTTTGAAAATCTTTCGACAATTAGCGATGAACAAAAAAAACATACAATCATCCAAACATAGCACCTCCTTTTTTTTGTGAAATCGGTAAAAAAAGGATTATTGAATAAAGCCCTATCGTTTGAATTTCACGTCCTACAGAACTTAAAACCTATACCTAATGTAGTAGATGAGAAGTATATTTAATATCTAGGATATAAAATTAAAATACCTTTTATTGTAAACAGGATTAATGTTTGTCTACTTAATTAGTGCCTACAGGAAAATGTGTAGGTACGTTTTTGAAAGGGTCTTTCGTCGTTTCGCCCCGCTCTGGTTCGCCCCGCGGGGCGAAACGACGAAGTATCTTCAGGAATGGGCTGTTTCGCCCCACGGCTGACCTTGGGGCGCCGAGCGGGGCGAATCGACCAATAGCTCTTAGGAATGGGGCGATTCGCACCGCTATGTTTAGGTACAAACTAATTTCAAAGTTTGTATGTACAGTCGAGCTATTGGTCGATTCGCCCCATTCCTAAGAGCTATTGGTCGATTCGCCCCGCTCGGCGCCCCAAGGTCAGCCGTGGGGCGAAACAGCCCATTCCTGAAGATACTTCGTCGTTTCGCCCCGCGGGGCGAACCAGAGCGGGGCGAAACGACGAAAGACCCTTTTGAAAAAGTGTATTGCATGGGTATGTCAGTGTGCTTGATTTCAGTACTCGTGGTAGGTACCTACTACACTATCGTGTTATTATAAGTTCTGCTAGTCATTATCAAAGAAGAAAGCATACCAAACTGAAAGTGTTCAAATGTCTCAAAAATTTATCTGATTTCAAATTCAATTATCTATGCGCATTTTTTTTTATTTCTTAAGGAAATGCCTTCCTTATATTGTCTAGTCTTACGTCCATGTTTTGCTAACGTAGTAAACACTACAACCAAATTCTTAGCTCCATTTTCCTATTCTGATGTAGATCAATAACCAAAAACTCAATAATTAGATAATAAAATATATTATACATTATTCGATTAAACATTTTATCTTTACAAAATATTAGTACTGGCTGGAAAATATATTTGTTGTCTCTGGTTACGTACTGCGCGGGCTTTCGGGTTGTATGACAGCGCAGTCGGCGTCATCTTTTGTACTTAGGTACATGTAAAATGACACCATGTCAAAGAAATTGTGGTCACCCTATTCCCGAATTTTGAAGAATATTATGAAAGTTGTTTTTTTTTGTATAATAAAGGGTCATTTCATTTCGTTCTGGTACCCAGTTTGTTGCACAAATTTTTACACAAAAAGTGACCTTTTTGTGTTTGTCTTATCTCTCATATGTGAAGCGTAATATAACAAAAACATGAAAAAGTGGAGGATTGAGGGCCCGAATTTTGTTTAGGTCATAACTTTTAAACAACAAGAAAATATGACCTGTTCTTGCTTTCACAAAATCTCACAAATTATCTAGAAGCATATAGGATTTCAAATAGCAGCTGTAAGTTGATGACTTGCATTTTATTTGCCTAGTAAACATTTACGTCAATGATATGTGAGGGCCCATTTTGAACAAGGATATCTCAAGTAGGAGAAGGTTTTGCGATAATATCTTGTTTTCACAAATTTTGTTTGGCGTTACCTTAGATTTTGGCATAAAAAGTTTTTCTCTAGTGTTCATAGTTTAGCCGGTACAGCTGGGCTCTCAATCCTCTATGTGTGGATTGAGGGCCCAACTAAACAGTCTATAACTCGCTTATTTGACCGTCACAAATTCTGATTCCAACTCGCACATTTGTTTTGGAGTGTACACTAAATCTTTAGCATAGTTTTAAAGAGTTTTGAAAAACGGGCCCTCACACCACACGCACACGATTGAGTTATCATGAACTTTATTTGTTTATCCCATTTAAATATATTTATGATGGTGCCATATAACACTACTTCGAGTACCTGGTAAGGAACTATAAGGTTACTTTTTTTAAACCTGTCTGAATATTATTACATTGTATTCAATAATCTAGAATCCATCAAACGCCTCACAACTCCCTTTTACACAATCATCGAAAACTTAATTCCCGCACGCCAAACCAAACAGTGGCACAGATAAGTTTGCCAGACACTGGTTCAAATAAAAACTTCGGCAAACTTGGCCCGAGGCGCCCTCTAGTGACAGTCATACAATGTTTGTGCGATCGCGATATACTTTGACAACTGTTTATAAGTTCGGAATATGATGAAGATAAATATGTGATTGAATTGACGACTGTGATGTCATTTATTTACAGTAAGATTTAGCTGAGTTTGGATGAAACCAATGTTTGTATGACCTACAAACATATTTTTGAGTCATCATAGAATCTACATTTACGAGTCAATCGTGTACATACTTTCATGGCCATGAAGTAACAATTATTTTCCCTACGAATTATACTCCAGCTTGAATCAATATGGATTAAAACGCAAACTACAACTTCTCAGCTTCAATCAAATCTCATACTTCACAAATGTTTTCGCAAATTACGACCAAGGTAAGATCAATCGAAGAATTTTATATCATCAAAATTTTTAGTTGGGAAATCATCATTGTGACTTCTCCATGTCAGAATTTTACTGTCTAAAATCCACTCCTGTTCCTTCTTTGCCTTCGTTCCCCGGGGTCCTCTTTCGTACGACCCAGCTATTGTTTTGCTATTCCAATTTACTTAGACATAAATTGGCAGATTAGTCGACATCGGCTCTACTTGCTCATCATGTACCTAGCCTTTTCCCAACTATATTGGGGTCGGCTTCCATTCAAGCCGGATTTAGCTGAATACTAGTATTTTACGAGAAGCGGCTGCCTACAAGACCTCCATGACCCATTAAAAGGGGTAACACGGTACTTTATGGCAATACTGGAGTCAGATTTACTGGCTTCTGACTATCCGTAACCACTGCCAAAGATCTACAAATGACAGCCGGGACCTACAGCTTAACGTGCTTTCCGAAGCAAAGAGGAAACTCGTTATGTTGAGATGCCTCTACTTGCTATTAACTAAAAATAGAATAGACACTTCACACAATTTACAGGTACATGTTTAGTACACACACACAGCTAACTGATGAGCACGAGTTACGTTTGTTCATTTATTTATAGTTCGTAACTTTAGCGATAATGAACTCGCATCGCTGTATGGAGCTAATAAATTCGGGAGGGCTTGCGGCTAAAACTTGCCGTTCGACTAATATTTTAAACAAATTGTTTACTTTATGATGTGAAAGCAAATGTTGGATGAATATTTAATTTCAATATTCGGCTAACTGGTCGCCCACGGTCAGCTAGTTTCAGCCGTTATAGGTTATGTTATCACTTTGTAAGTTAACATGACATTTGGCGTTACTGGCGCTTTTAATATTCCCCAAGGGAAAAACGGAACTCTAATATTAAGACTCCGCTGTCCGTCCATCTCTCTGTCACCGGGCTGTATCTCGTGATAGTTAGACAATTGAAATTTTTACATATGAATTCCTGTAGCCGCTATAGCAAGAAATACTATATAGGGTTTGTGGTTTTAGAAATATTACCAAAACTAAATTTAGTAGAAAGTTTACTAACTTTTTTGGACCTTTCATCTACAATAATATAAACAGAACTATAAACATCTACCTTTTAATTAAAATACAATGTGGGAAAAAGGAGTTTGAATACTTGCTTGGACTCTTTTTCAAAGAGACTGAATTGCTGCTGCATATACCAAAGTGCTTGCTTGCGTATTCAGGCGCAAAACCTCTCACACTCACGTACACACACTACACACACACACACAAGTGGGCACAGTTGTAATACGTGTCTCACGAAAGAGGGTTGGTTTTGAATGAGTGCGTATGTTCACGTTAAATTTTAGGGTTCCGTGCTTCAGTCGGCAAAAGTAGAACCTGTACAGAATCACTTTGTTGTTAGTCTGTCCATATGTCAAAACTTATTTTCTCAGGTACTTGTGGAGGTATTGAGTATTGAGCGGTTAATATCCAATACACAAATCTGTAGCAGTTTAATTATATTATGTTTAATTGAATTATTTGATTTTCGTCGTACAAGAACACACACAGAAACAATCTGTATGTAAATCTATTCAGTCATACAGGACCAACCTCTCTCCATAAAATAGAATATAATTACCTCAGCTTCAGATTATGAATACATTGTCTAAAAGCCAACATTTAACTTTAAATAAGACCCAGAATAGATTAAGTACCTAATGAAACACACGGTAACCGAATATTTAAAACAAAACCATTTATGTTAATAGTTCTCTCGCTAAAAACTAACTGAAAGATGAACAGTTTTGCGCGGCGGAGTTAATCCAACGCGGTCCACCACCAATGAATTATTTATACATGAAAACCAGCTTAAATGCAGTCAAAAATCGAACTAAAACAAACCTTATACCGTTGTAATAAGAGTGTAACAGGCGGAATTAGAAAAGTCGCCATGTATCAAACTCGTAGCAAAAATATTATAATAGGGGTCGAAACTGGAGTGTATCTTTTTATGACGTCAAAAATTGTAATAGAAATGCGGGGATTTCTTGTCGAGTTCAAAGTTTATTTATTGCGTTATAGAACGGAAGGTTACAATCAAATATAATAATACAAACCTAAGAAAATGTCTAAGTGAAACTATATAGGGATCATCGTTTAACATCAGGTAAGAAAGTGGTAAGAAAACAAGTGTTTATCCAGCGACTTTGCGGGCGGAAACATCGGGAATCTGTCCGCACTTAAATCGAGTTTTTTTAGGGTTTCGTACCTCAAAAAGGAACCTTTATAGGATCACTTTGTTGTCCGTCCGTCTGTCTGTCTGTGGGTTTTGGAGGTCTGGTAGGCAGCCGTTCCTCGTAAAATAATGGTATTCAGAAAATCCGGCTTGACTGGAAGCCGACCCCAATATAGTTGGGAAAAGGCAAAGCAGATGATGATATGTATTTTATATAGTATTTTTTATTTTCAAATAGTTGTCTTGTTTGCTTTTCTCCCAATTTTGTTATTGTCATTGTTGTCTAACGGCCGAACCCAATAACCTATCTATCTCCAGTTTTGGCATACTGGAGAGTGGAGATAGTAAAACAAATAATACAATACAAAAATTATACATGTTTTCTTTTGTTTCATTTGTTTTTCTATCTCCGGTATGTGATAGATAGGTTATTGGGTTCGGGTGTAAGAGAACCTTAATAAGTTTTGATGGTGTTCAAAATGCTAAATATTTCTTTTTATTTTATTTCAGGTACAAACTTTCAACGAAGGTACACCAGGTTATAAACATTCACTTTTTCTTTTAGTTTGTACGGTTAGTAGTGTTTTAAGACAGTGATAAGGGATGAAGGTATTTAGTTTTCTTTAGCATACAATCAGTTAAGTTTACATTAGAATACAGATATAACGCATTCTAGCGTTTTTGCAGTATTTGGAAACAAATGTATCAAGTCAGCCTTCTCGGCAAACTTCATTGAGTTTGAAACTACATCAATTTTACAGCACAATATCCTCCTAATACCTAAACGTGTAAAAAAACTGTTGAGAAGTGCAGATATTAGTTGATGTCCGTGCAGGGGTGGCGGCCGTCTGTCTGTTTACACTTCACGGTGCGGCTGGCTATCTCGCGGTGAACTTCTGCAGCAATACTAGCTAGAAGGTACAACTTCGCAAGAAGGCTACGTTTGTAAGATTGTGACAGGTTTCATTCAACACAGTGTCCTGTTCTTTAGCATGGGCGGAATGATGCCACAGCGGGCATGCTAACTCTCCAGCCGAATAATAAAGACATAAGCCTGTAGTACGGAATTAGCATTAGCATTATCGGCCTTGTAATGTTCCCACTGTTGGGACTCAGGCCTCCTCTCTAGGCTCTCCTAGAGGGAATGGGCTGTAATCCACCACGCAGGCTCAGTGCGGATTGGTGGATGTCACATGTCTTCGAATTTTTGGTTCTAGGACATGCCGGTTTCCTCACGATGATTTTCTTCACCGTTTTGAGAGCATTGGTGATGAAATAAATTACATAAAGTAATGCGCCTCGCTGGGTTTGAACTCGCGACTTACAACAAAGTAAGTCGGGGCCGTTACCACTGGGCCACCACTGCTCTGCATCAGTATTGCCTGTAGTACGGAATACTACAGGCAATACTGGCGGCGAAGGATCTTGTTAGATATAAGTATTTACCTTTTAGGCAGAGAGACTTAAATGTCAGGGACCTATCCAGGGTAATGCCCAAATATCAGAGTTGAGAGCACTGCTCTATGTTAGCGCCTTGCCCTGATATATTTAAATATTCGGGTTTAATGAGAGATAGATTTACTCTATTTCATCAAAATTAACTAGTAAGCGTGAGGATGTAACAAACAGACAGCTGTAATTAGTTTCGTATTTATAAAAGTTGTTTATACTGTCGAGTGGGGTGAACACACTCCTGAGTATAGAACGCCAAAATGAACTGAGGTACTCTGAATACTTTCCTTTGAGAAATAAATTGCTATTGAACTGTAATAGTATTATTAGAAACAGAATAGAGCTCTTAAAATAACAGTATTTACTTGAGATAACTGAGGTTTCCAATAAGGAAAAGTTATTTGTAACCAAAGGTATTGTATTGTGAAAACAGTCCGACTTCGCATCAAAAGCAAACCGTATTACATTAATCTTATTATTCTTCTTCGTGATGGGTTGTGGAGGTCTGATAGGCAGCCTAATACTGGTATTCAGCTAAATCCGGCTTGACTGGAAGCCGACTCCAATGTAGTTGGGAAAAGGCTAGGTAGATGATGATTCTTCTTCATGAATGAAACCAAAATTAATTTAATATACTTCTATATAACAACAAACACAAGGATGGTGCCCTGAAATCGCACGACGGGGTCGCGGCAGACCAAGAAGGAGATGGCGACTTGGATGTCTTCCTTGAGAATTGGCAAGAAGTGGCTCAAAGCCGCGAACGATGGAAGGAATGGAGGGAGGCCTTTGCCCAGCAGTGGGACAATATATAGGCTAAATAATAATAATAACTTATATATAACGTAAGCACAAACAGGAATATCACACTAAACCGTACAAATATTCATGAATTATTTAGTGTTGAATATTTTTTTGTAACTTTAGTAAACTGTTAAACTTAAAAAAGTTTATTTTAAAAGTTTATTTTTTGGTTTGGCATAGGTATCAAGATCAAAGAAGGGGACATAAAGCATTTCCAGACTGTCAATTCGAAACTGCAGGCTTAGCAAAGTTAGACCATTTCGTATTGATTCTCTTTCTACAATCGGTAACGTCTCGGTATAAGCGATTTTAAGAAACGATAAACTGTTTATTTCGTTAGCGCTTGATTTTGTAGGCCTACGAATTATACCATAAATTATCAACTTAGCTAAGCCTGCTGTATTTCTATTGATTTTTTGGGTTCCGTAGCCAAATGGCAATATTGGAAAATAATGTTTGATTAGGGTAGCCCCCCTAAATAATAATAAAGTAGAAAGTGTTTTTTTTATTTCAACCCTAGAGTGTGATATATTGTTGGATAGGTATTCAAAAATGAATAGGGGTTTACTGAAATCGTTTTTTGATAATATCAATAATTTCGGAAATATTTGCTCCAAAAGTAAAAAACAATGTCCCCTCCTCTAACTTTTGATCCATAAGTTTAGAAAATATGAAAAAATCTGGAAAGTAGACTTTTATGAAGACTTTCTACGAAAATTATTTTGAACTTGAAGGGACGAACACTTATTGTGACGGACGGGAAACTACGGAACCCTACACTGAGCGTGGCCCGACACGCTTTTGGCCGGTTTGATAAAGATTATCATAATGATTTATTTTCTGGAACCTACATAATAGTAGCTGGATAAGCTCATTAAACACTAGGGTGTTAATTTGAATTTGTTCAATGTTATGTTTAATGATAACAGCCAGCATGAAGCAAAATCGATGTTGGCAGATCAGGCGCACACAGTGATAGTTTATTTTATCGCAGCCGTATCACATCGCACTGGCACTTTACGACTCGGCCGCGTCACTGGCTTCCGAGTTCCCATACCCTGCCAATAACGCCAGGCTGCTAACAGAATACCTACTCAGCACACCAATTTATAATAGGTGCTCTTACAGTGAGATGAATCGAAAAAAAGCTGTACCATCCGTAGCAAAAACGGCAAATAAACGCTTTGTTATTATAGCGGCAACAGAAATAAAATTATCTGTGAAAATATTAACTGTTTAGATATCACGGTTCATGAGATACAGCTTGGTGACAGACAGATGGAGAGCAGTCTTAGCAATAGGGTCCCGTTTTTACTCCTTGCGTACAGATCCCTATAAACCATCGCTATAGCTTCATCCTTTACTTAGGATTTCTTTTTCTTTCTAACTTTTAATTTCTTTTTCTTTCTAACTTTTAAATGGTACGATTTTCAATATCTAATGTTTGTTTTTAGAATGTTTAACATATGTATGAAAGTAGAGAGTTCCATTTCAGGAATATCAGTATTTAAGTAAATATCGTAGAAACCTCAATACGGCTTTCACATTCAAGCCCCAACACAACCAACATTTTATTGTGAGTTTTTAACTTTTCTTTTCCTTTCAGTCAAAATTCCTCCAGTTTTGGACATTGGACATAGCCCTCCCAAGCGTCGACCCCATAAACCAACTGAATGCTATGGAAATATTGCAAGACCTATAAATAAACAGTAACCAAGCCTTCTGTTCCATTCTCTGCCACGGCGTTACGGCCACCCATAACTGAGGTATAAAACATATTTTTTATGGACATAAGAATTAGGTAGCTAAATGGATAGTCTAAAATTTTGTTGCAAGTTTTTTACGAGTAGGGGTCACGGGTTCTTTCATAGATAAAATATCGAAATTGTAGGTCGAATCAAAATAAGATTTTATTTCTTAGTTTACCTCGGGGTTTGTGTTACTGGAGGTTTACTTAAAGGTGTCTTAGCCTTGGCAATGTTTAAGAAAACAGAAGGGTCATTGTACCGTGTTTTTGTTACCTATACTAAGATGTAGAACGAACAACGTTGTATTCAACATATAATAATATATTGCCCATTAATGCAGGTAACAAATGCCTAATGTAGGTAACAAAGAAACACAATCGATACAGTTAATCCATCATCATCATCATGATTATCTCAGCCGAAAGACGTCTACGGCTGGATATAGGCCTCCCCCAAGCGTCGCCACAGCGATCGCTAACCCGCATGCCAAGCGTGCCGATTATGGCAAAACCCCGCCAGATACAGTTATTTACTTATGTCGACTTTAATTTAACATTCTAATATGCATGTTATTTTAGTTCCAATTAAGTAATCTTTTACATGTATTGGTTGTCTACTCATTTATAATACCAACAATGTTTGGGGTGAGTTTAAAATAAAGGAATGTTCAGGATATTTCAATAATAAAAACTATGGGATACCGATTAAAACTAATGAGGTGAACGAGATGAGAATGAGTCACACGGTCACAACCGATACTTTTTCGAGTAACGAGTATCCGGCAGCTGTTTTTTTAGGTGGGAAGTCATCAAAATGGATTCTCCAACTCTGAGCGGAGCGGGAGAGTGTTAGACTTTTACTGACTAAAACCCACTCCTCTGCCCGCTTTGCCGTCTTTATTTAGGTAATGAGTGAATTTCTCAAGCATAATATTTAAGCGGTGCAGCTGAAAATCATATCTTAAAGTAAACGTACAACGAAGTTGTTATTTTTTCTATAGAAAGAAGGCGTACTTATCTTGATCAGGCCGTCAATATTTTAGTAGATAACATTTTTGTAGTAAAATGAAAAATAATTATTTAGCATAATTCTAAGTTTGGTGGCGCGTCCACAATCTGTTTTTTTGGGGACGACCACATCTTGAACGAAACTACACTAGTTTACTAGAAATTACTAATTTTATTTGTATTCAGCATTATTTTTTCTATCTAATGACAGTTTTATTTTTATATTTAGGGCATTACTTTATCCTAGAGAAAATCAAAAAAGACTGTCCGCAGGAAATTTTAAATTTTGGTGGGAGTAATCTAATCATTAAGTGACTCGTATAGAATAAACCTAGAAGGACAACGATCCCAACGTAAACTTCATTTAGTCAGGCACTAACGCGCAGCAGTGATAGAGGTGTGTCATCCCGCTGTGATTTTCCGCCAAAAATGTAAGTAAGTCTTTTCTTAGTAATCGGACAAAAAACCTGCAATTTTGGTGCAATGTTTTAAAAACGTTTTATGATTAGGTCGGTGTTGTAATTTAAATTTATAATAAAAAGGTTAAGGTATGTTTTCAAAAGTATACAAATATAAAGAGTATAATTTTAGTAGTTTTTTTTTAAATAAACATATTCAACAAGATTCTAATTTTGGTGGTGCAATTTTGGTGATTTTGGTGGTAGTACGTAGGCTATAATTCAAAGACAAACGAAAACGAATCATAATAAGATCGTTTGATCATAAAATCGTTCGGTCAAAGCGACCAGCGGCCAAGCTGAACGCAAGCCAGAGGGCCATGGCCATCCAGATGGTGCGGGGAGGTGACACAGTTTCCCGCGAAGCGGCGAACCTCCTTGCTGACCTGCCACCGTGGGATTTGGAGGAAAAGTCCTTACCTTCCGCATGACGCAGGTGCTCATGTGGACATAGTCAGTTCGGAAGATTCCTATACTGGATTCGTGCGGATAAAACGCCCGGGTGTTACCATTGTGTGGACCGCTGAGAGGACACAACCGGTAGAGTTGTGCTCCGCTTGAGCAGAGCAACGCCATATCCTCGTGGGGTTGTTTGGCGGCAGCGACCTCTCTCGCCAGGCCTTCAAGGTATAGTTCGTGGTCCGGTGCGAGGATAAGCAGGCGGTCGCCTCCTTTTGCCAAGCAATTACTGCTAGCAAAAGAGGCGGCTGCAAGTGCGAGGCAATGGCCCTCGCGCCCCAGCCGCCGGGATATCGATCCCGGTTTCCAGCCACCGTAGGCGCGTGTTTGCGGACGGCTAGCAATGGGTAGCTCGTCGTCTAACCGTCTGGTAACAGTCCGGACCGAACCTAAGTCGTCGACGGCGCGTAGTGTTCCACACGCCCCTCAAAGAGTTGTTAGTACCCGCAAGGGCCCAACAGGGTAGAAATCTATTGGTGCTATGCGTGATCTGAAAGTGTTGCCGGGGCCCTGGAATAATGGCAAAGAAGGGACAGGAGTGGTTTTTTAGTCAGTAAGAGTCTGACACTATCTCCGGTCCGCCCAAGAGTGGAGGATGTCATTAGATGATTTTCACACCTAAATAAAAAAAAACATAATAAGACGACTCGGTTTGGTAGTAGGGTAGGTAGGTAGTTGTTTGAGAGTGACGAAGAAATAAGAAAATGTATAATGTTCGTTTACTGTACGGTTAGAACGAAAATATCATTCAATAGCATTAAAAAATAATTTAGATAATTATTATTTGTTTTCCAACATGACAAAGAAAAGAAATTCAAAGTTGACATACGCAGAGTGCTTGGAGAGGAAAAGGATGGCAGAAAGGAAGAGAAAAGAAAGAATTAGGAATGATCCCGTTAAACTAGAGGAGTTAAGAAGAAAAGAAAGAGAAACTGGTGTCAATATTTCTAATTTTGGTGTCAGATATCAATTTTGGTGTCGTACCAATTCTGGTGTCGACAATATATTAGAAGCTTTCAGGAATAAATAAATTTCTCTTACATTTTATGTACCTGAATACGTATCTCTTGCTTATCAACATCTTAGATTATTAAAAAAACCTGAAACAAACTTTTCCACCAAAATTAGGTAACAAATCATAGTTGTTGAAATTCACTCTAATACATAAAATAATCAAGGAGTTTTGACATTAGGTTTTTTTTTCAGCTAAATTAGCCGACCCCAATATAGTTGGGAAAAGGCTAGGCAGATGATGATGATTAGGTTTTTTTGGAGAGGTTGAAAACCATTTAATCACTTCTATCTTGACAAACTTTATGGTGAAGCGAGAGACAGTGTCCGACTTTTATTGGCTGAAACCAGGTTCTTTCAATATGCGCACGCACAATTCAATAGTCTACTAGGAACTAAGTGCGGAAACCAGACCACAATAGATATAATATGTTCTTTCAATAGCCATTTGCGTTCTAGAACCACGGGTTTGCTTTTCAGAAATCCCACAGCCATACATAAGGTGTTTGCTATTTGCAAATATTGTACTTCGAATACTTACCTTCATGCGGTATTCTTAGCATGTTATTACGGTTAAGTTTACCACATACAAACCGCCAATAAGCACTCATTTACATTTGAAAACTTCGCCAAACGCCGCGTGTTTTCAACGAACTAAAAGTATTAGTTTCCAATATAACCTACATTTGTAACCGAGTGCTAAACTTTTCATTTAGTTCAATCGAGTGCAGATTGATATTTGGTCCGATTAGTTTTGTTTGATGCTGAATATTTATCGAAAAGCTTTATTTTGCACAGATTAAAATCTAGCAAATACGATTAGGTATTTTAGTATTAGGTATAGAAACATTAATTGATTTGTTGTTTATTTCATTTTCACTTATATCATCATCACCATCTCAGCCGAAAGACGTAGATACACTGCTGGACATAGGCCTTCCTGGTTCTGTACGTCTCTCATCCATCGAATTCCCGTGACCCTCACCAGGTCGTCAGTCCACCTTGCGGGAGGCCTTCCAACACTGCGTTTTCCGGTACATGGCCGCCACTCCAGAACCTTCCATCTCCATCGACCGTCTTTTCTACAAGCAACGTGCTGTGCCCACTGCCACAGATCGCTAATTATCCTAAAGAAGAGTATCAGCTCGCGAATTACACACGTCCGTTCTCAAAAAAAATACACTTATGTGCAAATAGCTTACTCGTGCTTCATAGTTTTATTGCTAAGTTAACCGTTAACATCAAATCTCTGTCAATTCCAACACGCTGTCAGCAAACATAAAACTGCAATATTAATATTGACAGTGCAACCGTCCCCTTTGACCAAAAAACATGAGCCATAACCCAATAATACAGCCAATAGTAATTTTGAAAAAAGCCCAGCGGCCACATTTGATTAAAAACAAAAAGAAATGTTTTTTCCATAAAAATATTCATTCGGCAAATCGACCGTTCACAGTCATACAGGTTGAAGTACTCCGCTATATTTGATCCTATTCGGTGCGACGTAAAAAATGTTAGTGCACTAGTATTCGATTACCGAGTTGACTCGGATGGCGCGGCGGTCCGTTTATCGCTCGCACCACCATAAACCCGTTGACGACGGCGTGGGTTGCTACTTTATGTGTTAAATTACCCTGATCTGTTTATGTTCTCGCTTATTCTGAGTGCTCGGTACTTGCGGTATTCGTGCTATGTTATTTAATTCACTTATTTAGGTGACAACTGTGTGTGGATAATAAAGGCTGCATCAGGAATTGAGAACTTCTTCTTCTTAGCGTGTCGATAGAAAAACCTGTCAATTTCCGTGCCTGGCCCAGTATTCGACCACGGCAATGCCGTCTATTGGTGCTGTCATTAAGTACCTACGTGAATAAATAACAAGCAAAATGATGCAGGATGGAAGGTGGACACAGTTTGCGGATAGATGCCGCACAAACACTCACCTCGCATCTGTGGATATTCTTTGCGCAACAGCAAGAAGTCTATCACTGGCTTAGACTAGTTTTTACCAATAAACTGTTATAACAAAAATCACGAACGTTTCAGCACTTCAGAATGTACTACTTGACATAAACTACAGATGAATTTAAGGAAGACGATATCCTTGGGTGATAAATGAAACAAAATTCTGCTTATGAAATCTAATATTAATAAATAACATTCTTTTGGCGCTTCAGACACAAGCCGTGCCAAAGAAATAAACATAATTATAAAATATATCTATTCTCTGAAAATATGAATTACCCTTCTTTTGGGGCAGTCGAGAAAAAACAGAGATGTAGTAAGAGCCTTTATGAATATTGAAAGATATGAAAGAGTACGTCCAGCACACTAAGGCAGTTTTTAGCTATTTTTCACCACGGCACCCTGAAAGAAGTTAATCCGGCTTTTCACCTTGCATTTCAATCCCACCAAGAACCAAGGTACCTACTAAAAAACTTTCATATTCGAACATACGCAGCTAAATTCTCTTTAACTGGCTCCCCGGCTCCGCTCGCGACTTTTTACGATGATTTGCGCCGACGCGCGACGTGTGCGAGATACGACGGCGCAGCGCCATCTATTGTGCGCGCTTGTCACTACGCGTACGGAAGCACTAATGCTCTTTTTGCGCCGTCCCGGGATCCTGTTGAGGTTTTTCGTTTTACCGATACGGCAATGCGGTTGGCTTGCTTTGCTTTAAATCGAAGGAACTTCAGATAGAGTGTAAGTTGTTGATGTCATCGTTAAAACTAAACGTTTAGAGAATCTTTCTTAGTATTCAAAAACTTAAAATAAAGTTAGAAAAGTCTTGAAATTCAAGAACGAAAACTTATCATGTTTCTTCTGATCCAGCTCTAAAGTTATAGACAGACACGTCTAGCAACGAGTTAAAATTATAAGTTGAACTTTTTATTTTTATCTTGTTGGCACGACCTCAATACAAAGACTTACCACCTCAGGAACTTACAATAACATTACCCACTCAACCATTGGCTGTTCCCAACTTTCACCTGAAAAAAAAACACTTACAGGATTTGTTTATTTTGTAACAAATACCGCCTACCTTCCTAGAACCCACAATAACTTTTTCTCCCACACTACGCTTAGGCCGTATTTACACGCACCACTACCGGTTACCTACCGGAAACCCGTCAATAGAGTAAACAGTGTCGCTTGTGGGTATCCGACTTTCATCAACTGCCTAGCCTTTTCCCAACTATATGGGGGTCGGCTTCCAGTCAAGCCGGATTTAGCTGAATACCAGTATTTTACGAGGAGCGACTGCGTACTAGACCTCCACAACCCATTAACTGGGGTAACACGGTACTTCATTGCAAGACTGGAGTCATTTCACAGGCTTCTGACTATCCGTAACGACTGCCAAAGATCTACAAATGACAGCCGGGACCTACGGCTTAACGTGTTTTCCGAGGCACGGAGGAAACTCGTTATGTTAAGATGGTCACCCATCCACGGACCAAACTTGGCAAGCGCTGCTTAACCTTGAAGATCGACCTGTGCGGCTGTTATTATCTAGCCACGAGCTCTTCAGTGGGTATCCGACTTTATGGGTGGTAATTTTATAGTCATCTTTACGTACAGGTATTCATCAGCTAGAGAATCTGACGCTAGATTTACCAAGGAGTATCGTCTTGTCCACCTACTAGGTTATGGAGGTCTGTGCTTGTAAATAATACTAACATTTATTTAAAAACAACAGTGGTTATTGGACTACTGACATTGTCTTTAGCTTTTGCTTAGTAACAAATATCAACTAAAGGGTTAATAGTAATACTTAAAATACCTACTTAAAAGTTAATTTACATGTATAAAAAAGTCTTCCTTGCATCATACTCAAATGTTTGTAAATATAGCTTGAAAACTTGAATAGTTAAAGAAGCAAATCAGAAAAAATACACCGAAAAGTCATTGCCTCCCAAGTACGAGTAGGTTCCCGAAAATTCCCGTATTTTTTAGAACGTTGCGTTGCTACGAGACCACCCCTTAAAAACAACAACACTTTTATAGGAAACAAGTCATTGTTTTAGATACAGCCCACGAGCTACGTTCAGACCTCATGTTGTTTTTTTATAAGGAAATCCGAATTGATACGTAACGAGAAAACGAACGGAATGCGCTGTTCGTATGGTATATTTGATAATAAAGTATAAGTAAGGCTATTAACAACTGAATAATTTCACTGATTTTATTGACAACGCATAGACATGGTCATCATTCTTATACATTAAAAGCTGTCTACAAATTCAAAAAGCAATCGTTCCAAGTAGTCAAAATAAACCCACGCCAACGTAGATATCACAAACTACATCAAAAAGATTAATCTCCACACAAATTGCTGGCAATTCTCAACAAGTATAGGCACCTAAGCCTCTAACTTCAATATTCTATGAAAAAGATATCTCGAAATTATCTTTAACTTCTAACAGCAAACTTCATCAGATCGATACGTCTACATCATCAAATCGCTAACTTTTCTCGCTATAACTCACAATTTCGACTGTGGGGCGAACTTTTAATCGAAGTAGTCAAACACAACAATATTGCCAATTCGGCAGTTAGTCGTTAATTGTGGCAAAGGGTCCGAAGTCGGAGCCATTGAAGTCCGTGCTTACTTAGGACCGTCCGATTGTACCGCCTTAGAACTGCTCCCTCAGTGAAATAAACCACTGAGTCGGGATAATCGATGCTAGTTAACAGCTTCAGGGATTCTATTCTAGATTTTGTAAAGCTATTTAAAGTCGGAGAAATTGATTGTCTACCACTTTCGAAAGCAATTTCTAGCAAATTGATTGTTCGCTAAGGTTGGAACTAGCAGACAATTGCATTTGATAGACAATAAGAGTCGTTTTCAGATGTCTGGAACGCAAAGGGCAAGTAAAGGAATACAGGTGGGTGACTCTTGGTTCACTCAGAGCGGGATCCTCTAAAAATACATGTTTATTTCAGCAGATTGTTTTTCTAAAATATTTTTTTGAGTTGCATAGGTTAACGGATAATTGTTGAAACAGAATTGAATAAGATTTATTGTAAGTATTTGAAATTTATTCATAACATCAAGGGTTTGTACTCAATATTTATTATTTACAATCTTACGGAGTTCGCAATTGTTATTTGAAGACAAAATCGAAAAAATAATAATATATTTTGTGAATATGATTTTTGATCATAAAATAAGTGTAGTCATTTAATATCTACGAGTACAAACATCTTTGAATACACAATATAATTCTTTTGAAAGATTTTCAAAATGTAATTCTATAGTCATTTTAAGTAGATTATAAAAATAATATATCTAGGTACATATCGTATCTTCTGTAGAACAAAAGCACATATTGTATAAATTATTAAAAATGTCTTGTATGTCAAATGCTAAAAAAAAACTTGCTAACACCATACTTAAGGAAAAACTACATTGGGTCCACTTCGGCCACGTACGCCAATTAGGGCGCGTCGGTCTCCATACATTTTATATGCCAAATAGACTTGTAGAGATATATGTATATTAGACCCACGCCACGTGACGCGGTTCTACGTACAACTGTGACGTCGTCGCCGTGTGCATCGGTCTGATGTAGTCCCCGCTTTATAGGTAACTAGCTTTTGCCCACAGCTTCGCCCGCGTACATAAAATATAGTGTATGTCACTCAGGAAACACTCAGGAAAACAGCAGCTTTCTATTGGTGAAAAAATTTTAGCAATCGGATCAGTACTTCCATAGATTACCTCATACAAACAAAAAAACAAACTTTACCTCTTTATTATATTAGTATAGATTTCATAGAAAAAATAATAACTTTAGAGCAATATAAAGAAACATTCTAAATGCCAATAAAACCTAAAAATAGTTCTTCTGTAAAATTGTAATATTTACATTTACCTTACTTTACCGAAGGTATAATTTATATCATGCAAAAATAAAACCGGCCAACTGAGCAGCTATGTAAACCTCAGGCATGTGGCACACGCTGCGCACATTTCATTCCAACTTATTGTCTCGCCCCAATCACTGCAGGGATTTCATTCACTGACATTCCACACTTTTTCATACAAACAAAAATATTCCTGATTAAACCATTGATTGCTAGTTAATAAACGGACAAATATTTGTTTAAAAAGTTTAAACTTTGGCAAAAACCCGGCGATAACAAACGGTGGTAGACTATGTGCGTTTGAACAGCGTGTAATTGATTGCACTCAACAGGTTCGGTAACTATTTATTTAGATTTTGGTTAAAAATACCTGGATGAGGAAATTAAGTTTAATAATTTAAAAGTAGTTACTCTAAAATATGTTAGTGGAAAGCTTTTGGAGTTAAAAGCCTGTGACACTACTCGATATGTCGACGTCGAACACCATCTTACCCTTATTACACTACGCGATGTAGACTATGACCGTTCGTAAAAACGAGTGGTGTAATCCTTTTACTGTTTGTCACTATAGGAAAAAAAACTCGCCAAGTGCGAGTCGGACTCGCGCACGAAGTTTGCGCTTGCTACGGATGGTACAAATACCGTCCGTAGCTAGAAACGGCAAAAATTATGTTTATAGTATTGGATTTGTATGAATTGTATTTTATTGTATTCAGTATCCGTTGTTATAGTGGCAACAGAAATACATCACCTGTGACAATTTCAACTGTTAAGTTATCACAGTTCATAAGATACAGCCTGGTGACAGATGGACAGACAGACAGACAAACGGACGAACAGCTGAGACTTGGAATAGGGTCCCGTTTCACCCTTAGGTTACAGAACCATAAAATGGAAACATAAAATCTAACAACAAAATAAAAATACCATTCATTCCCTTAAGAGTAAACCATAAGCAAATATCAAGCACTAAACTAAAAAGAACTTCTACTCGTAGAACACACAGTGAGCACTAGAAAAAACTGCCAAAGTATGTAAAAAGAACTCTCAACGTACACACATTACAGAAATTCGCGTAAAAAGATAAAGACGAAACGTTACAAAGCTGGGATTAAAGAAAAACTCGGGAGTTTCGCTCCCTCCGCTCACTTCGGCGATTACTTAAGCCGCCGAGTTGGGGATTGTTGGTCGGTAACTGTTACCAACTATGTGTGACTGGGGGCATCAACTATTCAACATACTGCCACTCTTTACTAGCTCAAGCCTTATCCGTGCTTTGATCTAGTTGGGGAAGTGTTTTTCTATAAGTAATGCGGATTATTTTTGATGGTGGTAGTATTTTTGTAGACTATCGGTTTTCGATAAGGTTCAAATGGAGGTTTTATAGTAAATCCATAAAGACGCTATGTGATATATTGTATTCAGCTAGTGAAAACAGAAAATATTTATAAAATGCTTTGTCCTGAATGACCGACTGACGAATCAACGCACAACCTAAACCACTGATCGTAAAAATCTGAAACTTGGAGGATATGTTCTTTGTATGACGTTAGTTAAAAAATCTTTCTTATCGAATAGAAATATTTTTTTTTAAATTCTACCTCTAAGTGAGCGAAAAAGGGGGAAAAGTGTCTATGACAACATGATTCCATAGTTTACATTATTTGTTTTTTGTAAGGTAGAATCTTATTCCTTGGGTTAGTAAACGTTAAACATGATAAAAATTCTAATGAAAATAAATAATAATGTCATTGTTAGTTTTTCAATACTACCCTTGAAATGGGGTATATCATATATGAGGTTTTTAAGTTTTTACACAAATATCTTCGCGATCGGTATTGTGGCCACACACAGTACCTATTAGTGTAAATATAAATAAACTCTAGTTAATAAAATTGCGGCGTATAAAATCCAATTCATACTAAAATGGCAGTATCCTAGGATACAGTAGTATTACTTCCATTCATTTTTAAGAGGACTTCGTGCGATATGTGAATTTAATCGGAGCGGATGTGTTCATGCTCGAGTGTCTCTGTACTATGTGAACTTAGTATATATTTTAAAGTTTTAAAGAACTCATCTAGAATTATTATGTAGTTCTAGCATAAGGTGTGAAATTTGGAAAATTATCTCTTAGTGCTTCTACGTCATAAAAGGAAACCTTGTGAAGTTGTGCAAAAATTTGTGTTCTGTACTTTCGGTTTTGCGTTGATTTATATCAGGCATTCGGTTTCTCTTTTTATATATCAAGATAATACACATATACTCGTGTATCCATACTTCCACATTAATCGGTCCTTTTAACGACTTGAACAGATTTAAATACGAGAGTGTTTAAGGGTAGATTTCCGACTTCGAAATCAGCTAGTAACGACTAAGTATAATATTAGTGCATGAAAGAACTAGAACATCAAATACATAAACGTATTTTTTCAACTAACAAAGATAACGAAGTTTCAAACAAAACCAAACCTTTCGTCTCCGCTCCCCTAAGCCTCGCATCCGAAAACTATTACCAAGAATAAGAAAACACATAAGATCAGTGCTGACTGGCTAACTGCGGGGAGATTCACACCCGTTTTGAATAGCTCCAATAAAAATCTATTAGGCCAGAATCGGGCGGCAAATGATATTTGCTGTGCAAAGCTGGCGGCCTAAGCAAACAGCGGCGGCCCAATAGAGCAATACCTCGCGATAGTTTCCTACACTGCCGGCCCCCAAACTTTGCCCACACACGGAAAATTATAAATATTCACAAGCGGGAACTTGTGAAACTTTAGGGTAACATCAAGGTTGCTCTAATATTACTTGTAGTTTCAAGAATAAGCCCGTTTTGCTAAAACTTTTTTTCGTATTTGGGATACAAAGTTTAAAAGTTTGCTGTAAGCCTGGGTTTAGGAACAGATTGAAGAGGGATTAAAACCATTTATTTTCTCGAGGTTACAAAAATTCTTTTACTACCGATACCACCTTGATTATCATTAAAAAAATCGTTCTGCTTACTGCAAAAAAATACATTATTAATCAGAAATTTAAAAACATCTTTCATTTTCGTAAAATCTTGGTAAACTTATAACAGCAGCTTTCTGAAAGCATTTTCGCAAACGTGAATTCAAGAATTTCCTGGAAATGTTTTGCTCTTAATCTTAGCGGCGTCCATTAACTGCGATTTTGAGAGTAAACACCTAATAGGTCCGATAAACATGAAATGAAAAGATATTATACAGGCAACTTGATGTTTTTATTAAAGTCAAGATAGATGTGATAGTCGCTGCTTTGTGTAATGGAGCGACAACTACATCTGTAGGCTTAGCGAAGTCAATCAATTGTATGGGAATAACATCATCTCAACGATAAGTCACGTGGTCAGAACAAACATATAGAAAATTCATAGCGGAAATCCAGGTCTCTCCGTGAAATGGTCAGTAACACTAAGATGATGCTAGCCTGAGGGCCTGAAGTGGATTGAAAGACACACTTGCCCCACCCTTACGCGAAAAACGCGTTTTATTCGTGGAGTTGCGGAAACCAGCCCGAAATACAAATAAAAATACAAATCATCTCAAATTACAAATTCAATTAGGTTTAAGCGTATACGTTTTTCGTGGCGGCAGTGCACGTTACCGACGGGGAGTCCCCGGGGGCGCGGGCACGGGACAGGTAATACGGACGTTTTCTATTGCGCCGCGTAAACAACTAAACAGCGCAATCGGATGATTGCGCTACACACACAGCCGGGCTTGCCGTGAGTCCGTGAGTCCCGCACGCCGCACAGTGGTGCAGGTAGTACGGGCATGCGGAAAATATTATTTTAAAATGAAAAGACGTTGCGTTTCTTCATAATACTTAATTAAAATGATATAATGAATGTACCAGTATACAAAGAGAAAGATATAATATACTTTATTAACATGAAAAATATTTATTATATTTTGGCACATGAATTGAATTATAAATATTATGCAAAGTCTTTAAGCATTTCTATATAAATAAATATTAATAAACTAAATAATAAATAGAGAATACATAGTTTTAGAGATGGGTGGGCCACTAATAAAGCTTTGGCATCATCATGAAGAGGATAGTATTTTTTTTTTCATTCATTAGTTAATGACCTGGTATTTCCAAGATCGCAGGTTATCGCAGCCAAAACTAATGTATTCTTAATCTATAGGGTCTAATTAATCTCCGAAAGTATATTATTACGTATCGGTCGATAACGGAGATTAGTTATGATCTCATGATTGAAAACAAAAGGTTCCAAATGACCTTCTTCACTAAAAATGTAATAGCAAGTAATTATTCATTATATTATAACATTATGTTTACTATTTTGTTAATACACACAATAAACTTATGACTAAACTAAAAATGAAAGTTGATAATTATAGTATTTTGGTTCTATTCATACTTGAAATAACAATATTTTTTGCACGAAATTTGTAAATTCTCGATCATCCTACTTTGGCATCATATAATTAAATACTGTATAATTATTTATCCGTATTAATTTTAGGACTTGTTTCTACTAACATTCTAGTATGTGTGTACCAAATTGTAGACATTTTAAACAAGGTTGAAACAAAGGACTTTTTTCCGCCCTTGAACCAATGTGCGCCGCTGTGTCTTCAACTGTTCTGTGCTTTGTGTGTTCATGTTAGGCGTAACTCGAGCACGAAGTGCATGCCCTAAATGTGTAGTTGATATTATTTTTAGTTTTTTATTTTATTTTTGGATAAGTTAAGTTTTATTTTGAGACTTTATATTTTTATATCCTGATTTTATTGATAGTTTAGTTGTGATATTTGTCGTTGACCGTAGTTTAAAATATATTTTACATGTTTTCCACTTTTGTTGAAAAAACTGTATTAATAATATGGGAAATACACTGGCTCCTGTAATACAGTTTCTTACTAGCTCAGGAACAGGGAATTTCATGGAGATGTGTCATGGAGGCTTCTCCTTAGAAATTATAAAACTACATACCCTAATAAATATCAATAATCTACATAATATTTTACTTCAAGTGTCTGACAAGTTGAACTCAAGAGGAAAAAATCGCATCATATGAAACTTTTGTATGAAAAAAAATCGTAAAATTACACGATTTCCACTGTTGAATACACAACACACCTACCTACACAAGACATAACTCTATGTAATTTATAACTGAACTAGTGCTTTGCCAGCGACATGGCTCACGATAAAGTGTTCATAAAACTTTTAACATCCCTTGAACTATATTTTTAAGGAAGTTACGAAAAACTAATTATAACGTCTTTATTGTTCATTTTGATTAGATTTTAACGCCAAATGCTCTATAGTTATATGTTCAAACCAGAAAGAAAAAACCATTCATTAAAAATGAAAACTATTCATAAAATTCTTCGTTAGTGCACCGAATCGCTTCCATCTTAAAGAATCAAATTATAAAATAATATTTCAGTGGTATTGAAGTAGGGGTGAGCAGAGGTCCTGCCGGGGCGGGGGTCGCCCTCTCATTTTTCCTCCGTTTTTCATCGTCACCTCGGGCGGCGTGAATATTAATGAATAGAATTAATTGATTGAACGAACCCATCAATTATTCGGCCCATAATTTTATTTGCACACTGTTAAAAGTTTAAGATCGTGTACTATGCAGATTATGAAAAGTTTTTTAATTTCTATGATGATTTTGGCAGTTTGAAGAATGTTGATTGGATCTGCTCCTTTTATTACGAAGTTTGATCAAAAAAGGTTAATACCTATCAAAGGATAAACTTTCAAGAATCCGAACATAAACTTCAATGCCACAATTATTCAATCGAGATTTGAAATCCTCAATACCATTTCAAAACAATCCACCTGTTTCTAAACCCGTCTTCCAAATCTCGGCATTTGAGGAGTATGCCAAGCTCTCGATTAGGTGTCAAGAGTCAGGTCAAGCAGGTAACAGGTCCTGTCTAGATTCAACTATAGCCTAAGTAATCCTGCTGACAAAGGCGAGGCAAACATTTGCACTGGAAATAGAATTTCAACAACGCCTTGCAGTTAACTCGAGTTCGACAGGTTCGCTTTGTAACGAAATGGTTGGGCTTTAACTTAGCATAGTGTATTTATGATAGTGTTACTTTGGATAGAAGCTTTCACTTACGTGTCGTGCTGTTGAGCATCGTTTTAAACTCCAGGATACACGCTTATCATTATGGTCACTATTTTGTATTTTTTTTAGTAAACTAAACAATGACTTATGAGTTGGGAAATGTGAAAAATGTAACTTTTAAAGCTTGCTTGAAAAAGACTCGAATAGCTTCTCATTTTTTTTATTATCTCACCTGATGGTAAGAAAATGTTGCGTAAGCTATTGATCGAAAAGCCCTTATACTCTGTGTTACTTGGGTTCGCGCAGAAAAAAACTATTTGGTTTTTCTTCCATTCTGTTGTGTTCGTCACACTATCGCAAACTCGCTTTTCTTTTATATCACTTCTCACACAATCTATCTTTTCTTTACCCTCCCTCTCCTTCTCCATCCATCCACACGTATATTCATATAAATATTACTCTTTCAGTAACACGCTTTAACATCGAAACGTATAATTATTAGTAGTTAATTCTCCGGACGACCTTTTAAACAAGAGTACACGTTTTATAGTTAGGTAAACAAAGACTGACCAACATAAACCACTGCGTAGTTACAACAACAGACGCATATCACCAATTACCATCTCTCCATTGTACATATAATTATCGGCAGAGGACGCGACGCGGCGCGGACGGCGTCTACAGGACTCATTGTGCGAATCTAATTTATTCCCGTGAATGGAGTGAGCTCTTTTATGTAATGTGCTCATTATGTGCCCCGAGTGCGCTTACTAGGGCTGACAATGAGGACCCAGCTACCTCCGAGGTGCACGGAGCATTCTCCTCTCGCGCGAACGGTATTGAGGAGGATGTAAGTCTTCATTATGTCTGCTTTTGTAGGCGACTTGTAAGGACATTATTGTTAGTAGGGATTCGGATTTAGTTCCTTTGTCTGTTCACGTCGATGTAATAGCTTACGAAATAAATAATTAGGTTTATAGTACCAGGAAAACAGATGCAGTAGTATTCGTATAAACTTTGGAACACATTGGACATAAATTGAGACGACTTAAATTCATAGTTTATAAACTAATGAACCTGTTACAACTATTACAGTTAACTATTACAGTTATTACAAGTTGGAGGAAATCAGTTAAATGAGTTTTAACAATTAATTCTAGTAATTATAACAATCGTGTCCAATCGTGGCCGTATTTTTGACCACTCCCTTTAATCAGCCAACAATCTAACTGAACAATTTCCGATTATCTATACAGTAGATAAGTTTAGGTACAGCATGAGCGGCTTTGCTTTTATCAACAGAAAATTTCAGTCCTAAAGGACTCAGGCCACTAACGACACTAACCACGAGCGCGGCCACAAATTAGCATAAAGTTATTTAACCACCAACTTTGTTAGTTCCAAACAAAATCATAGTTTTCTGTTTAAACACTCCCTTAGGCGCCATGGTGATTCAGCCACAACCCACAGGTACAAATTAGGCAGCCCTGCGACCTGCCGCATCACAGCGAGACGGCGCCGAGATTACCCCTAATGTAGCCTTTGTTTAGTAACGGGCGAACAAATTGTGCCCCTTTCGGTCCCCTTGCCTGCCCGGCCCTTTGTGCCACTAGTTTCAATTTATGTGCTTAACGGTTATTAATGAGATGTTTAATTAATGGACAGGTTAATTAGGGGGTTGTGAACCATGGACGTTGAAATGGTCGGAGGCGGGCTTTTTTTTAAGTGATAATGCGATTATTTGTCTTCTGGCTGTGGATTCTGGATTTGGACATACTATGTTGGGGTTTGCAGTAAGTGTTCTTGTGTTGCTATGCGTTCGGAATTATCATCATTTAGACTGAACGACCTCATCATCGACAAATGCCTCCCCTAGTGTCGTCACTTCGATCGGTCCTATGCTTCGATACTTAAGCGTATATTAGCCTAAGGGAGCAGGCTAATATACGCTTAAGTACACAGAACTCTAAATTGAGGGATAGATATGTAAAAAAATAAAGTGCGGCTTAAAATTAATAGACTGTACCTTGTAACAATGGGCGGTATCATCGCTGAAAGCGATTTTTCACAGGCAACTAATAGAAAGCTCCAAATAAAATCTAAGCACGTCGTATCGTAAATATAGATTCGTGCCAACCTCAGCAACATCTAGAAACGCAACCACCGTCCCTCACTTCTTAAACCCCCAAAAATACTGCACATCCGATCCAAAAACACGACTATTATAATTTATAGAGGAGTAGCAACTGTAGCCACTGTTCGCCGGGCGAGCCTATTATTTAGTGACGTAGTTTGTCCATAATGGCTGCCGTTCCCGCCATAACGAGCGCTCTGACATCGCCGACACAAACTCATAATATAAAAACATTATAAAGATACGGCCGCACGTGAAACTATCCTAAATATATAGGTAAGCGCCATTCTCCGTATCTAAATGTGTGCAGGGGAATAATTTGCTTGTGCGTAAGTGTGCCGTTTTGATCCGGGAGTGGAGGAATGCATCAGATGATTGTTTTGGGTCTATTGTGTTGGCGTGGTTGCTGTGAGTTATGAGGGCAACTTATAGTGTAGAGAAGTTCTTTGTACAAGAGCTTCTGGAAAGTATGCTGAGGTATTGTCATGCTTTATTTTGCAGCCAGTTTGTGATACCGTGTTGACACGTGTGCATGGTTTAAAAGCTTGATGTTTCATCCAACGCAGTGTTTGATAAATAAGTAACATAAAAAAAGAGAAATACGCTGTAAGCTCTCTTGGCATTCGGTAATTCTGTCATTTACACGAATTTTGTAACAAAACTTGTTCCAGCGAAAAAATCCTTAAAACATTTTGGAAAAAAAATTCGTTATTCAAAATCACGATTAAATGTGCAAGGTTTTTGTACCTAAATACTCGTTTATATTTTAAATTTATAAGTACATTATGAAGAGTCACCCAACATAGCCGCTTTTCAGAGGTGTTTACTGGATTCGTTTAACATAAATTTATTTATTTATTTATTTAAGCTTCATGTACAGTGGTGGTACATAGGCGGACTTAATGCACACACACCACCACACAGAAACCTAGATATTATTCTCGTAACAGGTATCTGTTTTTCCAAAATATTTAGAGTAAGATGTGTACTAACGTATAATCACGTAAGAGCGGTTGTATGGAAATCACTGGATATGTATCACGGGTTGGACGCTCTTAAGATGAAGATATAATAATGTTATAGGAGTTTGTTTTCAGAGTTCCGTACCTCAGATGGAAAAAACGGAAACCTAATTGAATTATTTTGTTGTGCGTCTGTTTGTCAGTCAAAACCCTTTTTTTCGAGAAAGCGTATTAGTTTCAACTATACCTCTACACTTGCCCACTTTTTTCATTACATCATCATTACATAGTACACTAAGGTTTACATATACAAAAAGTGTTCCCAAATATTGCAACACAGTTGTCCTCACAACTAGGTCAAAGCCTTAACACCTTCAATTCCAGCATTGTCATGAGAATATCCGGTTAATTAAGTGCAGACAAGCGAATCTATTCCCGGCGTTAATTAATTTAATTACAGCTAATGCACTAATTAATTACTCGGCACTGATATCATAGACCACTTCAAAGGACTTGATAGACAAGGTACAGGTGTAGGAAAGTTCACGCGTAGGGTTACATGGTTCTACAATAGGTCAAAGCTCTAATTGTTTAAGGTACTATTAAAGTATTTTTTAACGATTTTTTATCAAATCTATTACCTACTGTAACTACTACTAAATTTGATGAAAAATCGCCCATTGTACACTCAGTTTTTTGTAAATGTTATCCTGACCGTGTGGTCATGAAACATTTACCATTTTGTATACCTAATAATGTTATGAGGTATATAATAAAGTATATAGGGTGACTGATAATGAGTGATCGATACCTGAAGACCAAACCTGGAATCGCGAAAAAAAATCAGCAATTTAGTACATTTGACCAGTTAATAGGCGAACATAAATGTACTGAACAGAAGATTTTCAATTTGCATTAATATTGTCGATAAATGCAATTCATGTTGAAAGTTTACTACTTTTGCCGTAGACAAGCTTTGAAGAAGAACTTCACCAGGATAGGCCACAGTAATTAAACCAAAGCTACCAGCTTATTACAGACAAGTGATTCCCGGTAATTATTTTAATCTAGAATCCACAGCAAATAGGTACAGAGCAAATCGACTGTAACAAACAACCAGAACGGAGGAAGTTTATTAATGAGTGTACCTCTGCAGCATTTCTGCCATGTTCTACATAAACTGCAGGCGCCTCCACCATATTCCCACCTCGCCAAGAGGTCTATTTTTCCCAGCTCGGAGGCTTCATCAATCAAAATTTGATATTGATAAAAAGCGATCGGAGTATCTTGTCAAAAACTCCGCTTCAATTAAATAATCGGAGATCACGTTAACTTGATTGATATTTCCACGAAAATAAGTTACCGACCTCTTGAAAATGATTAATGAACTTTAAATTCGGTGACACTTCGCAGTGATAGAGGGTTTTATGGAGTTTTCTTATTATTATTATTTAAGCACCTTGTTTGCGGAAAATCCTCTGAATTTTCCTTCTACGGTTTGTTTTTTGAAACGGTCTGAAAAATCCGGAAATCATTCCCTTATAAATGCCATATATGAGTTCGTTTTTTTCAAGATGGCAGCCAAATCCGCTCAAGAGTACGTTGATGAGCTTTAACGAAAGAGGAAGTTATTCGATCTTCATGTCCTATTTTTTTAAGTAATATCTTTTATATGACGAAGGTAAAAAAAGGAGTCTGCAGCTTAAACTCCCTCAAAATCAATTATGGAGCTATGCCACCAATACTAATCTATTCTCATTCCGTGAACAGTACTGACCCCACAGTATAATTGCGCCTGTAATGTCACAGGGTAAGCACGTACCAGTGTTGACAATCACATCATGCGGCGCGGACGAGTGGGAATGTCGCTTGCGTAAGGAATTCAGAGATTGTCATACAAGTACATACGAGTTTGTGTAGTGCCATATCATTTTACTGTTCGTTAGCCATTATTTTCATTTTCAACTAAACGGTTTGATTTTCCTTCCAATTCATAACTTACAATGGTACAGGTAGTGAAATCAATGAGGTTTTATGCAAATAATGATGTCAGGATTTCTATGAAATCTGGGCCCAACTTCCAATAGCCTATATCTCTATCGCATGGCCAATGTCTCTTGCCCTTTCCTGCATTTATAAAAAAAACAAGTGAAAAATAAGCGAAGTGAAAAAGAAGCCCATTTTAACACAAAATATATTATCATTTTTTTATTTTTGAAATGAAGCATTTCAATAACGCCGACCCCAAATAAAACGGGATAAGGGCAGGAAGATGATGATGATGATTTGAATAACTCTGAAGGGATTTCGAACTTAGTGCCATTGTAAACTACGGCCCCAATTCTGACCTATTCAGTTCAAAAATACCTATCCAACGATGTAACACACATAGCCATTGGAAGCTGGCTCCAGGATTTGCATCCTCCTTTGTTCGTCTTTACCTACTAAGAAGGTCAGGTCAAGAGATACCTTAGTACGACATTATCACCGCCATCCTCTTTAATTACTGCGCACAATCAACAGTTAAAGATAACATAAACAGCAGCAGTTAGCGAGGCAGTAAGTATGCGGAGCCGGTCACAGTTATAGCGCGGTGTTAAAAGTAACGGCTCAGTTACCGAGACGTAACTGTTCAATATCGACAACTGTTACCGACTTTGTTTCTCTTCTACCGAGAGATGGGCAGTGTGCGGATATTCGAATATGACGGATACTAGTAGAGAGGAGTTTTTTTTCACAATGTCTGAATCTCTAAATCTGACTGCAGTCTTGCCATGAAGTACCGTGTTATCCCAGTTAATGGGTTGTGGAGGTCTAGTAGGCAAACGCTCCTCGTAAAATACAGGTATTCAGCTTAATCTGGAAGCCGACCCAATATACCTAGTTAGGAAAAGGCTAGGCAACTTTTTTTTGTAAGGAAATCCAAATAGATAAAGTATTTCAAACTCACACCCGAATATCCTTATCTCTTACTTACAAAACCACAAGGATTTTTGCAGATACCGTTGGCCAGGGCGCTAGAGTTCTTGCACATTTTGTGACGCTGCCCTAGCTAGAAATTAGTATAAGGTATTGGTTGGTATAAGGCATAAGTTCATGCGTATCCTATCACCCTCTGCACACAGATAATTATGGCTGTGATTCCTCTAGAGACGTGTTGACGTCTAGGCTCTGGGACTATCCAGTTCGGGTAAAAAGAGATTCGTCCATAAAGTTTACAAAAGTTTTTAGAGTCTACAGTAAAATTTTACGTTCGTTTTAAGTACAGGCTACCATAATACAACAACATAGTAACAAATTGAGAGGAACACTATCTGAGCGTCACCTGCCAGTAAAGTCTGTCAATCAACACTAGAATAATAATGAAAAGTAAGACGGTTACCATTTTAAAGATCCCATGATGGTTATCTTATGTTTCCTGCTCTGGTCCTTGGTAAAGGCGCAATACGTTTTTTTCTTCCATTCTGTCCTGTCACTCGTCTCTCACACAATCTATCCATCTTTACTTTGGTCTACTTCTCCCTTTTCATCCATCTACTTGTAAACTCAAAACTCTTTTGGTAACATGCATTTACTTGCTCCTCTTCACATGAACATACCAAAACTAAACCTATTTAATATTTGAAACCATAATAACTCCTAACTAAAATATGATGTCAAAGAATCCTCCGTTTCGCTGTTGATTGGAAGTGTGCCCAAAAGGTTGGCAGCTTTACCACGTTGTATGGCAATGCCTTAATCTCTGACCGATGTAGAAACCAGCTCTTGGGTTGCGAGGACCTATAAAGAAGTTCATAAAAATGCAACTATTAAGGTAGCATTCCGTTCTTAGCGACCGCGACCCGCTGCTTAGTATGGATTTGTATGGAGTACTAAACAAACGAACCGACCGATTTGTGCGACCTGTGCCACACAAATCCGTACTGAAAATATCCGACCACACCCCAACAATATCCGGCACGTCCAGCACACGCTCAAAAAAATCCGTATTTGTCAAGTCATAACCCTAACAATACGAGATAGGGAATTAATATCCGCGCCGGATCCGAAACGGCTGGAACACGGCGCCGATAAGCGGCAGTTGTCCCGGATAATGCTGCCTTTGTTCAATAGATACTTTTCGATAAACTATCATAATTTCTGAGGCGCGCGCTGAATACTAAAACCTTGTTGTTTTTACGTGAATAGCGGCGGCATTTGAAGGTTAGATTTTGTTGTTTTAATTTGGCTTAACTAAATGATTTTGGGTCGTTGAATAGAGATGAAGTTAAACGATGTGTATGAAGTCTATCTTTTGGGTGGAAACTAGTAACAGTAGTTTGAATAATACTATACCTACATTACCTACTCTCAGTTCCTCGAACGAAAACTCTCAATATACTCGTATGTGATAAATCTTCAGGCGTTCGTAATTTCTGTGTCTATTAACCATTAATGAATTCAAGCAATAACATGTTGAGAAATCGTAACATCAATTTGTGCAAAAACTGGAGACAAAACTTTCAATTATTAATAAATTTCGTAAAGATCTTTGTAAATTATTGTCTAAACAATAGCTTCTGGCAGAAGGATAAACAAGCATATTCGTGCATAACATAGGTGTATTTTGCGCAAGGAATTTATCAGGCAGGTATTTGTAGGCAGTGTCGGCAAGTCGGCACCGCAGCAATATGGCTGAAGTCATAAACATCTCGAGATACTCGCGTATGCAGGCATTCGGTTATCGCACGGGAAACATATTCCCCTCACTTGTATTAACTACGGGGGAAGCCAGCTGCTCCCTGTCAAAACAAATGCTTCTTATATACCACTGGATAAAGAATCAACAAAATCTGTATAAGATAAAAATAAAATAGACTATAGTCTGGTTCACAAATTATATAAAGACCTATTTAAACGCCTTGTTGACAATTCGTGTCACTCAAGTGCTGGTTTTTACCTTGTATACAGGATAACAATATAACTATTGCCATACAGCTTTGCAATGCTGTCAGTCTTTTAGGCACATTACTGGATAGACAGTGATGGGGATTTTTTTTCGGACGCCTATAAGATTTAGATTTTTTAATAGTTTTAATCAATTTAATTTTTTTTTTGTCTTAGTTTACAAAATGTAAACTAAGACAAAAAAAAAATAACTTTAAATAAAACTGAATAACAAAGGGGCATCCTTTTACATGTTACTCGTTGAATTAAAACGTTCTCAGAAAAAATGGGCACCTATACTAATATAATTATATACTAATATCGGTTGATACCGAGTCCCCCCCAGAACGAAGGCAACGAAGGAACGGGGTAGGGGTTTACTCAGTAAGAGTCTGACACGCCCTCCCGCTCCGCCCAAGAGCGGGGGAAGTCATTCTGATGATTCCCCTACCAGAAAAAAAAAAAAAAAACCTATACTAATATATTTTTTCCAATATAAGTTCCCATCATCTACTAGGAAATTACCTGTTCAAAACACTTAGTAACTCATGCGGCTTTTTGTATCCCTATTTCCATACAACCCTTTGTGAGCATTAAGGCGATGCCGCTAAAATTCCCGAACACATACCTCGCTACCGTTCCAAACTTTCAACCAATCTCTCTCAAAAATGGGGCTTACAGCCGCAGCAGCCGTCAGATCGCAGGCCGCAGACGCATTGCCGCGACATAAATAGCGGAATGAAATGCGGTGCGGCGCGGCGTCGTCGACACGCGCGTCACGCCGCCGAGCCGCGCGGCAGCGGCGCCACGGTTATCGTCTGTCAAGTACAGGTGGGTAAGGCTGCGATTACATGGGATGTAGTATTCTGGATGTTTTATCCTATTTAATTCTTTTCTGTACACCAATCTTATTGTTAAACACAGTGATTTGACAATGGCAAACTTAACTCAACACTGAGATTTTTCCTAGCAAACCTTTGAGTGACAGAGAGGTCACATTCGAGGGCAAGATCTAGTGTACAATATAAACTAACATAAATAAGTCTATGTTTATCGATTTTCTGATAAAGTTAGGCGGTACCTAGTATGGACTTTTAAGATTAATAACAATAAAATTAGATTAATTTAATTATCCATTATTCGAAAGGTTAGGCAAAAGTTTACCTTTAAATACACCCACTTTTCTCCAGTTAATTTATAGTCCTAGGATAGTAGGTAGGAAGGTACTAAATAAGTCCTCTTAAGGCGCAAGGTTGTTGCTATTTTCATGAGCGTAGCCATGGAACGTAAATGGCAACTAAAGAATACAGGACAGTTTTGGTCAGTTAAAAGTCTGACAAACCTCGCTCCACCTGAGAGCGGGAGAAGACATTTGATGATTTCCTACCTTAAAAAAAGACCAACAGCACTGTTTGCAAAAGTAACTAGAGGGTCATTCTCCGTTTTATCCCGAATCTTCGAATCATGAATTTGACAAATACCACATTTATATGAAACCTGAAAACCTGTTCAAACCATGTCATTACAGTACAATTAACGCGTTGTTAACTTCATGTACTCAATAAAATTCAGGAACCGGCCCTTAGTGCCTGCTTCAGTGTCCATTTAGTGACGTCACGATCTTACCCCTTGTTTCGGGTAAAACATTTATTGTGCGCCTAAAGGAATAGTAGATACGATTATAGCTGTTGTTTAAAACGACAATAACAGAAACAAAGCAGTACAAACAATCTGACGACCCCTAAAGTCTAAAACTACTTCGCATCAGATCTAGATTAGGAGCCATTTATATCAGTTAAGTCTCGATTACGCCTCATTTGGGCAAACTCGATACTTTTGCTGGGAGGCCGCTCTCCTCTAATCTTGATTTAAGTTAAGACTTACTTGTTTTGGAATGCGGCGTGACCCTCCACCAGCCGCTGGAGGGAATTACGTCTTTGAAGGGAACTGTCTCCCTTTCGACGGTATTTGTCTTTATTTGTTTTTCATTATTTAAGTCTCTAGACTGATTGATTGTCAGATGGAACTGGCTTAGGGCCTGTTTCACAATGTCCGAGTAGGCACTACTCACTGAATAAATTCAAAAATGGAACAGAATTTGTATGAAATTATCTGCAAAGTAAGATACTAAAACGAAACTTAATCATAGTGAAACAGGCCCTTATTGATTTTATTTGCGGATAATAATTTAAGTGTAGTTTTATTCCATTGTGTTCGCAGCCTTATTTGCGGCTAGTCAAAACAAATGTTTGGTATATCACATATTTTATTGGTATGTTCTACGTAACTGAAGATTTAAGTGACAAGAATTTCAATGTATTGATAAAATTGTTGAAGAATCAGAATTGTAGTGGACGACTGATTTATAGTTGTTGCAATTTTTTGTGTGAGTGGCTGCTACGCTGCGTATCACAAGTTCGATTCCCGCACTTCTTTCTTTGCCCTCGCTATTTCCCGTTGCGCGGGGTCGACTTCCTTAATCCTTCGGCACCATTCATTTCGCTGATAAGAATCGTCATCTCTAAGGCTGGTTTTCCTGTCACGTTAAGCTTTTGCGTGGCCTTGCGGACATTTATCATCCAAGTAGTTTATGGTATGACACGCCTTCCTGCTCCCAGCGGGAGAAGTCATTGGATGATTTCCCAACAAAAAAAAAATCATAAATAAAGACAACAGTTGTCTTTACACTTTAAAGGACGTTTTGTGTCCTATAATGATCAACAGTGACCAAAAAAAGGTACAAATTGAAGCCATCACCTCCCACAAAGAAGTCAATAAATAGCGCCCGTTACAATTACCGTAACGTTTTATTCTGCGTGTCGCGGCGGAGCGCATCAATACGAATGCCGGCTCCCGTATATTATGATAAATACGCTCCCTTTGCCCCTCTTATTGAACATCTCAGGCGCACACAGGCAATGATGCAGAAGGTTCAAAGTTCGTGGGCGAGACATAACCGGTGAAGAATTTTGTTATCATTATAGGACATAAAACGTCCTGTAAAGTGTAAAGACAACTGTTGTCTTTATTTATGATTTTTTTTTTGGTTGGAAATCATCCAATGACTTCTTCCGCTTTTGGGCGGAAAAGAGGGACGAGAGAGCTGACAAAAACCCGCTCCTGTTCCTTGTTTACCTGCTTTCCAGGCTCCGGAGTTCACTATCACATCATCTATGCCTTCGACCCTGCTGGGTCCCTACGGTTTTGCTGACATCTTGTTGAGGCGGGCGTGGAACACTACATGCAGTCGACGATTAGGGTCCGTTTTTTTTCAAGCACCTATCTTCAATAAAAAAAGTAAACAAACTCCACATTCTGTAGGCGACTGATTGTTAAAATGACAAAATGAGTTTGGGCATGAGATATTATGTAAAATTGGTGCTTGGTAGCTCTAGATAGAGAAAGGCGCAAGAAGAGAAGTGGTTTTCTGACTTTAGGCATTTGCATAGCAGAGGCCAGGTAAACGCTTACGCGAGATAAGACACAACTAGAGAAGCCTAATTAGAGCCTGGGCAGACAGACATTGTCTGCTTTCGTTTGCAAAGAAAAGAATATTCGTCGGCCACAAACTTTGTCCGTAGTTTTCCTTCTGTATTTTCTACGGTATGTCCCGAAATATACTCGTGTTTCGTAATATTCACCTGATCGTAGACTATGGCTTTATTAGGACGTTATTGCCTCTCCAATTCGACATGCCGCCTATATTTTTTTACTTGTGAATTTGGAAAGGCATCTATAAAGTTTTAAAGGTAGGCAGTTGTTTAATGGCCCATTATAGAGAGTGTTTGTGAATGTTACTTTTGTTATTTTCGTTGGTCGTGTAGTAAGACATCTGTTACAGACGTTTATTAGATTTTTCAAGTCATTCCTCAGGGAAGAAACCAGACGTCAAAGTGAAATATTTTTCTTTCACATTTATCACTCCATTTTATTACTGTTCCTTATCAACTGGCAGAATTTTTAATAACGAAAGCAATTAAACCTACAAAGATTTGCAATAACCCCAGATTCTCATCCCTAAATCTTTTCATTTTAAATCGCATTTAAAACAAAGAACTCAGTTATTTCCCGGACCGTTTCGGTCATTAAAGTCGTCAATAATTATCCGTTCCTTTATAAGTAACCAATTAATACGAAAAAAAAGCGAAAAAGGAATAATGTCGGGATGGTTTAATTGCGCGCCCAAATTACTAAAGCGATTACAAAAGAAAATATGACAAAGGTGGTTCGTTTAACGTAATGGCCGACTTTACAACCATTTCTAGTCCATTTGATTAAAAAAGCTGGCATCCAGAGCCGATTGATTCTCTTTTACAATCCAATTGTCCCTCAGTTTAGCGAAGACAGCTTTGTTTTTGTGAGAATAAGGGCGATTTTTCTGTTTCTTGGCTTGTTTAAATTTGTAATTTCAATAACGCGGAACCTCTTCATTTGGAACGGCATTACGATAAAAGAAAAGGCTTCAGTGAGTTTTAAGAATGTTGGAGGATCCCCTTTTGTTGCCGCTGCTTCTCGGCTGCTGAACTGTCTGGAGGGGGGAGGGTCGGGGGGAATCACCCGTGTAATGATAATTAGCTCCTGTTCATTTTGTATAGAAAGGCATCTTAATTTCTTTAACACTAATTAGTATTCGTATTAAGTTTCACGAATTTAAAGATTATTAAAAACTCGAATTGGCGTTCAATAGTCGGTTAATGATCTTACCAAAACAAAACTTGCACGTTTTTCTATAATACCGACAAATAAATGCTTGTCTCCTCCAAAAATATTGTCAACTTTTGAGTTTAGAGCGTTTTTTTTGCCGTTTACTTTAAAATAGCAACTTTTATTTGTTTTTTTTTATTATTCACATGCTCGCGCTTGATCGCTACCTCCCCTGATGGTAAGCGATGATGTGGTCGACGATCGAGTATGCTTGCTTAGAAGTAACCTTTGCACTTATGACTTAAGGACCTCAAGTTGTAACTATCAGGAAACACAGGATCCGGCAGGAACTCTTAAAAATTTCTGTAACTTCGTCTTTTAAAGTCATCTGGCTAATTAAGCACAAAAGATCAAGTTTGAAATGATAAGTAGGTATTTCGCTAAACATAGCTACAATTTCTGCAATTCTCACCATTTTCATACCGGTCATAAAACTAATCTAAGACAGCACACCCGTCAAATAAAACTTGAAAGCGAAAAGCAAGCGAGTGTTCCCATTATTTTCCATTAAAAACACTGCACTTGAGGCGTGACCTCATTCTGCGATGCATATTCCATGTCTTATATTTTCTTGTTCGCCCGTCCGTTCAGAATAGCTCCATAGCTCTATGGCCTCGGACACAGTGAGGGGATGGCGTGGTGGCGATGGCGGGCGCGGGCTATCAAACATATAACGACTGAATGACCGTGTGTGACTAACTGACGAAGCCAAAACATCAGCAGTGGCGGCCCAGTGGTAACGTTTTTACTAGGTTTAGGTCGTAGGTTCAAACTCAGAATGGCACATTACTTTCTGTAATTTATTTCATCATCACTGCTTTCATATCATCAAGGCGAAGAAAAACATCGCGACAATCACCGGCATATTCGAACCTTAAATTCGAAGACATATGAGATCCACTAAGCACTGAGCCCACGTGATTACGGCCCATTACCTCTATTAGAGAGGAGGGCCTGAGTCCCAGCAGTGGGAACATCAAAGGGCTGATGCATAATCAATGTTATATTAAGCTACACACAAAAAAAAGTTCAAATTCCATTGGAAGCGATACATTTGAGGACTTTTTTATACTATTAATTATTGTATTATTAAATGGTCACATCAATGGCCGATCAACAAAAACTATACCACGATAAAGTCGAATTATTAATTCATACATAAATTCTACGCGTGGTGGATTACAGCCCATTCCCTCTCTTAGAGAGGAGGCCTCAGGCCTGTAATGCAAAAAAAATATTCTACGCCCGCTACAACTCGCGCTGTACTGAGGACTCCGGCCGCATCCACACCCGCGCCCGCTCCCGCGCTGGTCATCGCGCTCACCCTGCACAAGGCCATAGCTCCATTGCTCTGCTCCATGATTGGTGTTCCGATCGCCCTCGGAAATATTGTACGCGGCAAAAACAATTTCAGAAGATATTGTTTGTTTGAAATACTGGATATATTTTGCTTTTAAAATTGATTTTGAAATAGAAGACGTTGGGATGCTGTGTCAAGATTGAGCAGTAGATGGGGGCTTTGTGAGGGCTTGTGCTCTGTATTTGTTGTGACGATCAAACGGATGGATGTTACTGAGCTTCCGTGTGAATATTTTTATTGGAGTGTTGGAAATTTTCTGTGGGTAGTTTTGCCTTTTTATTCTGAAAAAAAAAAATACGTTGCCTCACACTCAGAATTACTCCAGTATTGTGTGTGCGTTTAAAACATGTAAACTCAAGAAACCCAGACCCAGAGCACCTATCTGTAGACCATATAAATATTTTTTGCGTGAGGGAATCAAGTCAAAAAATCACAACTGCGTAGCGCCAACTGTGCCGCCTAATTAATTGCCGATTAAACTCTTCTTTAATAGACTAAAGTTGGACAAGTCCTTAACTTTTATGAACCATTCTGAAATTGAGAGTTCAGAACGGTAGATGTATCAGTTCTTGGAGAAAACTTATATACCAGCAGCGACTAATGTTATAAATTAACTTGATAGTGATACAAAATAACCAATAAACTCCTCTAATTATGAAGCCATAAGTACGAGTAAGTATTTTACAAGATGTTGGGCAAATTGACTCAGAACTTACCTGACAAAATATTTGGCAATTTAGTTGGAAGTAAAGTTTTTTGTTAAGGAGCTCATGGCTAGATAATAACAGCCGCACGGGTTGATCTTTAAGGTTAAGCAATGCTTGTCAATGTTGGTCTGTGGATGAGTGACCATCTTAACATAATTTCCATGCCTCGTTAAGCCGTAGGTCCCGGATGTCAATTGTAGATCTTTGGCAGTCGTTACGGATAGTCAGAAGCCAGTAAATCTGACTCCAATCTTGACATGAAGTACCGTGTTACCCCAGTTAATGGGTTATGAAGGTCTGGTAGGCAGCAGCTAAATCCGGCTTGACTGGAAGTCGACCCCAATACAGTCGGGAAAAGGCTAGGTAGATGATGAGTTGGAAGTAAAATATAGCATAGAATAGAAAACGTTTATTTGGGACAAAACAGTACAACGGTCACAAACCAGAGTACAAAAGAACCGAAAGGGTTATCACTTTAGCAAATATGATAATGGATCAAATTTAAAGTAGCTATTATCTTTCTTATCGAGGTAGGTATCCAATCATTTAATCATGCTTTGCAAGTAAAATACAAAGACATCTCACCATGTTTACCACTATCGACAAGTAATAACATTATAAACAAGTGATACAATACCAATTGTTACCAAGTATATTGTCTCGTGAATCTGTCCCTCACAATACAACACAACACTGTCGTCGTAGCACACTCGGCGGCGATCGCCAATAACTCGCCATTTTATATGAGACGAGGAGTAATAGACGGAGCCATGTGCTCCGTGGAAACCAATGAATGTAGCAGTATTGTTAACATATTCAAAGCTTGGCTATTGTCCAGTAGTCGACATCTTTTTGCTCATAATAATTGTTATGAATAAATTTAATTGAATTTATAAGCTTGCTTACAATATATAGTTTTGTCTTAGATATTACAAATGTATATGTTAGTAGAAGTTTATAGTTAAATATATTCCACTTTGAAATTGAGGAGGTTAAGTATATTTTGTCATCGTAACATATGATAAAAAAAACATATCTTTTCGATATCAAGACGACTTTTCGATCTTTCAAGAATACGTTTTGGGAAATAATATGGAAATTGTTTGTTGATTGAACAAACAATTTTCGTTGTCATTATTGCGTGACTTGATATAAGTCTAAAGACTTAGTTTTATAATTACTCTTACGAGTACACTGTTCGAAAAATGTACAAATGTTATTTTACACATATAAATACAAAAAGGCAGATGTTAAGTCTTTTGATAATGAAAACCCCCATTTGTATTGAAAGTAATGAAAGTACAATATCAATTAATTAAATACACTTTCATTATTATTTATTTTGGTTCCAGACTTACTCAGGGCTCGAACATAATTGGAAAAAAAAACTTACGAAATTATTTAATCTTCATTCATAATGGAAACTTTTCTAGACGCTTAACAATTCCATCAATTATAATATTACTTCGCCATTAGGTATTCTTTGATTATTTTTTTCCAGGGATTACCATAAACAAACACTTTTATTGGTTGATTACTTTAGTTTAAATAATCTTCTTTTGACCTTTGCGGTTATAAAGGGTGGAATTGAAAATCTCATATTTTATCATGAAAACAAGAAAAAGTTTTGAAAAACTAATATTGGAGCTCTAAAGAAATTGTGGGAAGTAAAAACTTTAAATATACTCTATCAATATAGAGCGTGAAAAACTGAATAAGTAAGAGTTTTTTGTGAAAGGTTTTTTTTTATTTTTCGATATTTTTTATTTATTTTTTATTGAACTACCTTCTTTAGTGATAGATTTATTTTTATATCGCCTGTTTTAATATTGTAAATATAAGAACACTGCAGACTCCGCAGATTCATAGTTTACTTTCCACAAACTGGTACAACATTGATCGAGATCGAGTAGGTATGTGAGAACAGTGAGACCGCTACACTGTTCTCACATACCTACTCGTATTAATATTGTAAAACTTATCATGTTTTTTAAAAGTGTAACCAGAACAACCAACTAGTTTCTTCTCCATAAGCAGCAACCAATGGAACCCTGCACTAGCTTCTGATATTGTATTGTGTCCAGGTCTATGTGAAATAAAACATCTTGTATTCTTTCCAAAAAATCAAAAAAAAACGCCCCATATTTTCTTTCAGACAATTCTATCTCGACCAAATATAGCGCTATTATTTGCAGCAGTTCCACATTTTTGATGCAGTGCTCACGAAATAAACTAATGTGATAGGTGTGGTAATGTGATAGCGTTCAGACTCCGGCTCGACTCCGAAGCAACGCGGGCGAGACGCGGCTGCGACGCGGGCGCGACGCTGGACGTGACAGGAGCGCAGGGCACGAGCCGAGCCCGGATTGTATGAGGGCAAGAAGTTTGAAAAAGAAAGTATTACTTTTTCTTTTTGTTGTTTTGGTGTGCTTTTTACGAGCAATGTTGTTATTTTGTTAAGTCTAAAGTTGATTTAAAATCTAATACTGTAAATCGGCAATCGCTGCTTGCAGTTTGATTTCGTTTTGGCTTTAAATGATAAAAACGGAAATCCTTATTAATTCACAGCCGCTAGCCACAGGATTTTTTTTAAAATAAATGAGTAATTAAACATACAATATCGATTTTAAAAACAAATTCTAAATTGAAATTCTCCATAGGAAAAATTTATTAAAAACAAGTCAATTGGCGATAGCTTCAACCTAGGGGTCTTTAAGTCAAGAGTGAATAGGTTGCTTCTAGGCAAGCGTGCTGCATCGTCGGCCACATGATCGCTTACCATCAGGTGAGATGTGGTCAAGCGCGAGCCTATCAATAATAATAAAAATTAAAATGGCGTTTTAATTAATCTTTATTTTAAAATTATTTATTAAAACAAAATACTATGTAATAACCCTCAGTCTGTAAAGCCCTATTTCACCATCTAAGAATATTTTCCATTGACTTTATATTATATCAATCCTTTACTGCTTTCGAATATAGAAGAGCTCGTGATTGAGTAGTAAAATCTAGTCGACCCCCAAGTTTAAGCAACACTAGTCGGGGTCGGTCCCGGGTGTCATTTGTAGGCCAACACCAACATAGTTGGGACAGGGCGAAGCAGATTGATTGTACCATTTTCGAATGTATTCAGTAACTAGTTGTTATTCGAAAATCTTTAAAATATTTTTTGAGTATTAGCAAAAACTAGAATTGTAAAAATGATTTCAGACACGAGGCATGTTTAACCATGTGTAATTTATTTGAAAACAACTATGTTTATGACCGTAACCAAAAACCTACGCACATAGCTAAAAAGCGCCTACGCATCTTGCTACGCGCCTACGCACCTTGCTACGCGCCTACGCTGCTACGACACGCCTACGAAACAGGAACATTAAAACTACGCTTGTGTAGACTCAGCAATATACTACTGTAAAAGCTGTCGGTTGACGACTTTTAGCTTTTATAACCTTAGCAATTAGGGTTTAAAGGGGTCAACTGGGAATTTCCACAGGAATACGTGATAAATGAGTACATTTGGTGCAAATGGAACCGTACTAAGATCACACTACATCACTCATCATTTCATCCCACTTACTCGTATTTTTCAAACAGCGTTATCACTTTAGTTCCAATATTGATTCGCAAAGGGCACGTTACACGAGTGTACCCATAATTTAGTCCTCTCTATTGATCAGTAATGAAGGACCGACCAGACTTGTTACCTCCGATGACATTGAAACAATAGAACCTTTTTTATCACCGCCGTCAAATTCGATTGGGTTTTAAAACGACCTTTTCGAAAGAATTGGATTACGTTTTGTTTCAATTATTTGTTATTTTGTTTGAATGTCGTGTTTAGTTGGTAATCGAATAGGTTGAAAGGCTGAGTTAACAAAAACGTAATCACATACATCAATTGTTGGATTTCATTATGTAATGTATGTTTGTACTTTTTTTTTTGTTTGTACTGAGAGTATATATGTGTTTTAAGCTTTATAAAAAATCGACTGCCTACTGTGTAGATAGTTTTATTACTGCTTATTGTGGTGGGCTACCTACTAATCAGTAGTTTTTTTTTATGTGGATCAAGAGAAAAAACTCTGTTAAATGAAGTATCATTCCAAATGAACCATCTTAAACATAAAGTTTTGCAGCCCCTTAAGAGCCCCTTCACAGTACATACCTGCGTATTTGCAAGTAAAAGCCATATAAATTAGAGTAGCAAAATAGTTATAAGAGATGATCATTATAGTAGATAGACTTATTATTTAGACGTAGAAAATCTCAAGGGAAGGAACTCCCCGAGAAAAGTAGGTACCGAATGGATTTCAGGATTTAATCGAAAGCCGATCAGTTGTTTCAGCGAACAAACATTCGAACTTTTGTCTCTATAATATAAACGTGATAACTTTCATTGTTAATGGTTTAACTCACGTCTGCAGGGCAATTGGAGGAAGACAAGAGAGAGAGAGTTTAAGTCAGTAAAAGCCTGAAAAACCACTCGCTCCACTCACCTTAAAAAAGGAACGATCTCACTCGCGTGAATTTTTCAGAATCGTCCATAATTTACAACTCAAATGCAATCTCATCACCTTTGATACTAACCATGAATATTTTAAACGTTTCTGCCTCTCACCCACGGAACCCTCAAACGAAGAACCTTGTTAATAAAACCTACGCATTTTTATTCACAAATTGTAAAATTCAGTTGTGCCCCATCAATAAAGATTCGGCGTACGTTTAATACAATCGGGCGGTGTCGCGGCGCCGCACGAGTGATTGCGGAATCAGCCGAAGTCGCCGGTGACGAGTGGGGCCGAGCGGGGACTAGCGGGGACGAACGGGGACGACCGGTGACTTGCGACTGTTGACGTTTATAATTGTCGTGTCGGACAGCGCCAATTCGTTTCCCGTTGCCGTACGCTCATTTGAATTGTATATTTACGGATACTAAAATTGAATCGGTTTCGGACGAGAAGTATTTTGTATTTTGATGGCGTTTTTACAAATTGTTTTATTTTTTTGCTTCGTTTTTTCGTTCAGACTTGTTAGTGTAGAGATAAATTACAAGTTTACAAATAAATAGATGCTGTTGTACTGCATGTATTACATAAACAGGCTGAGTTTACTCTTTAAAATAAGTTACTAGATATTTTTTTATAAATGTTTTCAATATGGCTGACGAGTAACGTACAAAAGTCGGTCCATCATAGATTATTATTTGCGTAACATGCTAGAACATATTTTCTCTTACGAAATTCATGACATAGGCTCTAGTCTATAAACAAGAGAACAATACTGTCTGCCCAACAAAAACAAGGTCTTTTAGAATGTAAACCTCGATATCGTACGTAAGAGTCGCTTACATTATTCAAGACATCCAAATAGTAAAAAAATCGTAACATTGCAGAGAAACACGTGAAACGAAATGAACAAGAAAAGTGAATTTTCAATTAAGACCTTCGAAAAGATTGGAATTGTTTTACGAAAGCGTTTAAATCTACTTTCCTTGGGTGCCCCCAAGCAGCCCGGCAGGTAAATCCGATTGCCTTCAAATATTTCGACGTTAATTTAAAGAATCCTTAGAACAACATGTAAGCCAGAATTCTTTCGCCTACGCACAGGAATACTGAACCATTTAATAAGATCGGTGAAAGATAAGCTAATTTTTTCTAAATGTCACAAAATTGTTTCTTAGTTAGCATTAATTAAGGCTGCTACTTTATTCCCAGCTTTTATTTTTGTTTTAAACAACAGTTTTTCAATTAAAATCAAAAAAGATTCCGAAAAGATTTTGATTGACTGAAAGGTTAAAAAAAAGTATTATGTTACTTAAACTGTAGTAAAATAAACAATGGAAAAATACAAAAAAAAAACAAAAGAATGATACTACATCAAAACTGGTCGCAAGCAGTAATAATGAGGACTTGTTGTTTTTGGATATTGAAAGGTAAGACGTTTGTCATAGCAACAGGACAAATGATCCGTTGCCAACGTATTTAGACAACGAGGGGTTTGTTTACTTTCTCAAAAGAAATAGGAGTACTCGACCGGCAGACACTCGATCCAGAAGTATTTCATTTTGATATCAGCAATGTATTTGATTCATTAAAAAATATAGTGATATTTATAACGTTATTACTAGGAACAAACACTTTTTGGTTCATATTATTATTATTAATATATTTATTTCAGATATCATTATCCATACAGAATCACAAATAAAGAAAACATTGAAACACAATAAATTAAACAAAACATAGAATTATCAATTACATACCATAAGTCATTCAAATATTAAATTAAACGAAACATTAATTAAAATTAAAAGATATAAATTATTTAGCTAGTGCCTAGAACAATACGCCTCCATTTATTCTGGATTGGGCAATCCGTTCGAGACGAAATCATCTGCAGAATATAACCAGCCTCAAAAAATAGGGGGCTCATTAATATGGCAATGTGTACACGCTTGGGGGAGGCCTATGTCCAGCAGTGGACGTCTTTCGGTTCAAATGATGATGAATGATGTTACATGTATTTTTGTTGCCGCTAACCTATAGTAAAAAATACAGACTTAAATAAACATGATTGAAGTTGGGCTTTATATTTTTTATTGTAGACGGTACGGAACCCTCTCTGCGCGAGTCCGACTCGTACTTGGCCGGTTTTCTGATATAGCGGTTATACATTAGACTATAATATTTATGTTATACTGATGAGTATAGCTTATCCTATGATATAGCAAGCCCACGGTAATCTCTGCAGGCACAACCAAACTACAATTATTCATTGTTAGCCGTCGAACGTAAGTAGGTTCCCTCTCCCTTTAATTAGCGCGAAACTAAAAGGAGGCTCATTGAGTGAGAGTGATAATCGGAGTTGTTAGGTGTTTTAGTTGTTGTCAATTTGTAACATGTCCTAAGTGGACCTAATGGTCAGAATCTGGATCTGTAGGAGTGAGTGACAGGCTGAATCGGACGTATTTCTGCCAGGGCTGCGATTTTTTTGTTTTATTTAATTGTTGAAGATACACACTATGACTCTGAAACGCAAAGGGTCACCAAAAAAACATGGGTGTGTTTTAGTCAGTAAAAGTCGGGGAGTGTCACCCTCTCGCTTCACCCAGGGCGGGAAGAATTATTTGATGATTTATGACCCTCAAAAAAAACAGTTTTTGCCACCAGCTACGTCCGTTGGAGTGTTGAAAATTATACTACAGAGCCGTAATTAGTACTGCAACTGGGATCATTAACTCATACTATGACCTACATTTTGTTTGAGGTGGGGATACCTTCAAATGACTTTAACCACTCTAGCTTGGAGGGAAAAGGAGTGACAAACTTTTACTGACTAAAAGAAACCTAGGTTTCCTTCAGTCAGCCTTTGCATTCCAGTGCCACGAAGAAGCCTTCAATAGCCTTCAGCACAGTTGTCCAGATGGTCTACATGTGTTCCAAAATCCAAATCCTTTCGATCATTGAAACATAATTGATGACCCTAGCTTAGACCCTAACTTTCACATTTATGATATTTTTTACTAAGTAGAAATTTTATCCTCTTGATCACACTAACTTCAATCAATATTATAATTAGTAAAAGCAATAAAAAATCTTGTTAAGCTTCTAATAAGTTCAGTTAAAATTCGTTTTAGTGAGGAACCATTAGTCAAACGCCAATATTTCATTGTTAATTTTAACGAGGAATATCCCCATTCATCCCTAATTCCTGAGGGATGATTTTTTTTCATGAAATTAAAAAAGTTTGAGACGTTTCAGTGTGAGTGAGGCGCATCTTTCTGCTACGTCCAGTCATCAGGGCAGCGCGGGATTATTGACACACACTCATCACACTAATTACAAGTTTATAGGTCACCAGTCCTTGAGGTTAGTGACATGTCTGTGGACATAAAGAGGTTTGTTGTTTGTACAAATATTGCTGGAACGAGGCTAGATCACGATTTAATTCACGAACTGTACATAAATAATATTCCATACAAACAAAAGTAGCATTGTAAGTTTATTGTATTAGGCTATCTGCCTACAAGATTTCTTTGTCATTATTTGCTTTTCATTTCTAGTCCTCGGATTGTTTATCTAATTTTTCTAGTCTAATCTATTGTCTAAATTACACATAGAATCACAAAACAATCCCCAGAGCCCACTATACATTATATCGGAGACGTTTTAAATATTAATTCCGTCATGATCCTGCGTCCCGGCGCTCCCCGCGGCGACTATCAGCTCCCGATAATTTCCCTTAGGTACGTATCGACCAAATTGACTTATGGAATTGTTACACGCTCCTGGAATTTCAACAATTCATCATTTCTCGTTCAGCCAGCCGGTCGTATTTTATTATCAACTTTTTGCTCTCGATAACTGGTTTCCTTCCTCCGACCTCCGAGGGTAGGTCTTCCCATTTCTTACGAATACGAATATTTTTTAATCGACAATTTTTAATGGTTACGTTTCGAGTGTCAGATAATAAAATATTGTCGGCGCTTTCAAAAATATTTTTACGGGTTTTCGTTTTGGACCGAAAGTACATGTATAATGTGATTTGTGGGTGGTTGCCGAATTGAAAATATGGGGAGAGTTTTGGGTCGGAGATAATAACATGTAAAAGATGGGTCGCACGCATTGACACAAGTCGTTACAGTGTTATGAGGAACTTTCACGTTTATTATATTCATTCGGTTGAAAACAGATACTTAGACAAAGTTTTTAGCTTTATTTCAGGGCTATGATAATTTGAAAATGGGGTTGGATGTTTCAAAACATAACCTGATACCGAGTAGGTAATTAAATACTATCTCCGTTACAAATTACGAAAACTTTGAAAGTCTCCAGGAGAGTACTTAAATGGTTTATTTAGAAAGTAATTGAAACTGAGAGTAATCACTGTTGAGAAGTCCAAAGCCTCCGAACAGCGATACAAGTAACTGATGTGAACAACTCTCTAGGACTGCTACTGCAAGTTTCAGATTATTAGGAACACCAAACATGGCGATTAAGTCGGACAACTTAGCAATGCCAATAGTTCAGAACAACATATCGACCAACTCTAGAGAAATATTTAAATGAAACTTAAGTACGATAAAAAGCCAATTGTTTGTAACAATCCTTTTAGACTCTTTAAAAAATGTAACCAGAAAAAATGCTCACGATACCTAGAATTTTTGTTGATCGAATTTCAGAGTGTAGTGAAGAGTGAATGTTGCAATTTTTTCTTTGGGTTACGAGAAGGATTCCTTTTTACGACAGCTAATGGATATTGTGAAGGTAGAACTACATTGGGACCACATGGGCCACGTACGTCGATCTGGATGCGTCGGTCTCCATGCATTGTATATGGCAACTAGACTTGTAAAGAATTCGTCCACTGCGATGCGTAGGCCTCCCCTTAGGGTCTTCTTATCGGTAGGACATACAATAATATACATTTTCTTTCACAATTCAAGTATATTGTTCTTTCTTTGTTTAAACTATTTGTATATAGACGCGCTCCCGCAGGAAATCAGGATGGCAACCAACCGAATAACGTCGAAAGTAACCGAGTAACATCGTCTTTCGAGAACATATTTGTAAGAAGTTGCCAGTCGTGTGGTCACAGCATTGGTATATCCCAGTTGTCTATTTGTAACTATTGTTTGTGTACATTTGTGTGTTCAGTTTATTCATTTGAGTATACTCGAATATATCTATGTGAAAATTGTATAGTATTTATTTGTTGCTATATTTTTTTGTTATCCCCTATTTGTTCTTTTATTTTACCTACTACTTTTTTATCTGCGTCACCTAAAGCCCCGTGCATGGTAAAAAATACCAGAAGCATTAAGTCTGCCTTTGTATTTTTTGTGTATTTTAAATGATTAAATAATGGAGTAACGGATGTGGGATGTGTGTTGTAATGGAGTGGAATTCTCTGCGGAAGTCTGTTACCTGCTAGCTATAATTGAAAGGTCTTTAACTCAAGCAAAGAATAGGTTACATCTAGGCAAGTGGGGCTTACCATGAGGTGAGATAGTGATTAAAGCCATTTTTATATTTAACATGAACTAGTGCTTGACTGCTATCCCACCTGATGGTAAGCAGTGATGCAATCGTTGACGATTGCATCACTGCTTACTATAAGATGAGACGCGCTAATTTATTAAGAGTCTATTCACTCTAGTCTTGAAGATACCCAAATTTTAAACGGACGGGAAGACTGCAGTAGGCAAATTGTTTCAGTCCTTCGATGGACGCGGTATAAACGACGAGGCAAAGCGCTTAGTTCGGACCGTGCAGGTTTCGACCACGTAAGGATGGAATGATGGATGGATGGATGGCGTATCTATAGTATATTTATTTTTTTAAACAGAAACACTAGCCTCTCCCGTTTACTTCTTTACCCTGTTGTCCTAAAACATGTAAAACGTTGGAGGCAGTACGGAGTCTAGAGGCAAGGAGGCAAGAGGAGGGGGAGGTGTACTCAAAAATGCAATAAACGCACCTCGCGGACCACTCGGCGCGCATTCTTGAGTGGACTCCTCCGCCGCGCAGTCGCTGCAGCGCTGCAGAACATATTAAAGCGGAAAACATTGTGTACATATGATTATATTATCTTGCTGTGGGTACTTACTTATGTAACCAGTTAGGGGTTTATGTCTGAATATTAAATACTAAAGTTAAAAGACTTAGACATAGAGCCATAAACTTATAAAGATTGTAGTGACGGGAGTTGCCTATTCGATGTGGATTAGTCTGCAGCATCCTGGGTATTCGTGTCACTAGGAGTTGAGTATTGTACGCATTACTGCGCTATCAATTTAACTTCAGCAGCCACATTTTTTGGTTTAAAGGAAGAGCTCGTGGCTAGTTAATAACAGCCGCACGGGTCGATCTTCAAGGTTAAGCAACGCTTGCCTAGGTTGGTCTGTGGATGGGTGACCATCTTAACGTAACAAGTTTCCTCCGTGCCTCGGAAAGCACGTTAAGCCATAGGTCCCGGCTGTCATTTTATTAGATCTTTGGCAGTCGTTACGGATAGTCAGAAGCCAGTAAATCTGACTCCAGTCTTGCCATGAAGTATCGTGTTACCTCAGTTAATGGGTTGTGAAGGTCTGGTAGGCAGCTGCTCCTCGTAAAATACTGGTATTCAGCTAAACCTGGCTTGACTGGAAGCCGACCCCAATATAGTTGGGAAAAGGCTAGGCAGATGAGTCATATTTTTTAGTGACTATAAATGACTATAATTATACACAAGGCTCGAAGTTATTAGTTTTATTTCAAAGAGTAAAAAACATCCATACATACTTTCGTATTTATAATACGCAAAAATCCACAAAAAGTCCATAATAACCACTTAAGTCTTGCTTGCTCCTTCATTTAGCACTGTTCTTAACATTGTTAACAAACCATAATTCAGTTCCCAACAGGGACTCTACAAAGTAAAAACAAATACAAAGTCTTAACACTAATTTGTCCGACTCATTTCTGATCATAAAACCTGGACCCTCAAGGAAACAAATACCATTTAACTAGAACACATTACATCTCCTGTAAACATTCAATTCAATTAATTTACTTTGTAACGAAAGCTAATGGGTATTAATTGAATTAATCATCTTATGCCTCGCTGTAGGAGCAATTGCAAAAAACAATTAAATTGAATGAAACGTTGCTCAACAGACGAAATCTTAATTAGCGATGAGATGAAATGCATTTCATGTGAAGCCATCGTGGGACTGTAGCCGGCGAGTGGTTGTACTTGTGATGAGGAATTGCTTGAGTTGTGGGTCAACTGTGTTTGGCCCTATTGTTAGGAATTCAGTGCTTTGTGCCTTTTCTTGTCTGTTTTATGTCCCACAGCTGGGCAAAGGCCTTCCCTTTCTCCTTCTGGTTTCTGATTAATTTGTCCGGTTGTTTTTGGCGACTGGCTAATTTGTCCATATGATTAGGTTGTCACACCATCTTCGCCCCAGTCGCACTTGACGGCGTTGACCGTCTTCAGGCGTTCAGTGAGTGACTATCCGCGCCCACTGGTCCGGGTGTATTCGTGCAACATAGCCCGCTCAATAGTGGTGATGAAAATAAATTACATAAATAAATGTGCCTGGCTAGGTTAGAACACGCGACATACAACTCGTAAATCGTGATCTGCTAAAAACAATAAAAGCACATTTACTCCAGCAACGGTTGCACAACAATCGCACAACTCCAGTCCGTACAACACAAATGCAGCCCAGTTTCCCATCGCAATGCTCACAGGGACAGCGAACGGCATTAATTGCAGTTTCCGAACTAAACAGCACCCGCCTGTCTTGTTCATAATAAAAACTTTAATGTATCACGATAAGGCGCGCGCGATAAGCGGAGCGGGTAATGTGGGAAGTTTTGTATCGCTGTTGCTGATATCGTGAGTCTGTTGTAGAATAGAAACAAGGCCTACTGTCCATGAACGCATAGCTACATAGACGCGTATTTGTCGTCATACGCCTGCGTTAAGTTTGCTACAAAAGTATGAAATTGTGTCGATGAAGTGGACGCGTCGTGCCGTCATGTCGTTGTAGCTTCGTCGATAGTTTCATAGTTTTTTGTTAGCTAAGTGTGGACACTTGGCTTTAGAGTATATAGAGGAATTACATGGTAAGTTTCTTAATCTGGTGCGTCTCTAAAGAAACAATCGGGAACTATTTCCAGTTCGCTAACGGTCATACTCCCGCAAGCCTCCTCAGAATAGAATAGAATAAACTTTGTTGTATACCAAAATAGTAACAATTTTACAGAAACTTAAATCCACGACTATGAGTACAATGACGGTCTCATCGGTCCACTTCTTAGTTCGCATTCTAACGCTGCAAGTTTGTGGTTACCACTGAACCTTTGGGCACCATCAACCATCTATTCAGCGAGCAATGGAGAAGCGTTTTAGACGCTTTGAGTACTTCGTTCTGAGGGGTAAACCCTGTCGCACTGCCAGTTCTCTTCTTCTTCGTACTCCTTTTCACACTTCCAGCCGTTATGAGGGCTACTTCTCCGTCACTGGAACTCTCTTCTCCACTCCATACGTGATAGACGCAAAAACGAAGAAGCAAAGAAGGAAACTAGGAAATAAAGAACGATGAAGAAGTTAGTAAAATAACATAAACAAACATTTCTCAACCGCGTTCGCTTATAACTGAAACTCGTCCTCACTGAACCGTGCAGGTTACAGAAAAATGAAAATCAGCTCGCAAACAGCTAGTGAGAATTAATTCGTTGCACATCGTCCGGCGTCCGGCGCGCCGGCAGAACCGGACCGGTTTGTTTAGCTGATTATACTGTACGGGTTTTGTGACTTCATGCTAACTGATTTTTGATGAATATCAGTGTATGCTCTAGTTTGTTTCAATGTGTAGTTAAAATTGATGTAGTTCTTTGGTACCTATTATTAGTACTACATTCGGAAACTATGTTTTTACGACAAGAGTTTGTAAACTTTATATTCTAACGGTGTTAGTGATAAACAGCATTGAAAAGCCTCCTAAATGGACCGATGAACTGATAAGATTTGCAGGAATCCGACAGATGCGAGACCAACTGGACCTGTACCAGTTGATAGGTTCATCATCATCATCTCAGTTGAAAGACGCCCACTGCTGGACATAGGCCTCCCCCAAGCGTCGCCACAGCGACCGGTCCTGCGCGTCTCGCATCCATCGGATTCCCGCGACCCTCGCCAGGTCGTCGGTCCACCTTGTGGGAGGCCTTCCAACGCTGCGTCTTCCGGTAGTTGATAGGTTGATTACTTGTAAAGACCTATGTTCAGCAGAGGTCTTTCGATTGAAATAATGATCATGATGACTGATACAGATTGCTGAAATCTGAAAACGCAAGGCCACATGTGGCCTATTTACAGCACATCTCAATCCTACGCTATTTTGGACATTTTAAGAATATTTATTGTTGACAGAATGTCAACGCACTATAGGACTGCGTTGAGGTCAAATTATGAGATAAAAAACTTTAGTTTTTTTACCATCGATTCCGATGCCAAGGATACTTAGCAATTTTGTGTGTTTGTTTTACAATACGATTAAATTTTGAGAATATCAATAATAATTTTTCAGGATAGAATCTGTACCTAAAATAACCTCGTAGATAGAGCCCTCAGCATAATATACTAGTTTATCAAAGCCGCATTATTTAACTTAATTTTATCCCTCAAATATCTATTGAACACAATAAGAGTATCTGTTCTCTGATGACTAGCAGTACATTGTATTAATTAGCGAGAATCATTTCATAACTCAGCGAGCAACTCTTTTGTCTACCCCCCGTTGTTAGCCGCCGTAATTAAGGCTCTATGGTAACCTGGCCTTAACGTGAACTTTCATTATTAACGGGAAATGTTTCTCCTTATTGTTTTTGGTTATTTAGAAGTTGGGTTATTGTGTTTAATGTTTAACTGTATAAAGAAAAAGATTGGGGTAAGATAATTATTGTAATTGATGGGGTTAAAGTTGTAAGTTTGGGTATATTGTAGGGTAAAATTAAATATAGTACGCTTTGATTGAATCAAAATGGTTGTTGTTATGGTCAGTTTAGTTGTTAAGTTTTTATAATATGACATGAGTTCCATAGTGAGGCATCTTATCACGAAAATATTGCATCTGATGCAATATGTGTTACCACTTTTGTGCGCAAATCAGTTAGGTAGAGTGAGTGACTTTAAATCTATACCCTAACCAACCACTAAGGTAGAGTTTCGCTCCGATTAGCTCCCGCCTTAGCCTTCTAACCTAACCTCTCCTTGTCGGGATGCCAAAGGGCTTAGGTTGTCTTCTAGGAAGGTTAGCCGTGGTTTTAGTACGCAAAAGGGCAACGGAAGACATATAGACCTGTGGTTTTCGTTAGTATAAGTTTGACATCCTGCTTCGCCTTAGAGCGTGAGAAGTCAGAAGAGAATTTTTCACCACAAATAAAAGCTTCGACAGATGGTCGTCGACACTGTTAGTCATCAGACTGACAACCAAATCCACACCCGAAAAGCCGAAAATATTAATTAATTATCATAATCATATGTCAACTTGCCACATTTTACAACTCAAACACTAATGAATAATGCAGCCATAAAGATTGTGGCAGCGAACATCAAGTGCATCCATAACCACGCTTCCAGTTACTCGCCGAACTTCCAGCAAGTTTGCGAGTGGAAATATTTTTAAAATGCAAATACTGAGCGTGAACATCGGAAGCGTTTCAGGGACGCCGTTGTCTCCGTGTATTAGTTTCAGAATATTCATGCGTCTAACAAGTAACAAGTTGCCACACTTCCGACGACTTCAAAAACTCTACAGTTTTCTAGGATTTTTTTCCAGACTAGTTTGTCGCATCACTCTGTATAAGTGAGTGTATTTGAAGAGAAATCTTGGAAGCACTTTAAGTGTAAAAATAATGTAAGTTGGTGAATAAAGTGTGGATCGTTATTCAGTGAAGGATCAGATGAAGGTCTTTGATAAACTTATTATAAATGCGATCATTAGGATCTCTTATTTAAAGCAGTTAATTTAATCGAACTAATAAAATCAAATAAATTCACTAACTCTGGAAGAGGCGAGAGGGGTGTCAGACTAAAACCCACCTACGTTAATTCAAATGCTTTTGCTTTTTTTTGTTACTTTTTTTTAAATATAACGTTACCCTGCACTAGGAATTACTCCTGCATCGTGAGTGCATTCACATACATGTAAATTCACATACTGGGTGACACAGTCTGGGTGTCTTGTACATCCAGACCCAGAACACCTTACTGGGCCATATTTTTTTTTTCCTATGTGGAAACGGAACTCGCGGCTCTCCACTATATCTTGCTCAACCACTGCGCCAACCATACCATCAAAGGCCACTTTGCAGAGCTACTGTGATTCTTTCGAACACAGACCTGACATTTCCAGTACTTGTACATTATAAATCAATAAATATTGACAACCAAAAAAATAAATTAACTCCAGCCAAAACCAAATAATTCTCAATCTTACAAACTGCAGAAAAAGCATTACCGATAAAAAGGAATGCTCCAGCATCCTCGTCTTATGTCCTGCTCTAATTGACGGATCGTCCACCGAACACTCAACTTTTACAAACCGAACGGTTGTTAGGGAAATACTTCTACTTCTGTTTATTCTAAACGGATCAAGGGAGACGATCTTTTTAATCCTTTAACCCGGTTTATATCCGAGAAGAAGTAATCATTATCTGTGGGGAGTGATACTGTTAATGCTCGGTTTTCACTCGTTATTTTTATTTTTGTTGCGAGAAATAAAATTTAAATAAACGTTGAGAAGTTAAACGTTAAGCTGTGGTATAATATAACAATAGATTAAATAACGATGAGTAAATTATAAAGGGCAAAGTTTATTCACGACTGTAGTATCATTGTAAACTAAGTTCCACCTCCTTATAACTGTTTTCCTTAAAGCCTAGCAGGTCGTAAATCTAAGCGTCCGACTTTTGTTAAACAAATTACTCGTAAAGCTTTTGTGAGAGTCGATCGGATAGTTAGGCGGGTAAGTTCGTACGGGGTAACGGCGGATAAAGCTGGACAACTTTCGGGTAACTCCGGCCAAGTTGGGGGCAAGTTTGCGGCGAGTCGCCCCCCCCCTGCGTTCTGTCTCCGCGCAACTTTAATTGCCAAGAAAGCGGGCGGTGCCGCGGCGCGGGCCGGTCAATTGATACAATTTGATACGATTTGCGGTGGGATGCAAGTTGTGCTAAGTGGGGCCCATGTTACAAGGTGTTCTGATTGCATTCATTACTGATTGTTGTTTGTCTTGTTTCGGACTTGTAATTGGGTTCCGTCTTGTAGCTTGTTGGCCCGCCCGTACGTGCCCATCGCCGTCGGCTTATTGCTCGTTTATTTGCTGCTCGTTCACCGCAGGGTACACAAACGCGGACAATGCTTATAATTAATGTATGCATGGTTGACGTGTGTTTTTGTTTTGTGAACAGGTGATTACATTGTTAATAGGATTTCAGGCTCATCAGTAAGCCAATAATTATGAATTAAACAAAATTCCGGATTGTTGGTTGACTTATAAAACGACATTTTTCATTTTGATTTATGCGGATTAAGTACATAAGTACATATTAACCATTAAATGATGAATGCTATTTATTTTGCGATATTAATAATATATTTACACGTCAATCTTTTATAAAAAAACTAGACGTGGCCATTGTTTCCTAGTTGATTATACTGAGAAGAACCATCAAAACAAATTTCTTAAGTCACTTTTGTTATCTCTGGTTCGGGGAACTGTCCGAAGCAGACATAACACCCGTCTGGTCGAAGGATCCTCCCTTTTCAATGGAGGTTTACGGAACTTTACACTCTGTTCCGAAAACATCCAAAAGGCTATACAGTAAACAAATAATGGCCAAATCATAAGATAACCATGCAGATTAGTATCTCAGATGGTCTTTTGAGGAAATAACTACACAGGTTTGAGTAGATGAGACAGATCAGGGCACGCGTTTTTCAGTATTCGTATAACTCAACTCAAGATTACTAAAGAGTTCAATGGCTCGATGAATAATACCAAAGAAAATATTACAGGTTTGGCATCTTGAAGAACTCAAACGTTACAATAACTGAAAATCATCGACTTCTACACGTAAGGTCTCTTGTACACGGCACGTTTTCTCCGTGCGTATGCGCGGTCGTCAATGTTGTATAGATCACTAGGGGAGCTTGTGAGACTATGGCCTTTTGTACACGGTACTTACGTTTTATTAACCGTGCCTACACACAACGAAAAACAATCAGTGTACAAGAGGCCGAAGCCGCTTAAAAGCTAATAAATATTCTTCTTGAAGTACACTTCATAGTGAGGTAAAGAAATTAGCAAGGTGTTCGTAGAAAGCTGTCACCGGTGTGGTACATCGTAATGGCCGCTGAGCTCCGGTATTGCCGCGTAGCCCCGGGGCCCGTCACTCAGTGTTGGACTTACGGCGCCGAGTTTTGTTCAGACAGGATGTTCAACATGCGAACACGTGTGTGTGTGTGTTAGAGTTCACTTCAACTGTTTCATGTGCAGGAAGTAATTAATTTCATGAATATTATTTTGAGTTCTAATTTAAAACGGTGTATATGTTCATGTGACTATATTATTATCTATGTTAGCATTTTTTACAGAAATCACAATTCATGAGATACAACGGCCTGGTGACAAATGCACAGGCAGATATACATACGGACGGACAGTGGAGGAGTCGTAGTAATAGGGGCCCGTTTTACTCTTTGGGTACGGGACCCTAAACATAACTATGGCAACATCAGTAGAACCGTTTAAAATTGAACATTCTTGATGAAATCTTCATCCCACTTTCTGCTAAGTAATATTTTAAATGTGAATATCTGTATCTTTGGATGTTTAGAAGTCTGGATCAATAACTTCTCAAGCTTAGCGGATTACGATAAAAGGATTATAATATGTAGAAAGACTAAACAAAGTCTAGCCTAAGGGCTTAGACTGTTATATAGGATTTTATTTCGATTGTCCGTCCTGGTGGAATCATTTTTGACTTTAACATGGGTGAAGCTGTAAGAGAGAGTTAGTAGACTTTATTCATTAAAAGATTTTTTAGCCATAGCATTATCGGCCTTATAATGTTCCTACTGCTGGGACTCAGGCCTCCTTTTTAGGAGAGGGAATGGGCCATAATCCACCGCGCGGGACCAGTGCGGATTGGCGGATGTCACATGTCTTCGAATTTTTGGTTCTAGGACATGCCGGTTTCCTCACGATGTTTTCCTTCACCGTTTTAAGAGCAGTGGTGATGAAATAAATTACACAAAGTAATGCGCCTGACTGGGTTTGAACCCGCGTCGAGGCAGTTACCACTGGGCCACCACTGCTCATTAAAAGATATCACCAGAAAAATGTGTGACCCATTTTGCGATTTGGTTCTTCTGCCAACAGGAGGCATTTCCCTCTAAAGTGGCGTAGTAACAGGTAGATACAGCTACTATTAATTAATGTATCTCGAATTATCTCGGCCTTGTCCAATTCATCTGTACGATTTCCTAAAAGGAAAATTAAGAACTTTTCACGTGAACATCGCTAATTAAAAGTGGCAACTAATTAGTGGAATAACTAAGTGTGTGTGTGTGTAACGTAGTATATATTATTAACTGAAGTTTTGCGAACAAAATCAGTTCTGCCGAGCATTCTGGCATCTATGTGTGGGCTTCCAATTTGACCGACGGTGGACCAGTCTTTTACATGGAATGACTACGTTTGACTTTCACAAGTTTACTATACTAAGACATGACAACAACTAGTGAATGATTATTTTGTAGAAACTAAGATTCAGGTCACAGTCCACAGATTCATACAACAGACATAAAATAAAGTAAATGTCACCCTAAAACGTTATATTAAGCAATGTTTCCAAACAGACGCTGTCTGATAATGTGATGTGATAGAGGTATGGTCATCAATCTACGGATTCACCTCGGCGAGTGTTGCTTAACTTTGCAAAACAACCACTCTGTTTTTGGCACTAAAAACTAAAAATTTAATAGCAGTTGGAAAAAAAAATCACGATCATAAATTCGAGTCTAATTAGTCTGCCATTTCATATTACCACCGAGTATTAATTACTGGCAGAGTGTAAATATTTTAGTCTGTGGTCTCTGCGAGTCTGCAAGTGCGGGCGCGGGTCAAAGGTTTTAATTTACTAGGCAGAAATAATAAAGTGTGCTGACGGAATACCTCTCAATGGCTGAGTTAAAGAGGAAATGAAGAGCTCGTGTACGCCCTTTTGTAATTAACTGGGTACCCTTTAAATTGTCAACGAGAAGCCCGATGTCGGGCCTGCTTTTTACTATGATTTGAATTTTAAGTTGCTGCGGTACACGGGTTTTTTTGTTTTGTTTGGGAGATTACTGTTAAGTTTTTATTTGAGCTAGATGTTGTGGTTGTTTTTTTTAAGAATTAGTTTTTTACTTCTTGAGATCTGCGCTATTAAAGCGAGAACTACATTATACTGACGCAAACGTGGGCCACTCCAGATTTGTACGTAGAACGACGTTGTGTAGCGTGGATCTAATGTAGCTCTGCAAGTCTAGTTGTCATATAAAATGTATGGAGACTGACACGCTTATATCGGCGTACGTGGTCCACGTGTGAATGTCCTTCCACCTTAAAGTTATTTTCCATCCAGGCATTTAACGTATCATATGAAAAGCTTTGTGAGTGTCACATAACTTTTCGTATGACACGTAAACAATGCTCATAAAAAAACGATGTTCTGTTGCTTTTGCTTCTAACTGGAACGTATAAACAGTTTTAGCCCCATTGACGACACGTGTTATTCAAAAAGTTGAATACTACTATGCTATGGATATTGGAATGAGTTTCATCATCATCTTCCTGCCTTTGTCTCATATTATTTGAAGTCGGTGCGACGGCTTTTTTCTTTCATTCTGTCCGACCGTCACTTTATCACTAACTCAATTTTCTTTCATTTTCCCATTCCATCCATCTACATGTATACTCATAACTGTTTTAAATGGTAATATGCGATTCATCCTTCATCATCACATGACCGTTTCAAATAAACAGTTCGCTTTCAACTTTTCAGTCAGAGGAAATTTCAAAGTGGAGCACTTTCCTCTAATATACTCATTTCTCACTTTATCCATTCTAGTCACACCACACATCCCCATTGGATATAGTTTGTTTTAAACAATAAACTATAATTAGTTCACTGCCATCGCCAAGCCTTTTACGTTTGTGGTTATCGTGAACGAAGCACTGGATTGAGATGAGAGGCGAAGGGTGGATTTCTAGTGTTTTGAGTAATGAACGATTCAAACCTTACTTCAATGACAAATAACAGGTGGACTTAAGGGTGTTTTTAATATCGTGCGGACTTGATCACACATGCAGCATTGTCTCGTAAGCGTAACCTCCGCAAATGTACAGTTCATACAAGTATTTAATGTAACGTGTACGGGACGCCGCGCGTGATCTTGGGCAGCAGCTCTGCACCCCTTTAGGCCCTTTAGTCGTCACATACATACAATCATATATGGTACATTTTCTACATGCGGGGCCATCCCGCATGCGTAATGAAATCCGCATGGTATTAAAAACACCCTGACGTATAAGACCGTTTTCACATTATCCGATCCGATATCGGTGTCGGAAGCCGATACGATATCGGGGTAAGTAAAATGTATGAAATGCCGTGCTCCGATATCCGATATCGGATCGGACAATATGAAAGATAGGTACATATTACATAGATTTTACTTACCCCGATATCGGATCGGCGTCCGATACCGATATCGGATCGGATAATGTGAAAACGGTCTAACGCCAACCATTTGACTCAATCGCTGTCAGTAGTAAATTCCTTGTCTTTCATTTTATACTCTATACTCTATGAAAGCCCCTTCAACACTAACTAAATACCCATTGTGCCCACCTTCGATACATGGTCACATCCGTTACTTAGCAGCTGACGACGATACTTAACTAGCAGAAAGTTCCACATCCGGTGGTCGGCTGCGCTCACATCCGGTTTGGACCACTTCGCTCTGAAACTTTGATTTTTGAACTTACTGTAACTTAGTAAGGCCTAACTTCTATTCGCTGGCGAGTAATAACGGCTCTTTAGGAGTCAATGACCTGCTTTCGAGGACCATTAATTTTTGACTAATCATTATGGCCTTGTGAACCTAGTAATTAATTCGCTCCGTCCAAGGGTTCTGGTATACTGTTCGTGATCCCGGTATTTTTTCTCACGTCTACGCTGTTATGCTATTCCAAATCTGAGTTGATTTACTTTTTCTGAATCCTTAATTAGTCAAATTTTACTGTTTTGATACTTTTCTAGTAGTCACCATGTTTATCTTGGTCTCCAGAAAGTATTGAGTCATGTGCATTACCGAAAACAATGCAGGTACTGGTTTAAAATACTGTTCCTATGAAAGTTATAGTTATTTCATGCACAGTTTTGCAGGTCTACGTAAATGCTGGTTAACAAAACATGAATTACAAAGAAAAAGCCTTGCAAAACGATAGTGATGTTAATAATGCATTTCACACTATTGAATCGAATAGATTTCGGTGGAACTTAGTACACGGGCCTAGTCCTGGAAAAGCACATTGGCCAGGTTTTTATTCCTGGAGTATGCTTCCGTTGGATAATTTTCTGGCTGATTTGCAGGCAACATAAAAATAATACACTCATCCATTTCCTTCCACATTAACCCAAGATCTTGAGCCCGATAAAATCCACACGAAAACAATTACACTAAAATGGAACTCGTACCAATATGCACGCGTCCCCGGCCTAGCTAACGTGCTGACATAAATTAACATTTCAACATAAAAATCTGTGTAACATCGCTATCTGTGCTCGCGATACTATTTCACAATGATTAATCAACACCATTGCTATTTACCTTTAGCTTTCCGGGCATACCGACACTGTGAAACATTTCTGTGAACACGGAAGTTTTAAAAGAACGATTTACATCGACGGCTACATTAGCTGTTGAAAATTGGGAGGTGGAACTGAGCTAGCGTTCGGTAGAGCTGAATTTTAACGGTCGTTCATGGTTAAATTCTTAGTATAAAAGGTTCAACCCCGCCTATCGTTATCAAGTTGAAATCAAACCGCCTTTTTGCGTTAGCACCCCTCGCCTCTTTCCTTGTTTGTATGTATTGTACTTTTCGACTTACCGGAATAATTCCACTGTTCCTTTTAGTAACTGATACGTTTACGGTCGTGCAAACATCGCGTCCAATCGGTGGTTATGCATTGCTTACAGAATGGAGGCTTGAATAACAAACTTTTTATTATTTTTAGATCGTTTCATGGTTCAAAGGTTTTCCCGTCCAATTGTGTTTTGAAAATAATATTTGACCTCCAGAATTTTTCCTGAGCAACTCAATCAAAAGTGTGTGTCTGCCATTGATCAAGTAGCTCATGCTAAAATGCGTAATACGTTCATAAAACATTGTACCGTATAACTGCATCAGCTTTTTAAATATTTCGCCTTACAAACAGCCACCATTTGCAAATTCTATTTCAGAAAGCCACGGCGGACTGCAAGAATGTTTAATATAAAAGTAAAATGCAGGTGTAAAAGGACCTCCTTTTCTTGACGCGATCACCTGACCGTCGTGCAGCCCTGGTACCGCGCGACGCCGACGCGACATGAATTTATAATATTCATAAACAAAATGAATTTTAGGAGCTAACTGTGGTTCGGGGCTTTTTTGCCATGTTTTATGTTTAGAGTATTTTTGACTTGAATTTTAACTTGAATTTGAAGATTACATGCAACTTTGAACTTACAAAGAGTCGGTGAGTCAATCGTAGACGTATTCGTGGCTCTTCAGAAAAGAACATTCATTTGAACCCTTTGAGTCTGAAATATTTTTAAGGTCGCCAGCCCCGGTAGACCAATATTATAATAATATGGTAAAATAGTTGTCGAGACAAATGTATTCTTTTTTAGTTTCCACTGTCTGTGCCTTGAGGGTTCTATTAAAATGACAACTGTTTTTACTTTACTCCTGGTATTATCGAGTTCTAGGAATATAGCATTCAGTGCCTGACGGTGTGCACTAGAGCTGCAGTAATATACAATGTTAAAAGTCTTTAGTTGCTGTTTTTATGCTACGTAGAAACGTATAATTAATCTACCATTACGAATCATTTATTTATGAAATAAGATTTATATTTCAATTAAAGTAGAATAGCGTGTTTTTCTAGATAAAATGTAAGTTATTTCCCTTTCTCTCAGGCTCGTGTTTATCCTTTATATCACCTGATGGTTTTTTTTTATATAACATAGACTAGTGCTTGACTGCAATCCCACCTGATGGTAAGCAGTGATGTAATCATTGATGGTGAGGCACACTAGTTTATTAAGAGCCATATTCACTCTAATCTTGAAGATACCCAAATTATAATGGGACGAAAAGACCGCAGCGGGCAAATTGATTGAATTGAGGTGATGGTATATTTTTTTTGTCTGTAATCTATAACTCTCTTCTGTTGCTTCCATTCTGTAGTACGTGGGACTGATAGGCTTTTAATTCTGAAAATTTTAAAACATAATTCAATGAAAACTGTTTAGACTCTGATTCCAACAGACCATAGATCTCTCCAGTGCCCAAAGGACCATTAATTTATCCGCTGGTATATCCCGCCCCAATATACCATACACACGAATGAGTCAGGTGATTACCATACAAAACGCGTCGGAGCTGCGGCAAGCGATGTAAACAGGCCGGCTTCCAAACCTACTGAATCTTGAAGACGGGCTTCGACAGCCCCCTACCTGACGGAGATAGGTTACGAGGTCAGCAGTGAAGATGAGGTACGTGGGATGCCGTAAACTTGATCGGAGGACGCGACTATAATGGGTTTCAAAACGAACCAATAGTAATAGGGATGTTGTTCTCATTTTAGTCAGAGAAACACAGGATTAAACGTAAACAACTGCTTATCTGCTTTGAAAACAGATGATCCCTTTGTACAGAGGTATCAATTACAAGAAATACAATATAAATAAATAATTCTACTGTGGGTTGTTTTTGTTTTAAAGAAGTATATTTTCGTGTCTTCGATTATGGTAAATCTACCTCCAATTTTAACCGTACACGTGTAGACTACCTATTAATTCAGGTGCTTACACAAATTACTACTATATTGACCCGATATGGATCTTAGTCGTGCGAAGTATGTCACAAATAGATAACATCTGTTCACAAGACATTTAATATCTCCGATACTGATCACTTTATGGCTAAACTTACGAGGAGGCGTTTCGACACCTCCGCTAATCGAAGGTGAGCATCTATTGCGATAATTAGCGGTTCGCGACCGTGCGAGATCGGACGATACCGTGCGAGATGGCGCGATTACGTGCGAGTTCGTGCGACTGATTGCGATGCGCACGCGAGCGCGCTTGTTTGAGTTACGGAGAGATCCGTATCGTCTGAGACATGATTCATGCTAGCCTCTAGATGTAGGCGTAGATACTCTGCTAGGGCTTTTGGAAGTAAACTAGAGTTTCGTAAGCGGTTCATAGTGACTGGCCTATCATTATTGCTAAGATTGTTTGTTTTGTTTATTTAATTTAATGTCTTTATCTTATCGACCTCATCTTGTTTAAATTTACGAAAGAAGTTACGTCAAAAAGTGTTATTTATTATACATATTTTAGTTTTATTTATAGTGTTTGTCCGGCCATCGAGCAACAGTCCGGACTAAGCTTGAATCGTTTCACTCGCGCTTTAAGAAAATGTCAGCACATAGGGGCCCTGCTACAAACCCTCAGGGGCCACGGTTTGACTTTTCAAAAGGAAAACCCGTGATCCTGGAACGCTAAGGGCAAAGAAGGAACATAGATATGGAAGTCTGACACGCCGCTCTTCCCTAAAGCGGGAGATGCATAAGATGATTCCACTTTCGTGCAACCTGTCTTTATGTATTCTTTTTCCAAATTAGGAAGATGCAGCTTAATCTTTTTTTTAAAGGCTCAATAATCATGTTCAACTGTCCCACCACAGGTTTTTTTGAAGATAAGTTTTTGTTTAAATGATAAGTAGTTGTATTTTTAAGGTTCTAAGTAATTGTATTGTTACTGTGACCCATATATCGTTCAGTTCGATGCCTTCAAAGTCAATAATGCCGCGTGATCAATATCACAATTTCCGAAAATGAATCCCCGAAGCGGCCACATAACAGCCACTCCCTAAAACAAATAGAAATCCTCTCAATAATTACTAACCAAACATAAATTAATTAAAAAGTAAAGCTAACTTAAACTTACTTTGTGATTTCAACGTCAGTTTGTAGATATTTTTATAGGTCGTAGGTGGAATGACTGACCCCATTGGGGTATATGAAAAGGAATATGAATTTGCTACAGGCAGGTAGAAGCTTAAGGAAATTAGGTCAAACATTATAGATGGTGGAAATTGTAAGAATTTAAGTATGTAGATGTAATAGTTACATGAGACGTAATGAAAATGGTTGTGTTACTAAACTTCTTTGTGAAAGGTATCAAAGCAAAAGTTTGGGAGACTGTGTGTGGCAAAGTGTTGAATTACAATTGAATAAATAACGTGGCCAAATCAATTTAAAGTCTACTAAGGGTTATAGAAGGGTTACCTATACAACAGAAACTCGGATCGAGGTCAGACAGGCAGTCGCTTTATTTAAAACACTACGGCAACAGTTGCCTGGAAGCCACTGACCCAGGTGGAAGAAGGCACGGCAAATGTTGAGCTACCTACACAACAACGTAATATCTGAGTTTATTATATTTTGTAGCAGCTACTAATAGCGGCTTCTCTCACGTGAAAATAGAAAATTCTGCCAAACAAATACGTATAGAGAGCATGTGCTATTCTAGAACATATTCTATCCATGTGTCACTTTTCATCCCAATCCGTTCAGTTATTCAAGTGTTAACTAGTAACAGACACACACATGCATACATACAAACTATTGCCATTATTAATAGTATGATTATGCCTATCGGTTTGTCGGTTGAATATTTTGTTCCTTATTTTTTGTAATTTTTGCGTTTTACAACAATATATAGCCATCTTTTTGACCTAAGTAAACTAATAAAATTCCTATGCCAATTGGCAATACTGTTATTGGGCATCAAACTTTTTGTAAGTCGTTGTTGACACTAATATTACGATGTAAATGAAAAACCTCCAGAAACAATTCTCTCTTGCTTAGAGGTGAGAGTCATGAATGAATGATCGCTTTCGGCCACAATGCCTCTCGTTACCACTCATTATGCAGACTGGGCACCTCTAGGCACCTGTGTTGCTGCACGTTCGAGGCAACTGAGTGCATCTCTACATGTGTATCAAGTAATCAAGTCGCACTTAACATTGGGTCCTTACATAAAAGGTAAAGTTTCAGAAACTGGTTTTCCAGTAGATAGGAATTCTCCTTTTTTACACTAATATTATAAACTAGCTTTAGCCCGCAGCTTCGCCCGCGTACATAAAATATAGACTATGTCACTCTGGAATACAGCAGCTTCTATTGGTGAAAAATTTTTAGCAATCGGACCAGTCCTTCTACAGATTACCTCATACAAACAAAAAAACAAACTTTACCTCTTTATTATATTAGTGTAGATTGAATAAAGCGCAAGGGTAGACCATATCCTCGAATAGCTGTTACGATACGTTTTATCCCGGGAATGTGAGTATGTTCCCTTGAAATAATTTGCTACTATCACGTGGCCGGAGCCGCTGGCTACCGCTAATCAGAAAAGACACAAAAGTTTATTATGTAAGTTGTTTGTGTAGTTTAGTTTCACGGGCTACCAGTAATGATATGCTCTGGTCTTTGTTTACTGCGTATGTTCAGCTGAAATTTCTAGAAACCTTATACAGATCCTAGAACTACATACATACAATTACGTGCCAACTTCAGAATCGCTTTAGCGAGAAACGCTTTTGAACTACGAAAGGAAACTTTCGTAAAACCCTCGCAGATTTGTACAAAACATGCAAATCAACACCACATCAAATAAAGTCTCATAGAAAACACTTTGTTCAAATCGAATATTTGGCGACGGATCAGAGGTCGGAGCGAGGGTCGCACATTCTCGCAGCGTATCGGCCATAGCCATCGTTTGTTAGGGCCGGGATTCGGTGGCAAACTGCTTGCCATACAAATGCTAAGCGTCCGCATTCGGTCCGGTCCGCGCGACTCCGGACGCGTCCATGGCGTCTCGCGAGGCCTCGCTCCTCGCTGCTCGCTCACGACTTCGGATTTCAGAATCATAATGTAGGGATTTATGTTGATTCGCGTTTAGATGCGACGCCGGCGCGACGCTGCCGACGCGAAAATGTTTCGAGGTTAAACATGATTTGACGATATTGTTGTGTTGTTTGTTTTCTTTTGCTTCTCTGTGAACTGATCAATAAGATACACTGCAACGCTTTTCAGGATTACTTTATTACCTTTCTTAGGTTTTTTATCGGAATATTCCTCTACATTGTCTAAAATTAATAATACTTTTGTAGATACTAAAGTAACATAATACCTAATTAGAATGATGTAGATACTTGTTCTATTCAACCAACTATTACCAATTTAATTTCAGTATATCTTACATAATTTGCCTTTCAAACATGGCAGTATCTGTTTATTAATGACCCTTAAAAGTTAAAGCCGATACAATCTCCTTCAATCAATGCCTGGGCGAGGACTTGGCTAAAGAAAGAGAGACTTGGCCAAACGCCCCGGGACATTGAAAACTCCTAATTTATATTTTCTCTGTTGAATGTTTATAAATTAAAAGGTACTACTTAGAAGGGAGCACCTGATACAAGAGATTCTGAGATATTTAACGATTCTTGGAGCACACTGGTCTGTTTATAAATATTTATTGATAAGAATATACCATTTCACTGAGAGAATTTATTTTAGAACCAAGTGATTAGTGAACTATTTCTAAGTATGTCAAGTAACAAGTTATGTTAGAAATGAATAAGTTGACCCAAACATGAAAAGTTCTATATTTTCTTTTTTCGTTTCGTCAAAACTAGTGTGTTTGTAAATAGACGCTGACCGCATAAAATTAGATGCGAGATAATTAATTGCCCCGGCTATAAGAGACTGCTAGAAGGGTCACCATTTTAATTTTTTCAGTGTTAATTATGATTTTGTAAAGCATGACCGCACGACCCGAGGTCTGCCCGTGGGTGACCATCTTAAATTAATTCACCAAAAAAGACATAGAGGCGACAATTTTTTTTTTTACAAAAACATGCTTACTTAACTGAAAGGTACTTGAAGGTACTAAAATAGATTTTCAATAGATTGTCAAAATATCCATATTAACTCCAATTTACACAATGTTTAAACTGGCTTAAACAAATACAAAAATAATAAAAAGTTATACCTACGCGAATAGATAATCCTAATAACATAGAATTTGAACCTATCTAATTGGGTAGATACTTGTTAATTTTTTTTATTGTTTTTATCACAATAGTAGCTCCCGCTCTTTAGTAACTTTATTTTTAGACCCTTGTCAGTACCTAACCATAGTTTATTCTTTTGTTCTGTTAGTAGCTAGTTTGAATTTTGAATAAACTCGTTTGGTAAACGTACTCGTATGTTTTAATTCAGTTGCTTTTTTTCAAATAATGGTTTTTGAAGTTTAAAATTCAAGTCTCATTTTTACCCTAGGGATTGCCCTTACTTTTTTATCTCCCTAGGGATATAATGACTCATAAAAGTGCTTTATTGAGCAGATGTTGTAAAAAGTAAGTTTATACAAATGGCAAATACCTAGAAAGAAATTTTTAAATTCGTTTCGTTGTTCGTGTCTAATAACAGTATAAGGATGCACATAATGAATTTTGGAGGCACCGCCATTAGGTTACGCGTGTTCAAAAGAGATAGCTTGATATTCCCACCACGCCTACACTCCTTAACTCGTTTCCAAAAAGTCTAGGTAGATGATGATGAACCGCAGATTGATTGACTTGATTTTATTGCGCTAACATGCAGGACGCATGTAATTATCTTGTATTCTTTTATGGGTCATTCAGGTCAGAAACGTACACCAATTTTATTTCTATAAGTTGTGTAGAACACACACCGATAACACCTAATATATGAGTTGGTGAGTGAGCCATAAGGATGGTCGGAAGGCGTCCGTGTAATAGCGCTGATCGCGCGATACCGCGGCGCACCGCACGCGATCGCACGCCATCGCGCGCTGTTCGCTTCAGCTAATTGTAAATGTGTACGGTTAATTTGTGATTTCGGCGAGCTAGCGAGCTTGGGTTGCAATTTAGAGGCTTTAATACGTTGCTTCAGTTGATGTAGGTAACTAAGGTAAATAGGACGGTAAAGACTGTGTGGGATATCGTAAAGTAGGCCTATTGTGTCTTGAAAGATATCTCGGTATTGTGTTGGTTTTGGTTAATATGTTTCATTATTAACTACATTAGTCTAAGAATTTAAGAAGAAAAATGTTTAGTGTTTCAGTATTCAGTGAATCCCGGTCAGTGAATTCGTTGGTCCCGGCTGTCATTTGTAGATCTTTGGCAGTCGTTACAGATAGTCAGAAGCCAGTAAAATCTGACTCCAGTCTTGCCATGAAGTACCGTATTACCCCAGTTAATGGGTTGTGGAGGTCTGGTAGGCAGCCGCTCCTCGTAAAATACTGGTATTCAGCTAAATCCGGCCTGACTGGAAGCCGACCCCAATATAGTTGGGAAAAGGCTAGGCAGATGATGATGATGATTCAGTGAATATTATTCTTCTAACGACACAATATAAGATAATCTAATACAGAAAAAATACCGCAGTAAAGGTATACAGCGTTTAACTCAAATAATGCTCACTCTTATACATCCTAATTAGAAAATTAAGTGACAATCATAATTCAAACATTGAAACTTTACCTTAAAGCACTTGGGTTAAACCAATTGTAGGCAAATATCGACGAAAAAAATAGGGCATCGGTAATGATATCTTACATTTACACATGCTCAGTCAAATATGCTAGTGACGTAATCAAGATTCATCAAGGATTTATGAATATAGATAATTTTTTATCAAAAAGTTACCTATTTCACATAAAATTACTTCATGAAATCGATTCAGTATCTATTTTGGAACATATCTATTACTTTTAGTACGAGTATGTGCGTTTATTATGTTATATCTATATATATAAAAATGAAACCCGTTTTCCGTTGTCACGGCATAACATGAAAACGGCTTGACCGATTTGGCTGATTTTTTTTTTAAATGTTCCTTGAAGTTCAGTGATGGTTCTTACGGAGAGAAAAATTAAAAAAAAAAGTTAGGTAAAGTAGGGTAGTGTAAGGTAGTGTAGGGTAGTGTAGGGTAGTGTAGGGTAGTGTAGGGTAGTGTAGGGTAGTGTAGGGTAGTGTAGGGTAGTGTAGGGTAGTGTAGGGTAGTGTAGGGTAGTGTAGGGTAGTGTAGGGTAGTGTAGGGTAGTGTAGGGTAGTGTAGGGTAGTGTAGGGTAGTGTAGGGTAGTGTAGTGTAGTGTAGGGTACTGTAGGGTAGTGTAGGGTAGTGTAGGGTAGTGTAGGGTAGTGTAGGGTAGTGTAGGGTAGTGTAGGGTAGTGTAGGGTAGTGTAGGGTAGTGTAGGGTAGTGTAGGGTAGTGTAGGGTAGTGTAGGGTAGTGTAGGGTAGTGTAGGGTAGTGTAGGGTAGTGTAGGGTAGTGTAGGGTAGTGTAGGGTAGTGTAGGGTAGTGTAGGGTAGTGTAGGGTAGTGTAGGGTAGTGTAGGGTAGTGTAGGGTAGTGTAGGGTAGTGTAGGGTAGTGTAGGGTAGTGTAGGGTAGTGTAGGGTAGTGTAGGGTAGTGTAGGGTAGTGTAGGGTAGTGTAGGGTAGTGTAGGGTAGTGTAGGGTAGTGTAGGGTAGTGTAGGGTAGTGTAGGGTAGTGTAGGGTAGTGTAGGGTAGTGTAGGGTAGTGTAGGGTAGTGTAGGGTAGTGTAGGGTAGTGTAGGGTAGTGTAGGGTAGTGTAGTGTAGGGTAGTGTAGGGTTGTGTAGGGTAGTATAGGGTAGTGTAGGGTAGGTAGGAAAGGTCGGGTAGGGTAGCGTAGGATATGTAAGGTAGTCATTTGACGGGAGCGAAGCCGCGGGCAAAAGCTAGTTGTGTATAATAATATATTTCTACTTTGCATACAGTATGGATAGCTTATCTAGTGCTGGATGTACTCAACTCAAATATTTCAACAAATTCTATAACCCTTTACATAATACCAAAATCCTTTTTAATACTCCAACTTCATATATCTTTAGCGCCATATTTTAGTCCAATTTGAGAATATTAGGGAATTTGCAGGGGTCGGTACGATCGGGGCGGTAATAAGCGCTGTGACGTCACGGCTCAGAGATAAAGAACGCGATGAAATGTGAGATAACAGCGCTTTTGGAAGGCTTAGGAATCTCTTTTATTATATAAAAATATTCCCTTTTTTTGGTGTTCGTTGGAGGTGTTCGGAAATCGGTTTCTGTTATGTGTGGAAGGTAGAGGGATATTCAGCTTATACGCGCTGTCTTTATAGGATAGAGATCACCCGATCTGTAGTGGCAAGAAAGGCTGCTACGACAAACGAAACAAAATGTTTTGGGTATACGAGTACTTCTTCTTATTTATTAAAAAAAATACATTGTACAAAGGCGAACTTAATGCCTTAAGCATTTCTAGCAGTCCACCTTAGGGTGTTCTTTAGCGGAGCGAGAAGGCGTTTCAGACTTTTACTGACTAAAACCCATTCCTGTTTCATCGTTGCCTTCTTACCAGGGCCCCAGGGTTCACTTACAGGCATCCCATGGCCCCAGTATACTTTGACTATTCGTACCTCCATATGGGTATCAGTAAAATGGTTGATTGAGAAGAACACCAGTTAGTTCTTTATAAATATAGGTATTCGCTGTCTTATTTGTATTTTTGGATAAGATTCTTCTAAAGGCTGAATATTTCAGTCGGATAACTTTTAATAAAAAAATTAAAATGGCGATTTGACAGTTTTTTCATAGAAAATATGTCAAACAGCCTTTCTGATAAAAGTTATCCGACTATTGAAAAATTGTCCCTAAACCAACACTAGACTTAAAATAATTAGTATTTTTGTATCTATAAATAACTTCAATTAAAATAACAGTAAAAATCTGTTTGTACGGAACTAACTAATAATACCAACTCACTCTTTCAGAGCTTTTTAATTTTGAATTATACCCCTAAATTAGGGCTACCCTGTCCAAATGGCTGCAATAACGCTCATTTAGGGGTAACTAACGTTTTGTTGTAGGTCGAAACCACGGAGTAGGAAGAATGGAGGGCTCCGGCTCACATACTGGAGTTATTATGTAAATTCGTCAATGGTATCATGAGTTAATTGTGAAAAAGGGATAGAGCTACCCATTGCTCGCCATCCGGCCGTCCGATAATTGTCCGGACCGAGCCCAAGTCGTCGACGTCGAGTACGCGTCGTTCCACGAGCGTTTTAAGATGTCAGCAAATCGTAGGGGCCTAGCAGGGTCAACGCCTACTGTGGCCAGGGGTCTTTTCTGAAAGGAAAACACCACAGGGGTCCTGCACCACAAAGCAGAAAAAGGAACATAGGAGCGGATTTTATTAGTCAGTAATAGTCCGACACGCCCTCTCGCTCCACACAGAAGCGGGAGAATTCATTAGATGATTTACCACCTAAAAATAAAAAGGTGGAAACCACAAGAATACTACGAGTGGCGTATAAACTTCTCCATTTGTTTTCACTCCGTGGTCGCTCCACGTTTCGGACAAAAATTATGCGCTGGCGTACTAAGAAAACGTATTTAGTTGCCGCTCTTAAGCATTCCAGTTATTGTTGTTTATTCGAAGTAAAACTATGCGGAAAAGGCGAAATGCTAAATAAAGTGGAAGTGCGTTGATGAAGTGGTTTGGTGTTTTGATATGAAAGGCGTTCGTTAATAGAGCAATGTTTTTCAAAACAAAAACATAGATTTTATGTGAGTTCAAAGATTCAATGAATTTTATTTAAAAAAACTATTATAGGCACTTTTGAAAGGTCAAGAAGTCAGTCTGTCAGAAAAAATGATGCTAATTGCACATTTCTTAGCGTAGATCTCTATGGAGAAGAATGTGCAAGAAAGTCCATTGACACTCTTTTCACTCATGTCGCCAAGGGTTTAGTTGCACCACTTTTTCCCAACGCAAACACAAAGTCTTTTGTAATTTATTTGACTTTCATAAAGTGTTGGTTCTAATCCAGTAAAATAAATGACATTAAATGTCTTTTAAAAAAAGACAGATTTCTGTGTTTAAAAGTTAAACATTGTATACAAGAGCATGTAAGTTATTAGATTATTTGAATCCAATAATTTTAACTGTAAGTATTACGCGAATATTTTCATAACATGGAAAAAAAACAACGTTATTAGGATCAAGGATTAGGATAAGGGTTCTCCTTTTGAGGTTCGGAACCTTAAACGAAACTAGCAAATTACATAAAAAAAAACACTAATTTGTTATTTCGAAACTTTATATTAAACTAGAAAATATTTTTATTTATGCTATAAAAGGGCAAAAAATGTAGTAAAATAAATAAATGTAGTAAATGTGTGTGTGTGTAATAATAAATGTAGTATGTAGTGTGTGTGTGTGTGTGTATGCAGTTCTAATTATGGGGACCCCCAAAACATTTTCTTTCTATTTTGGTGTGAAAATTTTAATGCAGTTCACAGAATACATCTTCTTACCAAGTTTCAACAGTACCTAAAGCTCTTATAGTTTCAGAAAAAAGTGACTGTGACATACGGACGGACAGACTGACAGATATGACGAATCCATAAGGGTGCCGTTTTTTGCTATTTGGCTATGAAACCCTAAAAAAGCAGTTGATTACCTACTGCATCCGATTAGTCTGAAAGCCGACCTCAAGCTAGATGGGAAAAGGCTAGGGAGTATGAATGATGAAATTTAAAATTCAAAGTCAAAAATCTCTGTCCACAAACTGTTGTTACAATCATCGATTGTTTAGCTTTTTTAAAAACGTGAGGAGTGACGTCACAAAATAAAACCAAACCAACGGGGATGAAGCAAAAATGTCAAAAGCAAGCTACATAAAATTCCAGCTACGTATAAAATAGTACAGGACAGGTTAATAAATCCAAGTTTCTATTTGGAAACTGGTTTATCTCCGAAACTTAGACTTTCCTAACGGATGGACCGCCGCTGGGCGGGGGCGAGTGGCCTGGGCCGAATCCCCGCTCTGTCGGGGCGAAGCTAACCCCCCATTGATCTTTATGCTAATGCCAGGATTTACCAGTTGCTTTTTGAACCTGTTTGGTTTAGCATTTTAGTGTTAAGTAGCCTTTCGTAATCAGAGTTTCATTTTGAAAATGGTTTTAAATAGAAAATGGGAAGTTACTTTGTATCTTTTTTAAAGTTAGGGGTTCGTTTACTGGGTAAAGAAAAGTAGGAAAAATTAAGTATTTGCAATTAATTGGTTTATTTTTATTATTTTATCAACTGCTTCGCCTGCATGAATATAGAATATAAATAGCCTATGTTACTCAGTGAATATGTAGCTTTCTAATAGTGAAAGAATGTTTTCTAAATCAGTCTAGTAGTTTTTGAGCTTGCAACATAATTTCCTTTATAATATTCGTACCTATAGATAAATTACTTTGCCCCTTTTCCTAAGGTACCTACCTATTTTAATGTGAAAAGGCCACCCAATTGATGCAGCTTTCTTTACTTATTGGTGTACACCAGCATTAGAATAACTCTTAGTTAGTAAAGTTATCCAAATTGCTACGGAAAGCAGCTTTCCTCCTGTTTCAATGATACACTACCATCGTCGGGCGTCTGTCACTACATACTGCATCAATAGCATCGCGCGGCCGAGAGTTGCATGTAGGCTGATATAGGTGGAGCGAAGTAGACGGACACCCCTGTACTGACCTTGTTTTAGGGGAAGGGGTTCCGCGGTATGAATAAATTAAAGAAGTTGAATGTTTTACTTAATGTTGCATTAAAATCGTTAAAGAATATGGTCGTTTAATTAACTTGGTTTTAGAATCTAGAAATTATAGTCGAAACTTTGTTCATAAATAAATCAAGCTTTTTGAAGTATAATATTGCAACGTGTTTTTAACAACGAAATGCAAGAAATAAAAACCATTTGTCATAATAAGATTTTTTTGGTAAAGCGTCCAAACGTTAGCATAAGCTTTTTGAAAAGTGTTGTAGAAATATGTCAACAAAAAATTCATTAGTTGCTGCAAAAATGTGCATAATACAAATCACAATTGTGAATGGTAAGGGCTATTTCGACTGATTGCACATAGCAGTCGTGGCCGAGTGGTTAAGGCGTCTGACTCGAAATCAGATTCCCAGTGGGAGCGTAGGTTCGAATCCTACCGGCTGCGAAACTTTTGCCTTTTTTAGTAGTTTTAGTAAATTGATTTCAACTTAGTTGATTTATTTTGTCTAATGAAAATAGTATTCATTGTTATTTTAATACTTATATTACACTTAATCCATCTAACTATCATATTTCGTTAATTAAACTCTTCCAAGATGGGTTACTTAATTAAAAGCTTGCAAAGTATAATTAGCTCAAGTTTGGTTAGAAAACCAAGGATCTTCTCAACATTTTAGAAATAATAATAAGACTGACTGACAAGCCGTCACGGCGAAATCAATAAAGTTAGCAAGTTACGTATAACTTAATAACTTGGGCACGGAGCTTTAAAAAGTAAAGTGATTGAAGATTGGGAATAAGCTTAGCGCAGTGGCTGTCGCGGAGAGATGTAGGTTCGGTACCTGGGTTAGACATTAATAAGCATTCGTAGCATTGTTTTGTGTTAGAGTAGGTTAGAGCTTTATCTAGATATTGATTAGATAGTTTTTGTCAATGAGTTGTAAGTAAATAGAAGTACATAATGTTTCAGAAGGTTTTTGATTTCGTAAATGTTATGTTATTATTGAATTTACGTGGGTAGTGAGTTGACAAACGATCTACTCAGATTTATTTCTTAGTGTTATTTATTATGTCATTTTCTAATTAACATCAGAATATAAACATATAAACAATATTTTTATTAGCCCATATTGTGTCTTCTAACTGGGCAACGACTTCTTCCTACTCTTTCTTACTAAACTAATAAATAGCTTAATAAGTAATAATCTATAAACAAACTGATAATAATAATAATTATGTACATCTGTGGATTAAAAATATCACTGGCCATAAAAAAATATATCATTGTTAGCCTTCACCGCGTCGAAGGTAAAAAGCAACTGGAAGAAAATAGGTGTGGTTTTAGTCAGTAAATACTGACAAGCCCTCCCGCTTTAGAGTGGGAAATGATGCAACACGAATTCCTACCCGAAAAAAAAGCCTCTGGTCACCTGAAAAGTAAACTAGCTGCTTATCTACTATTTAGGTCTTAGTTATTTTTTTGTAAGTAGGGTCAAGTAAAATAGGACCTAGATACAATTTGGGTTAGGTCCTAGATTCAATTGTTTTTCTTTTATTCAAGGACTATGTTTAGCAGTCACTTACTTAGTTTTAGTCCTCTTTTGTTTTAAGAATTTGCCAAATAAAACTCACTAAGCTGATCAGTGTACATACGAAAATCCATTGCTTCAATTAAAAAAAGCTGTAAAACAAAAAGTCGTGTGTTAAATCGAATTTAATTAATTCCGACCAATACTGAATCAATTTTCAAACATTTAATATTTGCACATCGGAAAGCAAACTGAATAAAAATTAATTCGCTTCCACGGAGCATGGCGCCATGGCACGCCAAGTATTTTTAATAAAACCCTTCTCTTTGAAGCGAGTGTGTCCACTAATCTGTCAAATTAGTCCCTTTGTTTGTATCACACGGATGCTGTACACCGGCTTGATAGAATGGCTGTATCTTCCATATGGACGTAAAGGATTTTTTTTGATTGATTTGACCTACTTTGATTAAGTAATATTTGACCAATAGGTAGAGCAAAGTTTGTTGTGGCAACCTCAGTTTTTCATATGTATATGTTACTGTAAAAGCCCGAACTACGGTATATCTCAGGTTTTACCAGTAAATCTTAGGTTTTACCAACACGAATTGGTAAATGTAAGAATATGTGAAAAAGAAACGATTTAATCGGGCTTTTACCATTAGAATTTGGTACATGCTAGGTTTTACCAGTGAGGGTTGGTAAATGTTGGTTTTGTATTTTCGACGATGGAGCGCGTTTACCAAGAAATAACCTATTCACTCTTGATTTCTACTCGTTGGCTGTACGTACAATAAATGTGTTCCCAAAACGTTCTGCGCGTAAAAGAGGGATATCTACCATGTACCGATGGCGCATCGCCGTACGCCTGATGGTCCGATGATGGAACGGGCTAGGAGGAATTATTTAGTTATGCGATTCCGACGCACACTCCTCAAAATGCAACCGGTAGAAACCTGACAGGCTAGCGACTCGGTGTTGATGCTCAAGATTTTGAAGCCTCGACTAAACGAGTGCATCATTACCAATGATCTTCTTGGCTCTCGTTTCAATAGCTTCAAGCGCTTCAAGCTGATATCGGGCAGATCCATCCCAAAGATGAGAGGAGTACTCCATACATGATCGAACTTGCGCTTGATAAAGTGTGAGCAGCTGTTCCGGTGTGAAGTACTGTCTCACCTTTGCAAGGATTCCTAGCTTTTTAGCAGCCAATTGAGCCTTTGCTTCAATATATGGAGCAAAGTTAATTCATGAATCCCCGACCGGTCTCATAGGACTGCGCTGTTATTGTCTTACTATTGTGTCTCGTTTCGCGGGTATTGATAGGTTAAAAGTCGACGTCAACGTAACACCAAGAAGATCAAGATGGTCGTTTATCGGCACGGTTGCACCCAGGAAAGTAGGAGAACTGAATTGTCTTCTTTTAGCGGAAAATTGGCATTGCCCCATTCTGTGACCGCCTCCAAGGACCAATTCAAGTACTCAACCATAGCCACTTGGAGAAACTGGATCTGTGACCCACTCGTTCGTGTATTGGATATGTATCTTTCAGTAACAGTACTGTCTGCATACCCAAAGGTACCAGGCTTAAGCAGATTGTTAATGTGCAGCAAGAACAAAGTTGCCGAGAGCACTGACCCTTGAGGACTCCGGCATTAATTAATGGCCATTTGACCGGACGAGCTGCCATCGATGACCACTCGAATGCATCGGTCACTCAGGAAGTCTGCGATCCAAGCACTCAATCCAGCAGGTAAACCAAAAGAAGGAAGCTTACTAACAAGGATTTCGTGCCAGACCCTATCGAAAGCCTTCGAGATGTAGAGAGAGACGCCAAGCGTTTCCCCATATTTCTCGATGGCCTCATTTCAGATACGGATGGCATACGCTAGAAGATCACTAGTTAACCAATTTCGGCGAAAGCCGTATTGACGGTCACTTAGGATGTCATAAGTTTCTAGGTAGGTATGCCAGGAGCTTAGTGTTGAGTACACGGTCCATAGTCTTACAGAACAATGCATAATTATTAAACACTAATTATATATATACTACTAATGAGTCAAATCGTTACCTATCTTTTGGTAATGTTTATCTTAACATTTACCGTGTCTTTGAGGTAAATCCTAAGATTTACCAAGTGAATGGTAGTAAAAGTTCGAAATAAACGATGATTATAGAACAGTTCGGACTTTTACCATTAAGAGTTGGTAAATCTTAGGATTTACTGGAAAATCTTGGGATTTACCGTAGTTCTGGCTTTTACAGTAACATATATATCTGTCTTGAAATAGCTAGTCGAATACCATTACCTCTCTACGAGTATCTCGTAAAGTTATATAGACTAATATTATAAAGAGGTAAAATTTGTAAGTTTGTATGTAGGGGAAATCTCTGGAACTACTGGTCCCATTTGAAAAATTCTTTCAGTGTTAGATAGCCTATTTATTGAAGAATACTATAGGCTATATACCATACCACGCTGCGACCCACGGGAGCGGAGCAGTAACGAAAAATGCGGGTGAAACCACAGGGGACAGCTAATTATAGATATGTAGTTATTGTATATATTTATGTGTATAATCATTTTTTTTTAACTTTAATCCAGTGGTTGACTTTTATCCTGCCTGATGGTAAGCAGTGATGCGAACTTTGATACTGAAGTGCTCTAGTTTATTAAGAGATTAGAGAGAGAGTTGAGAGTAGGGTGGCGAGGGGGATTGGGGGAGTTTAGTTGATACATAAAACTGTGGTTTCGCTGATATCTCTGGGGCTTAGAGGTATATAGTGAAGGAATCGCGCGGTTCTAGAAAGTCAATGACAACTGCAAAACACAAGTGTGCTTTTAGTCACTAAACGTCTGACACGCCCTCCCGCTCTACCTTAGAATGATAGTGAGTCATTGGATAATTTCCCACCTCAAAAAAGCTTATTATTTTCTAGTATAAAAACAACAATTACGTAACTGAAAATACTCTGTAGCTTTTTTTGGGGGTGGAGATTTTCTAGCGACTTCTCCCGCTCCAGGTAGAGCGGTAGGGCGTGTAAGAATTTGACTGAGTATTCGTAAAACCAAACCTGTGTCCCACAGTAGCTCCCTGCGTTCTAGGACTACGGGTTTCCTTTTCAATGAAATTTCCCGCGGTTTTAGCTAGCGGGCATCGACCCTACATCGGCCTACGGTTTGCTGACATTTCTTTGAGGACCGCGTGGATCACTATGCGTCGCGCGTCGTTAACAACTGGACGTCTACTCTTTTTAAATTTCGCGATAGTTTGACTTTAAAATTTTTCGGAACATTATGATTTAGAGATTCGAAACGTCGAACCATTTTCATTCATTCAAAATCTTGGAAACAAATGGAACCGTGGTAGGAAACTTCATATTTCGGAGAAAGATAGACTTGGGCTTGGCCCGGTAAATAAAAAAAAAACTCTGTAGCTACAATACAGTTACTTATTAATTATGAACACATAACAATAATTAAATCATAAAAATATCAACCCTTAATTAATGATGGACCACGACACATCGCCACATTATTTATAATAATTTATTGTTCTTCAATGAATGGCATTATTTGCCCATTGAGTGTGGTCTCTGCATGTAGTCTGCTATTTAGTATTGAGTAAATACTTATCATCGGACTGAATTGTTTGAGCTCTGGCGTGCCGATTTAAATAAACTGCATTGTTGCCATGAAAAGTTTAATAAATGAAAATGGTTTTAATTGTGGTGTATTGTATGTGTGTGTATCATACGAGCCTGGAAATGTACCTATGGGTTGGAAGCAAGCTAACGAGCAGCCTGTGACCCGGTCATCTCCGTTACGTCCATCCTCTGTAAGAGTATGGAATGGGTGCTTAACTGGAACTAGAAGGTTCCAGTTAAGCATACCTGGAAGCTAACGACATTCTTAGTGATCGGCGATACAGTTTTAGCGAAAATCGGTCTACTGGGGACCTTCTAGCCCATGCCATTTACATCTGGAACGAGGTCGTCGAGAGGCACGGGGAAGTGCTTGCTGTCTCCCTGAATATTTAATGTTATTTATTTATTGACACACCAACGACTTACTCACTAAGACTTTACATTAAATATATTCTATATCAACAGCTTTGCGGTGAATTGGTCACTTATAGGTGTGCACAGCACTTGTGTAATTACTAATAAAAAATTTGGATATGTCGCAGGTTCCGACAGGGTCTGGCACGAAAGCCTTATTGCTAAGCTTCCTTCCTTAATATCATCGGCAATAATGCACTTGTCGAGTCAAAACTCAAAAGTCTTGAGCATCGATGCCGGATCACAGTTTACATTTCGGGGAGTGTGCATTGGAATTGCACAATTTAATTCCGCCAAGTCCGCTTCACCATCGCACCGCTAAACGTACAGCGTTGCACTGCACCACCGGTAAATAGTGGACATTCCACCGGTCTTTAATTCAATTAATTAATTTAAATTCAAATTTGTTTGTCATTAATGCAAGAATGAATAGGTTACTTCTAGACAAGTATCATCGGTTACCATCAGGTGAGATAGCGCTCAATCGCTAGCCTATACATATATAATAACAAAAAAAATATGTGGGCAGTTTATCAATTAAAGTTTATTTAAAGTATTACAGGCTTATATTAATAACATTAAACATAATACGCAACTCTACCACATTCAAAAAACAATACGAATTTAAAGCCGATTACAATTTATGAAATAAATGTAAACACAACTAAATAAACATACAACGATACAATTAATGCTTTATTTATTATGATTTACTTCCTACTTTGGTCCAAAACCAACAAAAAGTGTCCGCAGTCGGTAGGATTCGAACCTACGCTCCCAGAGGGAATCTGATTTCTAGTCAGACGCCTTAACCGCTCGGCCACGACTGCCTTGGGAGGTATCGTCCCTTCATTGGCCCTGGTTTACGACGATTATAGGCACTATTATAACGGCTTGATGCCTTTGTTCTCTCCTGACTTTTAGTTTTGTTTAGTAAATAGTTTGGAGTCGAACCTTCCGCATTACTGTGGTTTCTTGAAGGGCAATTCCCGTAATATTATTGAACGCAATATATCAAAAACCCCTCTTATACCCCTCTTCTCTTCTTTATCTTCCTCTCATTTTGACAAGTTTTTGACATTGATTGTCTCTGAGATTATAATTATTAAAATCTATTTTTTAATGCCTTAGACTAAAATTGACACAGGCAAATGTCAATACAATAGATATGATGCCAGTTCTTTTGTATTATGACAAGTATGTATTGTCATTTTAGTCTCAGAGATTAAATAACAGACATTAGAATTTGAATGTGAAAACATTTCTAATTCGAATATCACGTACATTATTTTCTGAATGATCTATTTTTTCTTAAGCTTTTTAGGGTAAGGTTAGTTTCAGCTGAAATATAGTCTAGTTATAAATATGGTTATTGATCTTATAAATTCAATATAAAAGATGAGCAGTAACTTGTAACTAATTCAAGGCCCGGCTCACAGATCATTGATCTAACAGTAACGAATTTAAAACTTGGCTGTCAGCTCGCCGACTCGCTGTATAATTGAACTAGTAACATGTAGGTGGCTAATTAACTTTGTTAGGCGCTGGCGGGTAAACAAAGCTAGGACTTTGATGAGAGAATATTAAATTGTGGCGGATATAAGAGATCTTAGAAGGCAGAAAGTCTGAATATCTGTGTTATATTGTAGCGACATGTACTCGTGTATTACTAGAACTAAACGGCGTTTGTTAAGTCTAGATTTTTTGGGCACCTTTGAATGGCAGCCTTTGTTAGTCTAATATCTATTTCAGGTAAATTTACCTCAACGGTTACATGTCGGTGAAGTCTATGTTCGTAAGCAAGTTTTTGTATGATGGAGATGACGTATTCCATTTTAAAGTCATTGTGGAGATTTTAATTTTTTTTACAGTAACCTTGCGTATTTTATTTTGGAATTATTCAATTGTGTACGTTGCTTAATTTAATACAGCCTCAAAATTGAAAACTATAACACATCTAAATTGGCTTCAGAATATGTTTGTATAATATGATTTGACTAACAGAATTTGCTTTCGAGTTACCCATACTTACTTTAGTAACGTACGTCTTATGTCAAATTCCTCTATTTTCTTTTTGACATGAGCTTTCCATCCCAACTTAGCGTCGCGAGTTATTTGGCTGTACTAAGCTTAAAGCACTTGCGTACTGTTTATATAGATTGAGTTAGTCGCAGTATTTATTTGAGAAGTCAATAGTAATTGATTTTGACTCATACAGCTTGATGTTACATTTTTGTGACCAGTCAGAAACTTTGTCCACAGTAAAAATAAACAATTTTTTGACTGTTTCTCTGAGATTAGATCTGGTACCCACAACAGCAGAATTATAGGCAAAGGGCGCTTTGTTGTTTTTCTCTTTGTATACAATAATTATAGAATTGAATTTGATCAAAGAGAACAAGAACTCTGATTATATGAAAATACTTACCTAGTGATGGAAATTCCCTCACACGAAATTTTATTTATATTAGACTTACGTGGAATAAGATGATAATAGTTCAATAACACCATATGTGGGTTTTTCAGATCCCTTGAAAAAAAAAACAGCGTTTCAGTTTATTTAAAGAGTTTCTAGTTCTTACAAAGGTTATATATTTTTAATATTGACTTGACCTTTCTATAACATGACTTTACGTCAGTATTAATTTGATAATTATATCTTCAATATCACTTAAGAACCAGTGTTCAGTGGGTGGACGTGGGCAAATGGATGAACAAAGTCGTATGTTATATTATTAGACGGCTTTGATATTTGCCAGGAAATGTTGTATAGAAGGTTTATTCTAAGTTATTATAGTTAAACAGCTTATTACTAAGGCGTTACTCACGTGTTATATGAAAATTCTTACGTGCACGTTCTACGAGGATAAAAATATACTAGAATGTAGGTACTATGTAGGATATGACTATGATGGAAATTGTGGTGCTGGCCCAGTGGCTAAGAGACAAGTCTCTTATAAATGGGATTGCGGGTTTGAAACCGGGAAACGACCAATGTGAACTTTTCAATTCTAGGTTAGGTTAGGTTACTTAGTATAGTTAGGTACTGATTTTGTTCGCATATTCAAAGCACGTAAAACCGTTGGACCTGGTTGCCATTAGTAGATCGTTGACAATCGTCACAGATAGTCAGACGCCAGAATATCTGACCCTCAGTCTATCAAAACCGTATCGAGTTGCCCAAAAGTTTATCATAAGGACTTGTTTTCATCATCATCATTATTATATTTCAGCCGAAAGACGTCCACTGGTGAATATAGTGGCCACAATGACCGGTTCTGTGTGTCTCATATCCATCGGATTCCCGCGTTCCTTACCAGAGAACCTTCCATAAGGTTGAACAATGATGTCCACCTCGTGGGAGGTCTTCCAACGCTGCGTCTTCCAGTACTTAGTCACCACTCCAGAACCTTTCGTTCCCATCGACCATCGGTTCTACGAGTAATGCTCATTGTCACTTAAGTTTGGTGATTCTTCAGGCTACATATGTCGGTAACCTTGGTTCTCTTGGACTTGTTTTACTGCAATCGATTTGCTATTTTAATGCAGTGCCGTCCACTCTAAGATTAGTTCCAAGCGGCTGATCCGCCATCGGCCATAAACCATAGTCTACATACAACGAGTAATTAGAGTCGGCGCTGTAACGACAGTTGTTTGTTAAGGAATACAATATCTGTGGACTGGACAACTTCCGCCTTCGAAGAGTGCATTCAAACCTTTTATTGTAATTGTGTTTTGTATTAGAGCTTGCTGCCGGCATTTTACTGTGCGGACACAGATTGTGCGGATGACAGACGTGAAAGAAAGATGAAATTGCGATAACGATTTTCTAAATTCTGAAATGCTGGAGATGTGAACTCCCACCTGATAGTAAGCAGTGATGTAATGGTTGATGTTGGTGCGCACTAGTACGTTATGAGTTTATTGACTCTAGCCTTGAAGACACCCAAATTATATAATCAGACGGGAAGAATTCTAAAATGCTACCTATAGATTTTTTTGTTGTACTTAAATACAGTTTTACTCAAATGTACAAGATGAGGAGCTCGTGGCTATATAATAACAGCCGCACAGGTCGATCTTCGAGGTTAAGCAACGCTTGCCTAGGTTGGTCTGTGGATGGGTGACCATCTTAACATTACGAGTTTCCTCCGTGCCTCGGAAAGCACGCTAAGCCATTGGTCCCGGCTGTCATTTGGAGATCTTTGGCAATTGTTACGGATAGTCAGAAGCCAGTAAATCTGACTCCAGTCTTGCCATGAAGTACCGTGTTACCCCAGTTAATGGGTTGTGGAGGTCTGGTAGGCAGCCGCTCCTTGTAAAATACTGGTATTCAGCTAAATCCGGCTTGACTGGAAGCCGATCCCAATATAGTTGGGGAAAGGCTAGGTAGGTAGGTAGACTTAAATACAGTTTTACTCCAATGTACAAGATATGAAACTGATGGCTATAAGAGCTAATTATTGGGTCCAATTAAACGCAAGGCGTGATCGACTGGCTGAGGACAGACGTGTATAGAAAAGCGAGAGCGGGGCTTTCGGTCAAGAGTGGGACATAATAGGATTCCTAGAACTATAACAGAAGATACCCATGTCAAAGCATGATGGAATGAAAGCCTTACCTATTAAATCATCATATTTATGTAGGCAGTGTCTAATTTGTATTACAAACTCATCAAACCAGTCCTAACTGTGTTTGAAAATCAGGTATTTTCATATAAATAATCCAGTGAGCGAGCAGCCGATACTCTGTAATTAGGCAACCTGTCAAAATTTCAAGCTTGGTATAGAAGTACGGAGTGTCTATGACAAGTGACAGGAATATTACGTGTGCACGGGAAAATACATTTTGATGGTAGTTGGTTGGGTCGGGATCTAATCATACTTAAATATTATTAGAAAGAAGTATTTGAAGGCAATCAATGAAAAACTTATCCGATTATGACAATTCTTTCATTGTTTTAAATACCGAATTAAGTATTATAATTTTAGAACCTACTAAATTACGAATTGTGACTGTTTTTCAGGGTAAAGTAGACTTAGAGCGTTTTCACATTATCCGATCCGATATCGGTATCGGACGCCAATAAGATATCGGGGTAAGTAAAATGTATGAAATGCCGTGCTCCGATATCCGATATCGGGCCGGACAATATGAAAGACAGGTACATATTTCATACATTTTACTTACCCCGATATCGTATAGGCGTCCGATACCGATATCGGATCGGATGATGTGAAAACGGTCTAAGAGAGAAATACTTTGAAAGCTTAATTCAGAAATCAGGAAACATATAATTAACTTCCGAATATTACGAGGAAAACCGGAGTGAAGTGAGGAATTTAAGCCGCCCAAGACAAAGGCAGCTTTATCCTCAAGTGGAATACTACTTTTTACGCTATCTGTGATAAAATTAAAAAATCAAATCATATATTACTGAAATATAATTATTATTTACAAGTTAATCTTAACTTTCACTCGACATGTTTTAAGATTTTTAACAAACAAAATTCCAATTTCTTCACCAGGAAGAAAATAACCATAATGTCACCAAGTGACACCTCTCCCACAATCCCATAGTCTATGGCAGTGATGCATGTTGCTACAAGTTCCGTCAAAGTGTAACATGTCTGTAAATTTTATGGCGGTCCGGGACTCCGGGCTGATGGGATCTGCAGACAAAGGATTAGTTCGAGGATATGTGACGCAGTAAAACGGACTCGACAAATATTACACTGATTTACTTAGTTTGCTACGTTTGAGTAGACGTAGAGTGTAGAAATGGGTTAATGTTATTGTGAGGTTATAGCATAGAACCTATGTGTGTTGGAAGTGATTATATACAACTGACTTCTATGTGTTGTTCTCTTCGTTACGTAAAAATTTACTTTACGTTACGTCGTAAGTCGTTACATAAATAATTAGATAATTATGCCAAAAATAACAGTGGTCAAACCACTAAGTAAAGTAAAAAGAAAGAAAAATGTTTATTCTACCCGAATGAACGAACAATAAAATACAAAAGTCTATCGGGCCATGAATGGACCATAGACAGAACACAGTCGTCTAGGTTTTCTATGGTCTATTACTTCTCCGACCGGGATCGACCGCAACAAGTAGCATTTCTTCATCATCATTTCAGCCGAAAGACGTCCACTGCTGGACATATGCCTCCCCCAAGCGTTGCCATAACGATCGGTCCTATGCGTCTCACATCTATCTTATCAGAATTAAATATAAGCAAGGCACGTTCTCTCACCTGCGACAAAACCCTCGTTTTGCCGTCCACGTCAAAGTTATTTCAACGAAAGTTTGGGATTGTCGCCCGGCCGGAAGTCGGCGTACCCACCGCTTACGTAGTTCCGGCAGGCCGTATTCAGGCCGCAACCACGGCCGATGGGCCGGAAATCGTCACATGCTGTTTTTCCTCCGCTTCACGATTATACTTAAACATGGTATTGAGTGTTTTTACAGATTGTTAACTCGATGAAGTGAGCTTGGAGTTGTTGTAATGTATTTAAGGGCGCTATCACAATTTTTCTTGAATCTGAGGGTTTGATTCGAGTTTTGATGTCTGATTATGATCTAGATATAGTACCTACAAAAAAAAACAAAAATACGCCTAAGAAAGTTTGATAGTTAATCTTGGGAAACCTAAATAAATATATCAATTTGTTCACGAACATCATTAAATTCCTAGTCTTCGCAAAGGGTGTTTCATTAAATTACGTTTTTGGGAATCTTCTTTGGTACACCGAAGATATAATAATTTAATCATTTTTAAAAATGTCCATGATACAACTGTTTCTTCTACTTTGGAATGCTCAAATCAATTTATTACGATTCTTGCACTAATACACCAAAAATAATTCTGTAAAACTGAGAATTATAAAAAAAATCCGTACGAAACTATAATTTTTCCTATGAAAGTATAATCCAAATTCATATAAAAATTATCATTATTATTAATTAATTAAGGAGGTACCTCCTTAATTATTAAATGTCATAACGCATGAAAAATAAAAGTCTATTTAAAAGTTGTGGTATTCTGCTACACAGAATCACATATTTTAGTTTACTTACGTTTATAACACTATACAAACTCACCTTCAAATCTTTTGATTTTGTATCATTTCATGTAAGCATATTTTTAGAATATTTTTATAGTTTGACATTGTCACCTGAGTTGACATGTGTCGTTAATTTATTTTTTCTTACGCCATAGACATAATATACCATAGAGTAGTTAGACCTTTTTTAAGCTCGTTCTACATTATATTTTTACTAATAAGGGCAGCGACAGACTGCCACCTTTGTAAACCGTTTTATTTCGTTCTGCTCTTTATTTTTTATTTGAGATTTTGAATTTTAAATTCAGAAGAGATTTGAGAACGAAGGAAAACGGCCCTGACTCCTGTCTCAGTTTGGTTTTGATTGTGAACGCTGAAAGTCGTTTTTCTTGTCCTAGAGCTACCTACCAAAAGTGTTTCTAATTCCAACTATGTTAACCTTGATCAGTTTGTTACAAAATAACATAAATCTGAATACCTTTTACCTGAGCGTTTTACTCTACGTCATCCAAGGACCCTAAACAGTGTGTGTGTTGCCATAGCCAGCCTCCACGGTCCTGGTACCTGCATACAGACTCACCGACCGTCGTAACGGTCTGCCTACTACGTGATTGCCTGTCTGCCTAGACGTCGGGCTACTGCCGTGTTGCCTGCCTACTGCGTGCTTGTCCGACGAGTTGGTTGCCTAGACGTCGGGCTGCCCGTCGTGTTGCCTGCCTACTTCGTGCTTGACCGACGTCGAGCCGCCGTTGTGTTCCTTGCCTACCACCGAGCATCCTGCGACGTGTGAAGCCGACCCTTCCTTTTATATTTTTTAATCCTTTGTATCTAATTTTCTATACTTATATATTAACGTGGCTTACGTCTAGCTTCCTCGAGCTTGACGTAACGTTACAAAGTACAGTAATTAGTTAGTAGTTTAAAATAATTGTTGTACGCATAACGCAATGCAAAAAATCGAGCGCGACTGCTGCCGTCCGTCGTCTAATTTACCTCGAGCAATTCGATTTTGTCAGAGCTCTCGTTAAGTAAAATTTCACCGTTGCAGAGGATCATAGGCTGCCTTTTTAGTGGACTGCAATTAGCATAATTTTTTTAGACAGACTGCCTTGTTGATCTTTCAGAAGTTCCTGTAAATTGTTTAGTTAAAATGGGTAAAGATATCTTTTACTGATAAAAGGTTCTTCTACAGATGGCAGATGGCTGGAGTGGTCACACACCTCTCATACATGAGATTGCAGTTTCGAGATCGGGTAAGTAACAATGATATTTTTTAATTCAGATGTACTTCTTTAAGTTTATTTATAACATTACTGACACCCCTTGCCTTGGCAAGCACGTAAAACTGTTGGTCCCGGTTGTCATTCGTAGATCTGTGACAGTCGTTACAGGTAGTCAGATGCTAGTAAGACTGACCATATTTCTATCCACGGAGTATCGTGTTGCTTTGTAACTGAGTTTGATTGGCGGTGGCGTCATGTAAAACATGGATATACAGTCGCATCCGGTTAGACTGGAAACCGATGCCAAGCCAATTAGGAAAAATCTAGGCAGATGATATATTTTTGTATATCCTGTGCAAACCACTGATAAAGGTTTTTTATTTACGCTAGTTTTATGTATTTTTTTCCGTCTCACCTTAAAACCGTGTTTTTCTTACTTTTTTATAACTAATATTTTCACAATAAAATACATAAATACACAACGATACAATTAATGCATTATTTATTATGAGTTGCTTCCTACCGGGGTCCAAAACCAACAAAAAGTGTCCGCAGTCGGTAGGATTCGAACCTACGCTCCCAGAGGGAATCTGATTTCTAGTCAGACGCCTTAACCGCTCGGCCACGACTGCCTTGGGAGGTATCGTCTCTTTATTGGCCCTGGTTTACGACGATTATAGGCACTATTATAACGGCTTGATCCCTTTGTTCTCTCCTGACTTTTAGTTTTGTTTGGTAAATAGTTTGGAGTCAAACCTTCCGCATTACTGTGGTTTCATGAAGGGCGATTCCCATAATATTATAGAACGCGATCTATCAAAAACCCCTTTTATATCCCTACATTTTGACGAGTTTTGACATTGATTGTCTCTGAGATGATATTGAAGTCTATTTTTAATGCCTGAGACTAAAATTGACACACAAATGGCAACTTACAATAGGTATGAGGCCAGTTCTTTTGTATTATGACAAGTATGAAAACCCACGTTTGTCATTTTAGTCTCAGAGATTAAATAACAGACTTTAGAATTTGAATGTGAAAACATTCAAATTCGAATATATATCACGTACATTATTATCTGATTAATATTTTTTTCTTAAGCTTTTTAGGGCAATGTTAGTTTCAGCTGAAATATAGTCTAGTTATAAATATGGTTATTGATCTTATAAATTCAATATAAAAGATGAGCAGTAACTTGTAACTAATTCAAGGCTCGACGCACAGATCATTGATCTAACAGTAACGAATTTAAAACTTGGCTGTCAGCTCGCCGACTCGCTGTATAATTGAACTAGTAACATGTAGGTGGCTTATTAACTTTGTTAGGCGCTGGCGGGTAAACAAAGCTAGGACTTTGATGAGAGAATATTAAATTGTGGCGGATATAAAAGATCTTGGAAGGCAGAAGGCAGACTATCTGTTTTATATGGTAGCGACATGTACTCGTATAGTACTGGAACTAAACTGCGTTTGTTAAGTCTAGGTTTTTCGGGAACATTAGAATGGCAGTCTTTATTTGTCCTCAATTATCATGGTAATCATTGCAGGGGTAACCAATACATACTCTAATAGTCGAATTCCTGATTTTTTTTTGACATGAGCTTTTCATCGCAGCTTGGCGTCGAGAGTTATTTGGCTGTTTTAGCTTAAAGCAGTTGCGTACCGGGTTAGTCGCACTACATATTTGTGAAAGCATTGTGAATTGATTTTGACTCATTTAGATTGATTTTAAAAGTTTTGTTTCCTTTTTGTGTGTCATAAACGTTGTTCACAATGAACTAAACTTACTCTACTGTTTTTCTGTAATTAGATCCGGTACCTGCAATGGCAGGATTATGGCAAAGGTTGCTATGTTGTTTTTGTGTTAATGTATACAATACCTAAATATAGAATTTAATTTAATGATAGAGCACAAGAACTCTACTTGAACATACTTTCCTAGCGATGGAAATTCCCTCACACGAAATTTTATTTAGACTTACGTGAATAACGGCCAGTTTTTTCATCAAAGGTAACAGCCAAAGTAACGACATAAAGTAATAATAACGGTTAAATTCGTTTCTTCACAATTTTAACCGTTGGTTCGACTGTCACTTTAGCCCTTAACCTTTACTGCTCATTGAGGGGCTGTTAAAGCTATAGTCACTGTCATTTTGACAAAATTGTATTGACTTCACTGCGTTCATTATGGATGCGTTCAAACACATTTTATTTTAAAGAAATTAATTCATATAACTTTTTTTAAGAAATAGGGTAGAGGCGGTAATAAATGCCCCGGTGGCATTGATGCCTCGTTAACAAAAAATGACAAACGGAAACGGAACCCTCAGTGCGCGAGTCCGACTCGCACTTGCCCGGGTTTTTTTATTTTTAATATGCACGATCGTAGCAGAACCATACCACGAAAATATAAAAGAAAGGAAGGAGCGCGAGTTCGAGTAGCATTTTGCATTAGCATTATCAGCCTTATAATAATCCCACTGTTGGGACTCAAGTCTGCTCTCTAGGATAGGGATGGGATGGATGATCCACTACGTGGGCCCGGGGTGGACTGGTGGATGAGAGTATGTTCGAGTTAGAGTATGGAATACAGAGCAATTACAGTCAGCTTTCGAGGAAATGGACAGAAATACCATGGGGGGTTAAAATTCTAAAACCACAAATGCTTTTAGAATTTTAACAGTAAGTCCAAAAATATTTAAAAGATTAAACTAACTAGTAATATATATCCCGCCTTTACCCTAAACAACAAATGACATTTGACTTATGTCACTACTGGACAGTGATGTTGCGATGTTGTCATGAGTAAAAAAAGCTCCCCACGTGTTTTTGGGGTAATGACGACGTTTGCGTAGCGGGAACTCTATTGACTTTTAGTTTAGCTGTTATTTGGATGAAGAAACATATTTGCCATTATGACAGCTATGGTCAAGTAAATGTTAATGCTTTTACTGATAGTTTTAGTTTTTGATGAAAAAACTAGCCGTAAGATAATAATAGTTCAATAACACTATTTATGTGGGTTTTTCAGATCCCTTGAAAAAAAAAACAGGGGTTCAGTTTATTTAAGGAGTTTCTAGTTCTTACAAAGGTTATATATTTTTGATATTGAATTGACCTTTCTATGACATGATTTTACGTCAGTATTAATTTGATAATTATATCTTCAATATCACTTAAGAACCAGTGTTCAGTGGGTGGACGTGGGCAAATGGATGAACAAAGTCGTATGTTATATTATTAGACGGCTTTGATATTTGCCAGGAAATGTTGTATAGAAGGTTTATTCTAAGTTATTACAGTTAAACAGCTTATTACTAAGGCGTTACTCACGTGTTATATGAAAATTCTTACGTGCACGTTCTACGAGGATAAAAATATACTAGAATGTAGGTACTATGTAGGATATGACTATGATGGAAATTGTGGTGCTGGCCCAGTGGCTAAGAGACAAGTCTCTTATAAATGGGATTGCGGGTTTGAAACCGGGAAACGACCAATGTGAACTTTTCAATTCTAGGTTAGGTTAGGTTACTTAGTATAGTTAGGTACTGATTTTGTTCGCATATGTAAAGCACGTAAAACCGTTGGACCCGGTTGCCATTACTAGATCGTTGACAATCGTCACAGATAGTCAGACGCCAGAATATCTGACCCTCAGTCTATCAAAACCGTATCGAGTTGCCCAAAAGTTTATCATAAGGACTTGTTTTCATCATTATTATATTTCAGTCGAAAGACGTCCACTGGTGAATATAGTGGCCACAATGACCGGTTCTGTGTGTCTCATATCCATCGGATTCCCGCGTACCTCACGAGAGAACCTTCCATAAGGTTGAACAATGAGGTCCACCTCGTGGGAGGTCTTCCAACACTGCGTCTTCCAGTACTTAGTCACCACTCCAGAACCTTTCGTTCCCATCGACCATCGGCTCTACGAGTAATGCTCATTGTCACTTAAGTTTGGCGATTTTTCAGGGTATGTCGGTAACCTTGGTTCTCTTGGACTTGTTTTACTGCAATCGATTTGCTATTTCAATGCAGTGCCGTCCACTCTAAGATTAGTTCCAAGCGACTGATCCGCCATCCGCTATAAACCATAGTCTACATACAACGAGTAATTAGTGTCGGCGCTGTAACGACAGTTGTTTGTTAAGGAATACAATATCTGTGGACTGGACAACTTCCGCCTTCGAAGAGTGCATTCAAACCTTTTATTGTAATTGTGTTTTGTATTAGAGCTTGCTGCCGGCATTTTACTGTGCGGACACAGATTGTGCGGATGACAGATGTGAAAGAAAGATGAAATTGCGATAACGATTTTCTAAATTCTGAAATGCTGGAGATGTGAACTCCCACCTGATAGTAAGCAGTGATGTAATGGTTGATGTTGGCGCGCACTAGTGCATTATGAGCCTATTGACTCTAGCCTTGAAGATAGTAAATTATAATCAGACGGGAAGTATTCTAAAATGCTACCTAGATTTTTTTTGTAGTACTTAAATACAGTTTTACTCAAATGTACAAGATACGAAACTGATGGCTAATAGAGTTCTATTACCCATCTATCTATTATTAAATTATTGAGTCCAATTAACGTAAGGCGATATCGACTGGCCGAGGACAGACGTGTATAGAAAAGCGAGAGAGAGGCTTTCGGTCAACAGTGGGGCATAATAGGATTCCTAGAACTAGAATACAAGATACCCATGTCAAAGCATGATGGAATAAAAGCCTTACCTATTGAATCATCATATCTAGGTAGGCAGTATCTAATTTGTATTATAAACTCATCAAACCAGTCCTAACTGTTTGAAAATCAGGTATTTACATGAAAATAATCCAGTGAGCGAGCAGCCGATACTCTGTAATTAGGCAACCTGTCAAAATTTCAAGCTTGGTATAGAAGTACGGAGTGTCTATGACAAGTGACAGGAATATTACGTGTGCACGGAAAATACATTTTGATGGTAGTTGGTTGGATCGGGATCTAATCGTACTAATATTATTAGAAAGAAGTACTGTACAGTGTTTGCAGGCAATTCGTGGAAAAACTAGTCCGAGTAAGACAATTATTTCATGGATTGAAAGATCAAATTGAGTATTATAAATTAAGACCCTACTTAAATTACTAATTGTCGATGGTTTACAGTGTAAAGTAGAGTTAGAGAGAAAAAAAACAAAAATAAATCGGGAAACACATAATTAACTTCCGAATATTACGAGGAAAACCTGAGTGAAGTGAGGAATTCAAGCCGCCCAAGACAAAGGTAGCTTTATCCTCAAGTGAAATACTCTACTTTTTACGCTATCTGTGAGATAATTAAAATTCAAATTATATATTACTGGAATATAATTATTATTTACAAGTTAATCTTAACTTTCACTCAACATGTTTTAAGATTTTTAACAAACAAAATTCCAATTTCTTCACCAAGAAGAAAGTATTACCATAATGTCACTGACACGTCTCCCACAATCCCATAGTCTGTGGCAGTGATGCATGTTGCTACAAGTTCCGTCAAAGTGTAACATGTCTGTAAATTTTATGGCGGTCCGGGCTGATGGGATCTGCAGACAAAGGATTAGTTCGAGGATATGTGACGCAGTAAAACGGACTCGACAAATATTACACTGATTTACTTAGTTTGCTATGTTTGAGTAGACTACTACTGTAGAAATGGGTTAATGTTATTGTAGGTTTATAGCATAGAATTTAACCTATGTATGTTGGAAGTGATTATAATACAACCGACTTCTATGTGTTGTTCTCTTCGTTATGTAAAAATTTACGTTATGCCGTAAGTCGTTAGAGATATGCCATAAATAACAGTGGCCAAACCACTACGAGAAGTAGATAGAAAAATGTTTATTTTTCCAGAAAAATAAATAACAAAAGTTTGCCGGACTGGGCCATAACTATGTTGTATGATAAAGATACCACAGTCGTTTCGGTTGTCTATTGCACCTTCGACAATGGCCGAAACGGACAGAGATAAGTAGCGTATATCTCCATCATCATCATATCAGCCAAAAGACGTCCACTGTTGGACATAGGCCTCCCCCAAGCAAACCCATAACGACCAGTCCTATGCGTCTCACATCTAACTTATCAGAATTAAATATAAGCGAGGCACGTTCTTTACTCTCACCTGCGACAAAACCCTCGTTTTGCCGTCCACGTCAGTTATTTCAACGAAAGTTTGGGATTGTCGCCCGGCCGGAAGTCGGCGTACCCACCGCTTACGTAGTTCCGGCAGGCCGTATTCAGGCCGCAACCACGGCCGATGGGCCGGAAATCGTCACATGCTGTTTTTCCTCCGCTTCACGATTATACTTAAACATGGTATTGAGTGTTTTTACAGATTGTTAACTCGATGAAGTGAGCTTGGAGTTGTTGTAATGTATTTAAGGGCGCTATCACAATTTTTCTTGAATCTAAGCGTTTGATTCGAGTTTTGATGTCTGATTATGCTCTAGATATAGTACCTACAAAAAAAAAACAAAAATACGCCTAAGAAAGTTTGATAGTTAATCTTGGGAAACCTAAATAAATATATCAATTTGTTCACGAACATCGTTAAATTCCTTGTCTTCGCAAAGGGTGTTTCATTAAATAATTCCGTTATTGAACTTAGCGAGGGAAAGTTCAAAACCCATATTAAGCGTGTCCTAACCAAAAAAGCATATTACAAGGTTAGAGACTACGTCGAAGACACGCTTGTTTGGCATTAACTGCTTCTGCACATGTGGCCCCCTGGTAACTCATTAACTGCAGTATTGTGTAAACATAAAACAACATTGTCTATTAACTGCTCCATGTTTGTTTTATTTTATTTATTTACTATTTACTCAAGCCATTGCTTTTGCAATATTTTTATATTATTCGGATCTCAATCACCTTAAATTCATTAAGTCGTGATTTTTTTTTTGTGTTTACATCTCATTTGTTAAGTTTTATACTTATTTTTTTTTTGTTCTTATATTTATATAGCTTCTTTCGTATAATGTGAATGAGTGGGCACTGTAGACTACAAATTTTAATTACTACCTTTTTGAACCCAGTTTTTGACTAATTTTATCTTTATTGTGGTTTTGGGTGCAATATTGACTGGTCTACACTGTCCTCGCATAAGTGTCTGTGTTGTAATATGGAAATGTTGTAAACCCAATAGTTTTTTGAAAAGAGTAACCATGGAGTTTCTTGCCGGTTCTTCTCCATAGAAAACGACCAATTTGGAACCGTGCACTAGTTTTCGACGTTTTATAAGTGCCCATGTAGGCCTATGTGAAATAAAATATTTTGACTTTGACTTTGAAAAATTACGTTTTTGGGAATCTTCTTTGGTACACCGAAGATATAATAATTTAATCATTTTTAAAAATGCCCATGATACAACTGTTTCTTCTACTTTGAAATGCTCAAATCAATTTATTACGATTCTTGCACTAACAAACTATATTTTTTTCTATGAAAGTATAATCCAAATTCAAATAAAAATTATTGTATAATTAAGGAGGTACTTCCTTAATTATTAAATGTCATAACGCATGAAAAATAAAAGTCTATTTAAAAGTACAGTAATTAGTTAGTAGTTTAAAATAATTGTTGTACGCATAACGCAATGCAAAACATCGAGCGCGACTGCTGCCGTCCATCGTCTAATTTACCTCGAGCAATTCGATTTTGTCAGAGCTCTCTTAAGTAAAATTTCACCGTTGCAAAAGATCACAGGCTGCCTTGTTAGTGGACTGCAATTAGCATATTTTTTTTAGACAGACTGACTTCTTGATCTTTCAGAAGTTCCTGTAAATTGTTTAGTTAAAATGGGTAAAGATATCTTTTACTGATAAAAGGTTCTTCTAGAGATGGCAGATGGCTGGAGTGGTCACACACCTCTCATACATGAGATTCGAGATCGGGTAAGTAACAATGATATTTTTTAATTCAGATGTACTTCTTTAAGTTTATCTATAACATTACTGACACCCCTTGCCTTGGCAAGCACGTAAAACTGTTGGTCCCGGTTGTCATTCGTAGATCTGTGACAGTCGTTACAGGTGGACAGATGCTAGTAAGACTGACCATATTTCTATCCAAGGAGTATCGTGTTGCCTTGTAACTGAGTTTGATTGGCGGTGGCGTCATGTAAAACATGGGTATACAGTCGCATCCGGTTAGACTGGAAACCGATAGCAAGCCAATTAGGAAAAATCTAGGCAGATGATATATTTTTGTACTTATATCCTGTGCAAACCACTGATAAAGGTTTTTTATTTACGCTAGCTTTATGTATTTTTTTCCGTCTCACCTTAAAACCGTGTTTTTCTTACTTTTTTATATCGAATATTTTCACAATAAAATATTTAATTATTTAAACTTCATTTACAGACTGGTACATAGGCAGACTTAATGCAACATAGCATTCTCAACCACTCAACCTTTGGGTTAAAAAAGACAACACTGGTAGGTTGTCACAATAAATAAATACGAGATACTTCAAAGAAAATGAAGTACTAAAATAGTGAATAGGCTCTTTTAAACTAGTGCGCTTCACTATCAACGATTGCATGATAAGCAGTGTCATCATATGAGTTCACAGTCAAGTATTAATTTATCACTTAAAACAAAGTCGCTTTCCGCTGTCGGTGCGTTCATATGTATGCTTAGATCTTTAAAGCTAAGCAACGGATTTTGGTGTGTTATTTTAATATACAGGGTGTTTGGTTCATCGTGTGCCAAATTGATTTATAGGTGTATATATATTGAAAGGTTTATAGTTGTATAATACAAGCATAATATATCACCCGTCTGAAGCTGGGCCGGCTCGCTAGTATTATATAAAAATGTGTCTTAAAATTACGTTGTTTAATATTTCAATAATGTTAAAGGGATTACCAGCAAAGCGTGTCGGTGTGGACAGTGCGGGCGTCGGTGCAAGTGTCCGCTGTTTGCTGAACTAAGCCGGCGCTAAATCTTGGGATGGGCGAAACTAAAACAATAATAATAAATACGAATTCTAAATAGAGGACGCCAGTTTGTGTGGCCACGAGGACCGCGCTCGTAGAAGGCAATATTATTATTTATCGAGTAGGAACAAAAGAATGTGTATCCTAACTTTTTGGTACATAGACCGAAAATGGATGTCATGGTAATCCACCTATTTTAAATTATCTAATGACTACCCCGCTTAAGGCGGAGCAGGATTTTATCGAAGAATGACTGAATTTTATTGACTAAACCCCACTCTTATTCCTTATTTGCCTTGGTTTCAGGGTTCTGGAGTTTAACATAACCCATGGCCCCAGTAGACTTTAACCTAGCTGGGCCCCTACGATTTGCTGACATCTCTTTCAGTTGTGCGTGGTGCACTACGTTCAAACAGCTCAAGTCAACGCCCTCGTTGACTTGAGCTCAGTCCGGACGGTTACGGATGGCCGGAAGGCGAGCTGCCCATTGCTCGCCGTCCACAAACCCACGCCACCGGTGACTGGAAATTTCGATCGGAATTCCAGCGTATTAGTCTTGGCTGGGATTAAATACCCATAACCAAGACTGGCTAGTAAGTCGGGGCCGTTGCCACAGGGCTACCACAAATTTCATTCTAAAATAAAGCACAAATGCGTTACCATCAGTTTTCGTGGGCCGAGAGTAAAGCGGCTCAGCTACAAGCCTGAAACCGGTCTATTTAGCTTATTTACTGCCCTTCCAGACGTTCCGCAGATTATTACAATTTTAACGGCGCTGTGTAAACTGCCCCTAATGCTGACTAATCGCTGGGATGCTCGGTGATGATCGAATGATTGTAAGGGTTTGGTCTTAAGAGGTTTAGACTGATGGTAGAAACTTGGTGCCTTTTTATTGACTTTTAAGTAAGTACAAAAGAGTTTCTGTCAAAGATTGTTTCACTGTTTGCTATCAATGGAGGTCGCAGGCAAGCTCTAGTTTATAACAATAAAAAAAACCGTCACACTCTCATTCATTCCCATTTTGAAGTTTCATACTCAAAGGGTAAAAACGGGAACCAACTACTAAGACTCCCTGTCCGTTTATTGCCGCTATTACAACAAATTCTACAAACGAGAGCGGCAACTATCTCTTCTAATACCTACTTATCTTAAGAATCCAGTAATTATTTTTCAATTTCCGAAAAATGCTTCCCCGTATCCGTATCGTAGTTGTAGCCGTAGTGAATCAAGTGGAGCCCGGATCCCGGATGTAGAGCAGCACGGCGGCCGGCTAGGCGCCCGCCGGACGCCGGACGCCGGACGCACGGCTTGACCCGCTAATTGAATAATCCGGTTACTACCGGCCGAACAAAGAACACTGTTTGCTGTTGTTTAGTTCAGCAGATAAGTCATATTTTGGTTTTGTTTTGATTGTTCGTTAACTGTTGTTAATAGTGTAAGAGAAGTTTATTTAATTTTTTGTTCCACGAATTCTTGAACATATTATATAGGTACATAAGTACAGATTAGTATCTCTTTAATTTTAGAGAGATCTCTATCTCCTCCCTATTTAGTGCCATTAAGCACTTTTGGCATAAAAAATAAACTGATGTTACACTACGATAGTTTCTTAGGACTGTGGTAAGAAAACTTGTAAATTCCAGAAGAAAATAAACGAAGTCTACTGGGGCCGTGGGTTCTACAAAAGAGAACTCCGGGGCCGAATGAAGGCAAAGAAGGAACAGGAATGGGTTTTAGTCAGTAAAAGTCTGACCCACCTTCCCGGAACGGTCGGACTTTAAAAGTCATTATGATGATAACCCACCAAAAAAAGAAGATAAGATCGCATATTTATCAAATACATCTACGAGTATCATAAAATACAGGCTACAGGTAAAATGAAAGGTTATAATAATATAGTCTATGCTAAGAAAAACTGGGTTTTTCCCAAAAGATTCTATGGTTATTTTTTTCCTACCATGAAACATTTTAATAGTGTTTTAATGTTCATATATCAATTCCCAACGGATATTAATAAAGTTTTAATCAAAACCAAACTAAAAAACAGTTTCAATGACACTATTAGCCAAGCAATTAATGAGAAACTATAAACGAAATTATTTTAAGCCGACAGGTGAAATATTAAAAATGGTAACTAATAACAATGCCCAAATAATAGTTGATGGAAATGTCTAGAAAAGTCTTCATTATAAATGAAAACTAAATAATTTCTTAAGTTTTTTCTATCAAGCCCTAAGTAAGTCTTAAAATGAATTAAATATAATAAAAGTATATTTGTCAAATTAATATTTTATTTTCATTACACTTCTTGCCAATCTTAAAGTATGCTACAACGTCTTTGTGTGATTTTAGGGTATCAATTTTGTATTGGCATTACATTCATTGTTCGGCATTTTATTTCCTGTCTTGGTTGTGTTGTCCTCTTCTATTTAATTAAAATAATAAATATTTATCTGTCATCTAAGCTTTTATTTTTGACTGTAAACCGAATAATTTTTTGAAAAGAGTAGGTAACCATGGAGTTTCTTGCCGATTCTTCTCCATAGGAAACGACCAATTTGGAACCGTGCACTAGTTTTTGACGTTTTATAAGTGCCCATGTAGGCCTATGTAAAATAAAAATATTTTTGATTTTTTAACTGCACCAAACATTCTCATGGACCCGTAGGGAAAGAAAATATTTAATATTTTCAAATGTCGTGGTTCCGTTGGGAAGTAAAGTATGAATTTTTATTTTTCCGGAACAATATACCCTCTGAATCTCTGGAGATAACCCGAAAAACTGACATAATAAGGATGGTAACGTTCAATAATTTGTATTTCTTTTAACTAGGTAGTTTCAATCTCTGCAAGGAACTTTGTGGATACCGCTGAAATGAAGATATCAATAACAGCACCATAATAAAACTTTATTAAACTCTGGACCGATCTATGGCCCGTCTAACGCAAGGCTTCCCAGGGCGATAGTGAGTTACTCTTGCTTGCATATTGTATGAGTCAAATGGCATCCTGAGGGTAGATTACAGGAAGTTTCTCGTAAAAGATACCCTCCAATTTATCACTATTTGTACTGTAATGCGCTATCTTCACCAGGATTTTTTTTCAGGATTTGTTGACAATCACTTTGATTGGCTTTAATATTGCGTTTTAATTAACTATAAATAAATAAATGAACTTTTTAGACCTTTTGTGTAAAAAGTGATCGCAATCCCACCGATGATGGTAAGCAGTGATGCAATCGTCGATGGTGAGGCGCACTAGTTTATTAATTTCACTTTAGCCTTGACGACACCTAAATTATAATCACACGGAAAGAGCGCAGCAGACAAATTGTTAAAAAAACCCTCCTTCCTACAAAAATAATTCGATCCATAATAGGTATCAATAAATAAAATCGTTTTTTTTTCTGAGAGAACAGTAAGTTCCTCCATAGCAATCAAACATAAATAAACCGCCGCCCACTCCTCAATATTATTCTTATTGTGTTTCCTGTGACGCTGTGATTGACATCTTGTAACAAAGAAATTAATTTGAAAAGTATTGACTTGTTTGTTTACCGTCCTCTTTGTAGAACGGCAAAGTTATGTTTTAGGATATTGGGTATTATAAATACTCATATATAATGTATCTATCTACTGATTGACTGATAAATGAGTAAATAGGCTTATAATCTACTGCGCCTCACCACCAACAATTGCACCACTGCTACCATCAGTTGAGATCGCAGTTAAGCATTTATAAAATATCATTATCATCATTAGCATTATCGGCCTTATAATGTTCCCACTGCTGGGACTCAGGCCTCCTCTCTAGGAGGGTATTTATCTATACTAATATTATAAAGAGGTAAAATTTGTAAGTTTGTATGTAGGGGGTAATCTCTGGAACTACTGGTCCGAATTGAAAAATTCTTTCAGTGTTAGATAGCCCATTTATCGAGGAATTCTATAGGCTATATACCATCACGCTACGACCCACGGGAGCGGAGCAGTAACGAAAAATGCGGGTGAAACCGGAGGGGACAGCTAGTATCAATTAAAGAAACCTTTAAATTACACCATCCCGGAATTCGTGAACGAACTGCTGATCTTGTTTTTTCTTATTTATCTTACAGGCAGCAAAAAGCAACCAAAGATCCCCTATTAAGGCTACGTCCTCAGGATCTTTAGTAAAAATGAGTGTGCCCCAGGGTTCAATTCTTGGCCCTTTTGTTTTTCTAAGTATAATATACATATAGTTGGACATAGGCCTCCCACAAATAAAAAAGTTATTTCGAATTAAAGGAAACTTTTTGGGTAATTGGCTATATATATAATTTGGCTATTCATAAAAAAAAAACATATGTAACCAACCGTGACCTTTGGGACAAAGGGTGCATACACCCATAGGTAGAACCTAGCTGATGACCTCCCAAATCCCTGGAATTGTGTCGGTCCATACGCCAAAGTCGCCAAACACCCTGTATAAAAGACCTTTCTAACATGATGACTAATAAATTAGTCATGTCATATAATACTATTTGCTTATGACACTTCTCTTATTTTTAACAGATGATTGTGCTCACATGCCATGAAGTACCGTGTTACCCCAGTTAATGGGTTGTGGAGGTCTGGTAGGCAACCACTCCTCGTAAAATACTGGTATTCAGCTAAATCCGGCTTGACTGGAAGCCGACCCCAATATAGTTGGGAAAAGGCTAAGCAGATGATGATGATGATGATGATTGTGCTCACAACACAAACATTTGTCCTGGGTGGGAAATTGGGAATCGAACCCATAGGCATAGTAACATTATTTCTTTTATTGTACGTTTCTGTGTATTATATATAATGTAAGCGTCCTATTAGAGATTCTACATAAGGCTGCGTTTCCACCAGAGATGTGCGATGGAAATGTGTCGTGCGAGGATGTCTAGCTGTGCTGTGAAAATGTGTGGGGGTTTCCACCAAAGCTGTGCGGTGAAAATTTGCCTATGTGGATGTGTAGTGGAGCTGTGAAAATGCCCATTAATGTGTGGTGCGAGGATGCGTTGCGAAGCTGTGAAATGTGTCGACGGGGGTGCGGTGTAGTGGGAGCGGAGTAACGCGAATACCTGCCTGCATTTCATGTCCCACTTTGCTGTCGTTAGCGCTTGTAGTCGTACGCATGAAGCATCCATATCTCTTTTGCGCACTTTTACTTCCAACAAACTCCGTCTATGGACTGGCTGGTACAGTATGCGCAAACCTCGCAACACATTCTTCTCAACACACATTCCTCGCAACACATCCCTCGCACTCATCCCTAGTACACGTCCCTAGCACACGTCCTTCGCACACATCTCTCGCACACATCCCTCGCTTGTTTTGTATGCGCAAAAATCTAGCTCCGCTGAGCCGTTTCCACCAGAGCTGTGCTGACCGAGGCGAGGTAAATGAAGCGATTCTATTGGTTCTTTACAAACAAATCCCTCGCTATGAATCCTCGCACATCTCTGGTGGAAACGTAGCCTATAGCGGTATACTATCTATATCACTACGTGACATTGTGACACACGTAGTCCTCAATAAACCACTTTGCTGCGTACTGAAGACTGGTTTGGTCATCTTTCAGACGGCAAAAAGTGTCCGCAGTCGGTAGGATTCGAACCTACGCTCCCAGAGGGAATCTGATTTCTAGTCAGACGCCTTAACCGCTCGGCCACGACTGCTATGTGCTGGTGATATATATTTAAACAGCTGTTTCTTTGATCTGAGATAAGTGAAAGGCTGTACGTGCAGATTATTACGAAATTCTCATATGCTCAAGATCATTGAGGTAGGTCAGTACGGCGGTGGTATCTACTTACATCAATGTCTAAACCGAACACGGTTAACATAAATGGAGTAGTGTGATTAAGTAATCATACTCCTAGTAATCTGCTTCCTATAAATCATTATTTTTATAAGCTCATCGTCATCATCATCAGCATTTCAGCCGAAAGACGTCCACTGTTGGACATAGGCCTGATCAAGCGTTACCAAAATAACCAGTTCTGTGCATCTTGCATCCATCGGATTTTTGCGACCCTGACCATGTCATCGGTCCAACTTGAGGAACCGATACGTGTTCGCCACCCCGGAATTTTCCGTCCCCATCGACCGCCGGGTCGATGGAAAATTATAACATACTATTATTTACACTAATGTGATAAATTAAAGTCAGGACCTCACGCTCAACAGCCGCGCTTGCGACCACGAGACCATCTAGGCAATTGATCATTACTAACCAAAAACTAAAATAATAATCAGTTTAAATGTTGATGGTTTTATACTGAGGGGAAAAGTAGCGTTAAATAGGTTATGACCATTTTATTACTTGCTGGACATACTTAGGTACCTCAGTACAAGAAAGTATAGCAATAATAAGACGTTAAGATACACGAACAATACATATAATTTTAATAACTAATTAAAATGATATGTCATAAACTATCTAAGTAATAAACTCTCAATAAAAATAAAATAGTAGGTTATTGCATTTTTTAGGTTGTATTGGCTGAAAAATTGTCAATCGTTAGCATTAGTGTGTGTGTGGTGTTTATATATAAATATATTAAAAGGGAAAACTGTATGACTGATACACACAACCGAAATTACTAAGACTACCTAGGAGTGTAAAATTTTGCACAGTTTCCTTTTATGACATAAGCGAGCACTTAAGAGGATTGTTCAAAATTCATCCCCTAAAGGTCATCCTTTTAGGGGTCCAGCGTTTGCATAGAGAAAACTACTATCACGTAAACAAAGACGCTGGCGAAAGCTTGTAACTCATGATTCTCAATTTAGAAACCGGGCCATACCAAAGAATACATTAAAAATAGGTCACATCTAAACTAATAAATATAAAGAGTAAACATTTGATTTTTGTTTGTTTGTATGTCAAGATTTAATTCAAAAACTACCGTTCTTAAAAAATCATTACCCAATAGAAAGCTACATGTTCATTGTTTATAAAAAATAAGATCTCTACTTAAATTGGAACAATGTAACCTAAGGTATCCAAATGTAACATGTCGTTGATAAATTATATGGCAGAAACACGTTTGCCGAGGCAGCTAGTCTAAATTAATCTTTAAAAAGCAAATTAATGATTTATTTTTGTTTATTTGTTAATTAAAAATAAAATACTTTATCTATCAAAAAGTATTCGCAGTCGGTAGGATTCGAACCTACGCTCCCAGAGGGAATCTGATTTCTAGTCAGACGCCTTAACCGCTCGGCCACGACTGCTACATGTCTATAGATTAAAATACGCGTGTACGTCACGCTAGAGACTTTCACATTTCATAATCCAAACTTGTTTTGCAAGCGCGTGAGTTGGTGAAAGGTACAAAAATAATTTTGTTTACGAAGGCTGTTCTATTTAAAGCTGATTGTCTTCAATAATAAAATATTATAACCTAGATACATACAGTATTAGGAATAATAGATATATTATAATATTAGTGTGATCACTCTTTTTTTAGAGTTCCGTACCTACACAAAGCGTAAAAATGGGACCCTATTACTAAGACTCCTCTGACTGCTGAACCGTGATAGTTGAAATTCTCACAGATTATGTATTTAAGTATGTTTCCGCAATAATACTTAAAACTTATAAAATTGGGGGCTCCCATACAAAAAACGCGTTTTTGTTTGCGTTTTTTTCTCGGTAATGTTAATAACTGCAACAGGCAGACCGTTGGAATTATAATAGAATCTTTAATTATGATGTTGTCTTAAAACATAATATTTAAAAGGTAATAAAATAACTATATAAGGAGGGCTCCTATACAATAATAGATTATGGTAAAGGCTTGTTTTTGTTTCAATAACACAATACACATAGCTATAGTTTAAAACTAAGACGTCTCGAAAGTTGGGCAAGTGTTATGTGAAGAAAACTTCCGTAGTTGGTCGTTATTTAAGGCTGTGGAGGAAGCCCCAGGAATAGCTTGGCTCGCCTTACGTAAAGTTGATGTTGCTACAAGTTCTGTTTACTCGTTCTGTAAATATTATCGACTACGCACTCATTACCGAATGTGTTTATTAATGGAAGTTCATCGTAACGGTTAATGGAAGCTATTTTACAGCGGCCATTCATTGTGTAATAATGATCTATGTTTTTAAAACATGTTATTTTTTGACGCCTATGTTTATGGCTATGAATTTATGACTACTGAAATCAGAAATTTTATTTTAAATAGTCCATTAACTTTTGAATTATCTAAATCATCATCTGCCTATCCTTTTCCCAACTATGTTGGATTATCTAAATGCCGGTTAAAAAAATGGTGTAGCTAAATTGCGGTCTGTTAAATTCTATGTCCTAGTCACACCTATTATTATAAGGCAAAATTTTGTGAGTGTAGGTGTATGATTATGTACTTTTTCCCGGGAATATGTTCCATTGGGGTAATTTTCAACTTTCACGCAAGTGAAAGTGCTGGCAGAAGCCAGTTTTTATGATAGTCTCTTACATTACTGAGACTGTACATGGAGGGTGAGGAGATTGCATATGTTTAGGATTATGTCTATCTTGGCCAAATAGTCTCTTTTCAGGCGCGACAAGACAAAGAAGTTGCTCGACGCCGGACGCACTGAGAGCGCCTGGAGGAGCTTTTGGTCAATGAAAGGTCTTCTCAAAGGAGATCTCCCTCTATGCCTGAAACGGAAGATTATGGACATGTGCATTCTCCCAATACTTACGTACGGAGCACAAACCTGGTCTTTGACACTTCAGCAGAGGTCCACGCTCGAGGTTTGTCAGCGAGCCATGGAGCGCGTATCCTGGGAGTCCGAATAACCGACCGCGTAAGGAACACAATACTGCGCGCCAAAACTAACATACAAGATGTTACCCGAAAAGCTGCTACTCTAAAGTGGGATTGGGCCGGACATGTCTGCCGCATGTCAGACGAGTTGTGGGCAAAAAAATCTACTTACTGGACCCCATTAAACGCAAGACGACATCGTGGCAGACCGAGGCGAAGGTGGAGAGATGAGTTGGACAACTATCGGAGGGACTGGCCTGCAATGGCTGAAGATAGGCATGTGTGGAAAAGGGAGAGGGAGGCCTTCGCCCAGCAGTCGGACACAACGGGCTACTAACTAACTAACTTAAATTATCTTAATGGTACAACAGAAACTAATAATCAATTTGATTCGAAGTTATTTATGGGATTATACTGCTGATTAACGTTAGTAGACAATACTTTTTAAAGTATATGCGGCACAGAGTGTAAAGTCCCGCAAAAACTCCGTTGAAAAGGGAGGTTCTTCTGACTAGACGAGTGTTATGTCTGGTTTGGGCAACTGCCTGAGAGATAATTTCGGGCTATTCTATCTGTTCAAATCGCGTAGAGAACTTTAATTGTGCAATGGAGAATTTTGAAGTCTCATTCATATGTGGCTGAGCTTGAACCCGTGACCTACAATTCGTAATTGGGAGCCGTTTTCATTGGGATACCACTGCGCACAATACAAATAAATTAACTCACTAAAGGAACTGTATCCGAGACATGCTAAATGATTGTAGTATCAATGGCGTCACATAACAACTACAAAGTGCTAAAGTTCTCCGCGCGATTTAAAGCCGAAATCATTTATAGTTGTAGTTGCCCAAATCAGACAAAACATCAGTCTGGTCACAAGATCCCTCCTTTTCCATTGCGGGACTTTACACTTTTTTTCGTACTCTTTAGATGCTTATCATTTGAGTGGTCAGCTTTTTACAAAACTTCACGTTCAAGATTAATTCCAAAGCTATTCTTCTACCTCTAAGCTGAAACGTCAGACTTTCAAAAGGCAGTTCGCCAGTACATTTCCTCATGGACTTTTATATTCCGCCAGGTTTGCCTATAAATCAAAACTTACTATACTGTGAGAAGAAAGTTAGCTTGACTGCTACTCGGAAATACTGACGCCAACGCCGTGCTGGTAATTTTATTCTACAAACTGGACTTTATACGAGTAAATTTCAATGGAAATGGGTATTTAATATCTGTTGCTCGAGTGCTAATAAATCTTCTTCTTCTTTATTCTTTATTGTTTATAAAAACATAAACGTAATACATGGTGATATAGACAGTCTATGAACAAAGGCGAGCTTAACTCAGCAATGAGTTTTCTTCCAGCGAACCTATGAGTAAATTAGGTCAGTGTTACTCTCAGTTAGTATTTTTTTAGAATAGTATAATAATAGATTATTTTCCCGCACTTAACCTATCAATACCCGCAATACGATACACAATAGTAAAACAATAACAGCGCGGTCTAATGAGACCGGTCGGGGATTTATGAATTAATGTCATGAAAGTCGGTTTAATAAAATGCGTAAATCGGTCGGTTTAATAAAAAACGTAACAGACAAAGAGAGTTACTTTCACATTTAAAACATTACCATGCATTTTATGATGCATTGTGAACACCTTGAAATAGTTAAGTTTCATATTGTTTTTAGTTTTACTCATATGAATAGTGGAATTTTGACGTGAGATCTTAACTTTTTACCGCAAAATTTCGAACCCCCTGATTGTCGCCCGGTGAATGGGGTCTAAGTTAAACGGGTTGAACCTTTGTTATGAACCCCATTTTTCTTAACAATAGATAGGGTGTGAACAATTAAGTAGGCACAGCCCCTTGCAATCTTGAGAGTCGTTCACAATGCATACCTGTCTGTGACGTAGGGGTAGGCAGCATTGGTATAATGCACCACGAGCAAAAACTCATTCTGTTAGTTTTTTATTGTAAGTTAATTTAAATTTAGCGCACTAATACAATATTTACAATACAATATACTTAGTGAAAATATATTTGTAAACAATTAAACATGATAAAAATATCAAACTAATTTTATTTTAAAATGCTGCCAATTTTTTTCCGCATCGTTGATGACTCTGCAGAAACATTTCAAAGGGTTACTTACCGTGTCTCTAGAACGCAAAACGCAGTAGAAGTCTGATACGCCCTCTCGCTCTACCATTGAGTGGGAGGAATCAAACATAAAAAAAATCGCTGCCGACTTATGATGAAGTGTACCCAAAATACTGTCATAAAGACTTTAAAGGAATAAAGAGTGGATGGAAAAGAGGTGCACAATTCACCTGCAACAGCCCAAAACCGACTAGTTCCAACTAGGTATGAATAGCAGAAACATTAAGAGCACACGGCAAAGATTAACGCGCGCCCGCTGTTGGAACGGACCGAAATATTAGGTGGTCACCTAAATCAGTTTATGAGGTTGCAATCAGCGGGCAGCCTGTAACGTTTGTTTTACGCTGATTGTGGCCTGTTTGCTCCCGTGCTGGTCGGCGCCGACACTTCAAAAATAGGGGCAGAAGGTAAACTTCTCTTAGTGGACGTGAACGGTCGCCCTAAAAGCACGTGTCAGGGTGAAACACCGCTGCCGCGACACAGTATAGCAGACCAGAGTTTCGGCGAGATCTAATGGTGGAATGGCTATAAGAGAGGAGGTAAGTCTCCTCTTTTAGGAGTGTCTGGGATGACGTCACAACGTCGTTATCTTCCGCATGAGATAAGTTCTCACCGCACATAAGTCCGGGAGGTTCCTGCACCAGATTCGTGTGGAAGAAACACCCAGCTGTCACCATAGTGTGGAACACCCGAAGGACATGGTGGAGCATACGGTCAAGGTGTGCCCCGCTTGGATGGAGCACAGCTGTCTTCTCGTCCGGGTAATCGGTGGCAAAGGCCTCTCGCGCAGGCTATAGTCCGGAGTAAGGTTGGTAGGTGGTCGCTTCGTTCTAAGAAGCAGTAATGCGAGTAGTAATGCGTAGAAGTAGTAATGCGTTCTAAGAAGCAGTAATGCGAGTAGACGAGGCGACTATATGCGTGAGGGAAAGGTCTTCCTCACGCTCCAGCCAATGGGATCCCAGGGTGTTCTATTGCGTCAACAAACTCAACATATAATCGTGATGCCAACTTGGCCAGTTGCGACTTGTACTACCGCATCAGCCTGCCTGTTGCCACGGAGTGCACATTTGGACATGTCCGAACTACAACGACTGCAGGTAATTAGTTTTGCAGCTACATTTTCTCGATTGATGTTACGTGCCCTTGATTGGCTTTTGAACGTTAGTTAGCGTTATTATTTCGATATTTTATGCATGGCTGACCGGTGTTTTCTGTATGGATGCCATTTAATCCAATATTTGAACTTTCAGTAACAGATTTAAAAGCTTGGTACAGACTATAACAAACACAGTATGCGGCTGTTTTTATATTCATAAATGAAAGAAGATACAAGTTGGCAGGATATCCTGTACTATCACATAAAATATTTTTTGTTCAGAAGTACCTATCCCTTTGGGGAATTGATTATTTTAAGAATATAATTACTTTTGCGTTACCTATTATGCTTAGGGCTTGTTTCACAATGTCCGAGTAGCCACTACTTCCTGAATAAATTCAAAAATGGAACAGAATTCGTATGAAATTATCTGCCAAGTAAGATATTGGCAACTTAATCATAGGTGGTGAAACAGGCCCTTAAAATAATTAATAAAAATAAGTATTCGCAGTCGGTAGGATTCGAACCTACGCTCCCAGAGGGAATCTGATTTCTAGTCAGACGCCTTAACCGCTCGGCCACGACTGCTACGTGGTCATATCTTGAAATATCTGAAGTAGCTGTAGACTGAGAACAAGACTTACACGACGATGAGGTCTCGTTGTTTTATTGATATAGATGAAGATCGACTGTAGATAAGTTATGTCTATACTAGCTTCTGCAAGCGGATTCACCCACATTTAAGTAGGTTTCTCCAAACAAAATGTAGACCTCCGTTTCATCTCCTTAGTGGAGAATTATAAAAAAGCCTCTTTTTTGTACTCACCTACGAGTACTTCCGAAATTCACGCTCCTAATCCTAGTAATTTCGGCTGTGCCTTGATATACCAGTCAGTCAGTCTTCCTTTTATACATAAGATGTAGGTAAAAATTGGTATGTATTGATCACTTCTTCAAGACTTTAGGTTATGAAAAAGGAAATGAGGAAAAATATTGCCTTTTGTTTGTAATAACATTTATTTGATTCTATTCTCGTGTCTCCTCATATTACGAAGGCAGAGGCACGTGTATTAATACTTGAGATACATCAAAATCCGTAAGAAAAGTACTCACACAAGATAATCATATATTGTAGCTACTTGCTCGCATCCCGAGAGCTCTCCAGAACTTTCTGTACAATACAATAACGGGGAAGTAACAACATTGCAAATAACGACATATTTGAACTGGAAACGGTGGAGGTACCAGGACACAATAATATGTAGGAGTATGCTTTGAGTCGGCCACTAAATGCGAGGAGCCCGGGACTCTAATCGGCAAAGAGAATTCTTTGAGTGCGATCGAATGACTTGCCTACGTTGCTGCTACATAATATCTGGGAGATACGAACTTACGTTTGTGCTGGACTTTAAAGTAATTGCAGTTTGAACGAGTTTTTAGTTAATGTTGATTGGTTGATTTAAGCTTCTTGAGGGTTCATGGCGTTGTGGCTTTAGTACAAGACACAATACATTGACAGAAAAGAAGGATGGCAAAAAGGTGCTGACAGCTGAGACGTCAACTAATAGATAATTTGTAATGTACTTATTTGTAATTGTATACGTGAATTAACAGGTTTTTGAAAAAGTAATTCCTAGTGTGGGGCTAGTTATTAAAAAAAAAAAATGGAATGCATGAGACTAGTAACATTACAAGTTATCGTTATCTATTCCAAGGTTACGGGAGTGATTGAAATAGTGGCCAAACACGGATGGTTTTAGTCAGTTTAAGACTGACCATCCCTTTTCGCTTCATCTAGAACAAAAATACATCTGTGGTAGGTATCTGGTGTTCTAATGCCAAAAAACACTACTATGAAACTCGGGGATCTCACTCAAAAACTCAACACAACAGTTCATCTATTGCTTCTCATTTGCCAAGCATTTAAGTCACCAATGTCTTCAACGACAGACAATCTCTACACAACAAGTAAACTAACACCAAAAAATTTAAACTTCCTATCCACCGGTCAATTTCCCGTTGATCAGAAATCACGTCCAATCCATAAGACAGAGGTTGCAGGGAGCAGTTCCGCCGACTCGGCTAGAGCTGCCGTCTCAATTATTTCGATGGAGGAAGCCCTCATTGGGCCCCGCGTAATGGCCGCCGGGTCACCGCCGATCCTGTGGTTATGGCTTCAATTATTGAACACTGCGCTTCGTTTTCTGCTTACCCTTCGAAGGCACTGCTTGTTAGTACGTGTGCTTGCTGATTGTTAGTTGGTTAATTATAATTCTTGTTAGAGGACTGGCTGGTTTTAATTAGGTACCTGCAATTATCCTATAAGTAGGGTAGAATTAATTGAGTTCTTTAATTTTTTAGATTATTTGGAATAAGCTTTCCTCTGCCAGCGGTTTTAGCCGCATAAATGTAGAAAAAATATATATTGCTCTACTTACGAGTATGTCACACAGTGATAAACTAGCATTCACGACTTTGTAAATTAATCCTTACTTAATTAATTCTTAATATTTTTTACAGTTTATTTTAAATTTATTAATAATATAAATATGTGCTACATTTTTACAAATTACGCTATACAAACAAGTACACTAAAAAAAACATACAAATTCTTTATATTCTTCCAAACCTCCACATGGAAGTGTAAAAAATAAACAAAAATATAATATTATTCAATCCGAGCACATTGCAACAGTTCAATAGGTAAAGCTGCGCTATTGCGTCATGGCCTCGTATGTTTAGTATCTCATAATTTGTAACGTTCACTCCTACCAGCTGTTTCAACAGTAAGTACCTCCAATAGGAGCACTTTCTATTAGTGAATGTACTGATATGATACTATGTTCTAAGGTACGAGCACGTAGCAGTCGTGGCCGAGCGGTTAAGGCGTCTGACTAGAAATCAGATTCCCTCTGGGAGCGTAGGTTCGAATCCTACCGACTGCGGACACTTTTTATCACTTTTATATTTTTAAGGCCTTGGTATTTCGTTTCGTTTGATTTGTAAACCTATTTCGTAACTCAATGTAACAAAAGTAAAAAAGTTAATCTAAAAACAAAACAAAAAGTTTTTACTTGTTGATGGCAACTTCGAGGCCGAGAGCTGGTTTATCTTAAAATAAATAATTCAAAAATAAACTTAGTGAAACATTTTCTTTTTCATTTGTACCCAAAATACTTTCCTGACTTATAAAATAAATAGCCTAATAATAATATTGGGAGAGCAGTGGTAGCGCACTGGTAATGGCTTCGACTTATGAATTGTTGATCGCGGGTTCAAACCCAGCCTGGTGCATTACTTTGTCTTATTTATTTCAACACCACTGCTCTCAAAACGGTGAAGTAATACATCTTGTGGAAACCGGCAGTCCTAAAATCAAAAATTCAAAGACATGTGACATCCACCCGCGTGGTGGATTACGGCTCCTACAGAGGAGGCCTGAGTCCCAGCTGTGGGAACATTATAAGGCTGGTGCTATGCTATCATAATGGACGCGACTCATCATCATCTGCCTAGCCTTTTCCCAACTATATTGGGGTCGGCTTCCAGTCAAGCCGGATTCAGCTGAATACCAGTATTTTACGAGGAGCGGCTGCCTACCAGACCTCCACAACCCACTAACGTGTAACTGGGGTAACACGGTACTTCATGGCAAGACTGCAATCAGATTTAATGGCTTCTGACTATCCGTAACGACTGCCAAAGATCTTCAAATGACAGCCGGGGCCAACGGCTTAACGTGCTTTCCGAGGCACGGAGGAAACTCGTTATTTTAAGATGGTCACCCATCCACAGACCAACCTAGGCAAGCGTTGCTTAACCTCGAAGATCGACCTGTGCGGCTGTTATTATTTAGCCACGAGCTCCTCATATTGGACGCGACTCGTATTGCTCATTTAGCTATATCCATGAATAAAATGAGCGATTATTTTAAATTCCCAATTATTTATCATCATCTAATCTAAATTAACTCATAGAGAGGCGGCGGACGGCCACAGTGCAGTGTAAAACAGTTAATTAAATCCAACGCCACGGCGGTGTAATCAACGCGCTGTTTGGTGATTAGCTCGGCGGCACTTGATTATCTCTAGTTATTATAATAACATCTGTAATCTCCTATTATCGCCTGCGGTGACGTCACAAATTATTTTACTATATATATGACACAATATCGAATTTCGTAATCTGTTCGTTCTTTTTTTAGGTTGTGCCAAATTCAATTGATTTGATACCTAAGTCCAACTTGGGCATCAATTGAATTTTATTTGATATTGAAATATTTATTATTAGCTAGATACAGAATTCGATACTTATCATCCCAGAAATAATGCCCGCAAGGTGTAATTTTCTTTCGAAACTACTGGAAATTTGAGTGTAAAATTTTGCTGTTTCCTTTTGTGACGTAGGCGAGCACTAAGACATGATTTTTCAAATAGGGATATAAAACGGAAGCCCAAAAATTGTTTTTGGAGAAACTTACGCGAGTGAAGCCGCTAGAAGAAGCTATACATTTAAAATTATATTCATACTACCTGCAAACCGAATTTGGAATTATTTAAAACTAGGAGCCGTTCCACGGTTTGTCGGTTTCATAAGAAGGTGGGTGTCGTAGTCGACCAAGAACAGTTGTCGAAAACATCAATATCCATCATCCTTGAGTACGATATTCTGGTCTATCTGCTCTCTGCATAAATATCTACGTAGCCAACTTTAGGTTTTACCCCAACAAAAACACCTTTCATTAACTTCCAAAACAGTCACTCACAGATTTGCACTAGCATTACTTTACAGATTTGCATTTCTATTATCAAACAATAGGCCACATCGTCCAGACACACTGGGCTGCACTCGGGGCCCACCCGGGGCCCGGCCGGGTCCAATGCGGGCCCCGAGCGGCATTAAACGCATCGCCACAATCAGTGGAGCTCGTTAACTATAATTCGATCGCTCACCGCCGCTGCTCACTAATCACCCGTTCATTTACATACAATTCATTTGTTTTGGTCAAGTGTTGTGTCACGATTATAGATTAATTATCGACTTCGGTATCGATAAAATCGAAACCGGTTATTAATTTTTCTCTTTTAAGTTATTAGATATAGCACTAATCAAGTAGGTAATAATGATAAGTCGTGACTGTAGGGACTAATCGATATTGGTATTACATTTACTTTTTACTGCACTAGTAACTTCTTAGAGCATTATTTGAAGTAAGTAAGTAGTGTAGTGAGTAAACGATCTATCAGCAACATTAATACGTTAGGTCCTTCAAGGTGTGTAACTTAACCAAGAATCAAGTTCGATTCGATTCATCATAAAGTCGTATGTGTTAGTTCAGAACAAACTTTGCACAAGCTAACGTTGTTACTGCTTTGCTATTATTTCTTAGTAATTCCATTTTGCATGGTTCGTAGGAGTCAGGAAATTGATGTTATAAGTTAAGGATTTAATCACTAACCGCACATTGTAAATGGTTGTTTAAAAAAAACAGAATTGAATATTTTTTAAATAAAGTTTACAATGTGCGGTTAGTTGTTTGTGCGTTCAGTGGTAATCTAGTTATTTTTAAAAGTGTTAGATATATTAATAATACAAAAAAATATTCAAATCACAAATCTGTTTTTAGTGGTAATCTAGACTTTTTTAAAAGTGTTTGATAACGAACTAATCGATCAAACAACATGTGGGTACATCACTGGTCAGTAGTGTGTGACATTTTCACAGAGCTACAATTTGGCGCGCAATTGTTTGACGCCATTTTAGATTTGTCTACATATTAGTTTAGAAATTCCCTTATTTACAGGGCAACTGTTACAAATGAAACGCTGCTTCTGTTATACATTGTTTCTGATATAAATGTATTCTCTGTGTGTTCTGTTTTCGACATTTTATAGTTTTATTCGGTGCTGTAATTCATCAGAAATTGTAATAGTTGTATATGTTTTATAGGATTAAAGAACAATGTTCAAAATGTTTGGACACCGTCCCCACCCTTGTAGCACTTTATAACCTATATCAATCGATCGGCCTTGACCGTCTCATCATTTTATTGTATGACGGCGAAGCTGAAATATGCATCCGAAAAAAGTTATATCGAAATGAAGTAGCCGAAATCAGTCCCAATTTATGTTCCCATCTACTACAATTATCCCTTGTAGCACTATAAATCCTATATCAATCCAACGGCCTTGACCGTCTCATCATTTTATTGTATAACGGCGAAGCTGAAATATGCGTCCGAAAAAAGTTATATCGAAATGAAGTAGCCGAAATCAGTCACAATTAATTATAATTATAAGTTGGCAAGTTTTTCAGTTTAAATATGTTCATAGTCCAAAGAAACTATAGGTGAGCAAGATAGCATAGTAATCATAAGGGCCGCATGCGCAGAGCATCGCGCAATATTGTAATTATAGCAGAAATTCATATAGTTCATATAAAGTATACAAGTTCCTTGGAGTAGCATCACGAAAAAAGTACTGTACGACACATGTCATCTCACTTCATTCACCTTAAAATTATTTTCACTTATCTCGCGATATCCACTTCCTGCATCCCCCTAATGTTTAGGACAGCGACACGCGGGGTTGCGACAGTCCTAAGCAGGATCCAGCAATTGTGACTCAAGGTGGCATTGTACAAGTCCGAGGCCATGTGCCATCGGACCCACCATTGCCCTCATGCCTTTGTGTCATGGCCCTCGGACCGCGTCACGACCGGGTTGACCGAGCACTTTCAACGTCTGGCTCCCAAACTGGAAAGGACTGAGGCTGCCCTGAAGCGGCGCCTACCTAACCTAAGAGATACAGACGCCCCCTACTGGAGGCTCCACGTGGGGATCGTTCGGTCCGTGGCCCTTTATGGGAGCCATCGCTGGGTAAGCGACCGGCGGCCAAGCTGAATCCTTGCCAGAAGGTTATGGTCATATGAATGGTTCGGGGATACCACCGAACGATCTCCCGCAAAGCGGTGAACCTCCTCGCTGGCCTGCCACCGTGAGATCTGGAGGCAACAGTCCTTGCACACAGGCACGATTTGCGCGTGGAGATGCAAGTCGAAGTATGGCGGACAGAGTTCCGGCGGGATCTCAGCGTGGCATAGCGACTGTGACTGTCGCAACCCAGTGCTGGGCACGCTGTCATTGCGGCGGTAAGTCCCCTCTTTGAGGTGTGGTTAGAAAGAAATCACAGCGTCCTCACGTTACATATGACGCAGGTCCTCACCGGACGCGGTAAGTTCGGGAGGTTCCTGCATCTGATTCAGGCAGAAAGGACGCCCGGGTGTCGCCAATGTGTGGATGGCCCGGAGCACACTGTGGAGGTGTGCTTTGCTTGGGTGGAACACCGCTGTGTCCTTGTGGAGGCTATCGGCGACGGCGGCCTCTCGCGTCTGACCCTGGTACACGCCATAGTCCGGAGCGAGGAGGGGTAACGGGCGGTCGCCTTCTTCTTCAAAGTCAAAGTGGTTTTATGTCACATAGGCCTACATGGGCACTTATAAAACGTCAAAAACTAGTGCACGGTTCCAAATTGGTCGATTCTTATGGAGAAGAACCTGCAAGAAACTCCATGGTTACTCTTTTCAAAAAACTATTGGGTCTACGGTTCTGCAAAGCAGTAATGCTAGCGAAGGAGGCCGACCACGACCGCGAGAGGGAACGACCCTCACGCCCCCGCCGCCGCCGGGATCCCGATGCCGATTTCCAAAGACCGTAGGCGCAGGCTTGCGGAAGGCGAGCACTGGGTAACTTGTAGTTTGGTAATAATCCAGGCCGAGCCAAGTCGTCAACGGTGCGTTCTGTTCCACAGTCATTACTGGTATGGATGCTGTGACTAATTCGTTTTAAGAAGTCGATGGCGTATGCACTATCTTGAAAAAGCTCCCTGAAGGTATTGGGAAGCGCTTCAGCAACTCAGAAGACAGTGAAGACGTGAGGAAGTTATTTATTAAGTGTCGTACAGTACTTTTTTCGTGATGCTACCCCAAGGAACTTGTATACTCTATACAAACTAAAAGAAGTTCTGCTATAATTACAATATTGCGCGATGCTCTGCGCATGCGGCCCTTATGATTACTATGCTATCTTGCTCACCTATAGTTTCTTTGGACTATGAACATATTTAAACTGAAAAACTTGCCAACTTATAATTATAATTGTAGTAGATGGGAACATAATTGTGACTGATTTCAGCTACTTCAGGTCCACATAACTTTTTTCGGACGCATATTTCAGCTTCGCCGTCATACAATAAAATGATGAGACGGTCAAGGCCGTTCGATTGATATAGGATTTATAGTGCTACAAGGGATAATTGTAGTAGATGGGAACATAAATTGGGACTGATTTCGGCTACTTCATTTCGATATAACTTTTTTCGGATGCATATTTCAGCTTCGCTGTCATACAATAAAATGATGAGATGGTCAAAGCCGTTCGATTGATATAGGTTATAAAGTGCTACAAGGGTGGGGACGTTTTGAACATTGTTCTTTCTTACTCCATTTTATTACTCGTCTGGTGTAGTAAGCTTGGAAAATAAATAAATAATGCTTTCTCGCTTCAGAGATGTTGCTTAGGTTTCTTTGAAGTCGTCTTAAACGGGTTTAACAGAATTTTTAGAAACACTATTAGCTTCAAAAATAAAACATCAATCTCAAACATTCTGTAGTTGGTGTGTGCTCCTTTCACCACGTTCTCTTCAAAGCCTCCCTCCACTTAAATCTACATAACATAGTTAGTAATAAAGTTGTAGCTATATACTCGGCAGTCGTCCTTCGAGGGACATGGAGCGAGTTCACCAAAGTAAATTCAAAGGGTTTAAAATCTACGCAAGTACCCTAAAGAAGTATGAATAGAAGGTTCATTTTGTGCAGTGTGTGCTTAAATGCTTATTTTATAAGGTAGTCTTAATTTTGAATCCTTTTTGTGGTGTGGTAATCTAGATTAAGATGAATCAATTTGATAATAATATTGACTCGAACGGTACTGGTAGAAAATGAGAAATCTATAAATCTCCAAGTGTATTTTTTTCATAATACAGATAAACATATTTTTTGTTTAAAATAATATTACATATTAGTCGCAAAATAGGTCATTTACATATCATCATGACACAGTAAGTTTGAAAGAGTTTTGTGTGTAAGCGAGATGGTCTTGACTGGCGATAAGCACTTACTGCATACTGACTGAACGGTAAGTTTGTGTGACAGAGCTTGGGGTTAAAATAAATAAATTGTTTTTCATAGCGTAAAACAGATATTCTATTAGTGTTGTATTAAAACACAGAAAAACGCAGGAAGTATGTATTCACAGACAATCATAAAAAATTGTATGAATTATTGTAATAATTAGCGTTAAGAATAAACTTAGCCTTCTGAAATTTTTTGTACTTGTAAAGTGCGTGGTTAAAAAAAGGCGCCATACCCACAGGTACGTATGTCCCTGCCGTTGTAAAAACGTTCCGTATTTTTGCAGGTTTTGTTATACAGGCTTATCCACGGCTTTCGTGTTCCGCTTCAAAATATTTTTTTTAATAAACAGACGGTATTTTACGCTGATGAGTAATGTCATTGAGGTCAGAGGGCCAAGTCCCATGTGATTTAGGGTACGGAACCCACTTATAAAATGACGATCGATAAAAATAAAAGCTTAATTAAAGCCACTGACCGAAATACGCTTACCTTTGTTTTTATAAAAACGATTTGTTCAAATCGAAATTTATTTTTGTAATATTTTCACGTAAAAGAAATGAGTCTTTCAGCTTCCTGCATAGATAACGGAGTTCTCATTTTTTTGAAGATTTACTTCTCTTTTCCTCTTGTAAAAAATGAAATGCAACCCCGATTTCCCCCAGGTGTCGTAACAGGCAATAAAAAGATTGTAATCAGAAACACGAGTACTTACGTATCGCTGAAACGATTTCATAAAAACACACCAATATTTGTGGTTATTTAAAATTATGCACCGATATTATTTGACTTCCGTTATTGTATATTTGCAATTAAAAGCAGTGAACTTTTCAATTTAGCGAGAAAAATATAATTATAATCAGCAGTGTATGTACTGGCTGTCAGGATCATTCCAATAGTCACTGATTTAATAGTACTTGCATCCATGCCCTCGCAATTATTCGCCTCCCACGATAATAACACCCAATTTAATACCCGAATTAACGAGCAATCAATTATCTCAAAAAATATTCAGTTCGGGTGATTTTTAAAACGATTACTCGGCCTCTGGTGCGCTCTGAATTTAATTTTAAAGTTTGACCAACGTTTTCATAGTTCACATATGAAATTTGTCAATTTTGGGTAGTTCGTTACCTAATGTGACCTTTGGAGTGGCGTGGCCGGGCCAATTAATAACATTTCGTTAGGCACGTACGGTGCTGTCCGATGGGCCCAGGGGCCCGGGCCCCGTTCGGGCCCGACATAACTTTTAATCAGCGGATTCTGTTTACTTCCACTGATTCCGACGGATTGTCGTTTATTTTTGGAACAGATTGATTTTGTTGTTGCGGCTTGAAATTGAAACTGTCATCGGTGTATTGTGACCGATTTGTTTATTTATTAAAATTCTATGCAACACAATTGAACAAAGGTGGATTTAATGCCTTAGGCATTCTCTATCAATCAACCAAGGGTGGTAAAGAGAAATCATAGCAGGTGTATACAAAATAAAAGATTAGATACTTAATTCGACTTAAACATACATAAAAATACTGTAAAATAACAATGTATGTAGGTAATCAATAAAAAAAGTGGGCACATCTGATATCAAAAAGTAACACTGTTTCCGCCCGGGATCGAACCGGGGACCTTGTGCGTGTGAAGCACACGTGATAACCGCTACACTACGGAAACTTACGAAACATTGTTGAAATAAGCTATCTGTTATGAAACGCGTATAAATTGATTGTAACAATTTACGTTCCGGGGCTGTCGAACCTTGGAATTATTAATAATGGCATTTATCTTCAGGAATTTGTTTGTAATGTCTTCCATATTTTACAAAATACCTAGATGTAATTGGGAGACAAAATATTATTACGAAGATTGCGGGTCGAAGGCCTTTCGGATTCCTTCTACGAACGATAGAGAATTTGTTGAAATTTGACATTTATATTACGTCTTTTTGAGAGAATGTTAACGTAAATACATATTCTAAAAATAGCGTAGTAATTTAACTAGAGATAAACAATGAGAGATTGTATTTCAAGCAAGTCGTGTATACAGCATGACCGCAATATCTCAGGCATGCCTCAAAGATGACACCACAGCCCCAGTTATTAAAAGCACGTTATTAAAGCCAGTTGGCGGAGCCCGCGCCAGCGCCAGTGGCTGCGGAGAGCAAGCCCTCACCGCCTATGAGCCGCCATTATTTGACTACAACTTAATGAGTCCTTTGAAGTCTTCCTCTTTTGTTTGACTTTTCAGAGCAGACGTCAGAATTAACTGCGTGCCTCGTCGCCGGTAATTACCAATAAGATTCCCTCTTCACCCCTCTTTACCCCCTCTTTCGCCCTTCTTCGCCCCTCTCAGGCCCGCCAATTACTTCTGGGTTGAAAACACAGTTAAACGTATTTTATTGGCAGTACAACTTTGTTTTCCGCTTGATAGAATTATGAGTTTGTATTGGCATTCGGAATTTGGATCTGAATGTCAGTCTGCAGTAAAGGTGTTTTCCGATATTGTTTGCAGATATTTTCAGGTTTCAGTGAATCCGTTACTGTTAATCGTTCCTGAATTCATTAATTATATACCGTTTAACTCGTCAAGTTTTAGTGCCATGTAATAAAATAGAATATAATGCTTTTATCTATCAGAATATTGCACAAAAGTTATTATGTGCATTTATTTCCAATGTACAAATATGATTTGTAAAATTATGGGACACGTGCAACATAGCATTTCTGAACAAAGACGAAAAACGCAAAGCGTACCTAATAAATTCAATACCTCGGGGGTAAAAATATTTGACTCACGAGCTTAAAGAATACTCCTAATCGTTCCTGGCTAAGTATCTTTAACTCCATTCCACTCTAATCTACATCCCTCCCGCCACTTCATAATCTCCACCCCAATCGTCACAACTCAATAATCTAACCTAATATGATTTCAATCCCTAAAGCTATAAAAACAAAGAGTATCAGCATTAACTGAACAAACGAGGCAGGGATCACCAACTTTAATTGCTGCCTACCCACATTAACCCTTGCCAATTCCGACCAGATAACTGTAGTCAATTCTTTAAACTTTGCCAATGGGAGACAATCTGGACCAATTATCTTGGGCTTAGTGCGGGCACGGAATACATTACTACAGAAGTTTAGCTTCATACATCGAGTGGCAACAAATGCACGCACACATAGGCATACGTAAGACAATATCAAATGAAATGCCTGTGGTAAGTGCGTTTGCATTCTCTGTGCGTGAAGGGTATCTGTGTGTGCGTGTGTTTTCGTGTGATGGATCAAGTCGGCTTTCTGTTCCCCATCTATTCCGTGGTGCGAGGTTTGACTTCGCCGCTCCCAGATCCGTATTTAATTGTTCCGAGATGTGTGGAGCTGATTGATGGGCCGAGTTCCGACTTTCTGAGTTTTGTTTTATTTTGTTCTGTTGCCTTGTTGAGTGTTGAGCTTTTCGAGGGATTTTCTTTCGGAGTTTAGTGAGTTGGTGGCTTATCTGTATTTAAAAGATGTACTTAGATTTAGTTTTAATTGAGTCGATTTTATGGGCGGTATTTGCTCTCTCTACATACCTATGCTATTAACTAGATAGTTAGATATTGGAAATGACACTCTTTCATTAAACAATAGGTACGTATTATGAAAATAGTTTCGATGGTGCTCAGTGATGATAAGTTAATCATTACTAAATTCCATCGAAATTCAGTTACATTATCTGCATTACGAATTAAAATTTAAATTTGAAACAGTACTGTTAGCATATTTGATGCTGTAAGCGAATACAAATAAGTACCGATACCTACTGTTAGCACCATTTTGTATCAGAAAATAAACGACGCAGATAAATACGTTGACGCGCTTCATACGCTCACCAAATATTTATAACACCACAAAACCGCGTCACCACGATCAAAAATACCGAAAAATATTGTTCAATTTGGCTCCTGAGGGCCCAGTAAATATACTGTGATCTAATATTAATAATAAAAACGGCTGGCTGGCGAGAATCAGTCAGCCCTGGGGAGCATCAATATTGCGCTTATCTGGCCCTCGCAGCCTGCCGCCCAGTTCCAGCTAGATGGCGCTACTTGGATTTGGGTTATGGTCATAAGACAAACACGGAACGTAGGACCACTTCAGACGATACTGTTACAAATTGGGACTAATTCAAGCTCGAATAACTCAAAAGTGAATCTCAAATTATTTTTAATTGTAATGTCGCTACTTAATCGTTTAGATATTTTGAAAGTTAAGGTTAATATTTTAGCAAATTAATAATGTTCCAGGAATGTTGGTAGCCATAACCAGTCGACATTTTGGCTCTAATGACCATATCTTTTTGGGTGAGAAATCATCAACTATCTTCTGAAAAAAACTGACTACTACCCACCAGTGTCTATTACTAACTTAGAAGACATCCATTCGTTATCCACCAACCCATACTAGGTCCTCGTGGTAAATTACGGTCCTTTCATTTATAAGACAGGACTGAGTCCCAGCTGTGGGAATATCATAAGACTCACCACCTCCACCTATACCATTAAATGAATTGCTCGATGAAATGTAGAGTTATTCATAAATCATTTATTTTGTCAGAGATAAGATACAACGGGTGTTAAAAAAAAGTACACGTCTCAATTATAGGATACATGGGAAAATTACCTGCATGGTACAAATATAATATAACAAAATAGTTCAAAAGCTCAAAGAAATTGTTCATAAATACAATAAAAAAATACATCAAGGTCGTCTTTATGCTTTGTGTTTAGTTTCCTCATGATATGGATAACCTTCTATAATAGCCTGCGCTGTGGCGCAAGGATCCAGAATGCCGGTCAGGTTTCTAATTAATTTAACTTCAGGTTGTAACTGAGAAAGTTGTATTTGTTACTAACGTTTGTCTAAGATGCTAGTTTCTTAGGTGTTTCCCTTTGTGTATAATCCTGAAGGCTTTGTAATTAAATGCGGGCAATCAGACGAACAAGCGTCGGTAGTTGCTGGTCATGGGGTCCATGGGGACTATGCCAGTCATTTGAAATGTGTGTTATTTATGAAAACGGAAACGAATTACATGCCGTTCCTTTATTGTTTTTGTTTTGGAGGTTGGGAATTCCACTTCGCGTTGGGAATACGAGCTGGTGAACGTCCATTCGCTCTTATAGAGAGGAGGCCAGTAGGAACATCATAAAGGCTGATTATGCCACCGCGATTACCACCGCTTCCGCTGTCGACCTTGCTCTCACTTCGGTCACGGGTTCAATCTGGATAAGTAATCCAACTTTTAGTAATTCATTCATGAATCCCCGACCGGTTCTATGAGACCGCGCTGTTATTGTTTTACTATCGTGTCTCGTTTCGCGGGTATTAATAAGTTAAACCGGAATTCTTTCAGTTACCCTTTGCGTTTCACAGCCGTCGTGATTCCCTGTAGTTTCAAACCAACTTAATAAAGCTGTTAAGAAAGTAACTTAAGAAAACAACAATAAAACTGTTACTATTTATTTTAATTTATTGTCATTGATTTCTTGTTACAAAGACTTATTTATTTATTATTTATTTTATTTATTTATTTATTGGTTTATCCTCGTATTGGAACGCCTTTCAGCAATTACACCAATGGAGTAGGTACAAGTCACAACAGAATCTGTTAGTTTCTAACAGCCTCCTAGCAATTATTAACGTTAAAACGATTTCACTACCTGCTATTAATATAAGTAAGTCTGTGTCAATTACTGATAAGTTAAGTTCTGCTCCAGTGGATCGAAGATGTTGTTACAAGAAACTACACGGCTCAATAAACTGCTTAGTAATATTCACAAGCTTCAGGCAGTGCCTTCTCCCGTATAAAAAATTAATCCTAGGGAATGTATTCCCGTGATAAAAATTATCCTATGTGTTATTTCACGAAATAGTTTTGCTTGTGTACCAAAGTTCGTTCAAATTATTGTCATTACTTGTTTGACAAATAACAAGGCAAAATAAAGTCATAATTTATAATAACCGTCACAAATCAGTGAGCAAACGGCGAGCAATGGGTAGCTCCGAGGGTAGGCACCGAGCTCAAATCGTTGCCAGCGCATAGTGTTCCAAGCGCACCTCAAGGAGATGTCACCGAAACCTCTAGGGCTATGGTTTCGCTTCTTTGAGGAAAGCCCGGAGCCCTGGAACGAAAGGCAAAGAAGCCGCCGTTTTGCGCGGAACTGACGCATATTTTCCTATTTTTATCTTTTTTTCAATATTATTTTGTTATCTTTATCCGTGTAAATAAACCGTTTTTCTTTCTTTCTAACATAGGAGTAAGTTTTAGTCAGTAAAAGTCTAACACGCCCTCCCACTCCAAGAACGAGAGAAGTCAGTCGATATTTTTTTTTTTTAATATACCTACCATAAAATAAACAAATTTCCAACCCAATAAAAACAATAAGCATGTAGCTCTTTGATTTATCATTGTAAATAATTATATCATTCACTACAGATCTATTTGGTTTTCTACAGGAGCTTTGATCGACCTTCCACCTCCTTTATTAAAACCAGGGTACTACTACCTAGAGATATAGGTATAACTAGGCCACCTAAAGCATATGGATTAAGTCTAAACACGATGATGCTATTTCTAAGAATGATTTGATCTCATAACCAGCTTCTGGTTCCGTCACCAGACCTTGGGCAGTTACTAGAGTAATGTAACTTATCAATACATAAATATTTTATGTAATGAGATCAAACACGATATAGCTTTCTTGATAGTTTCAGGAGATCCTGTGGGCACCTTCTAGCTCCATCATCCGAACAGCTCCATAGTATCGTGTATAGTATTGTGCTCTAAACTACATAATAATGACAACTTTCAGCATAATTGAAAGGCGAGTAAATGGTGGAAAAATGTGTCACTAATTTGAACCCAGACACGCATACGAATAAGTAAGTTAAAGTTATATAAAGCTTGTAAAAATCAAAGCGAAAATATCAAAGTAAATATTGTATTAACCTAGTTTCATAACCTTCTACCTAAATGTTTTAGTCTTGAACCTATTCGTGTTCATAATTTACTAAAATGGTGTGCAAAACCGTTTACTTAGTACGTACCTTCCATCAAAAAATCAAAGGTAACGCGCCTAATGTGACGTTGATAGTAACTATAACGACGAAGTACCGGCCGGTATTAGGAAAGCCGTAACTATGTCAATTAAAATAATAGTAAAGCATAAAATGGCCCATCAAAGAAAACACGCAATTGGAGCTATTATATAAAATGTGAAGCATTATCCGGGTTTTAGTCAGTAAAAAATCTGACACGTCCTCCCGCTCCGCCCTAGAGCGGGAGAAGTCATGTTGATGATAACCCAGCTAAAAAAACTACCCGGTATCCCCTTCTTATTTAGAGGTATGCAGAACTGAGGGATAAGTCCCACATACCTTTGTTGAAAAAAAACAAAACGAATGTTATGTCTGGTCCGAGCAACTGGCCCACAGTTCACTTTTGCCCACAGTTCCTAATCGAGCAGAGAACTCTTTAACGCGCTATATATGCAGGATTTAAAATTTTAGTTCCAATGTGGCTTCGTAGATATCACTACACAGTACACTCACCCCGAAATTATGATCGTTTTAAGCTGTCATGAAGGTTGAAGTTTTCCTCATGACATGTATCAACACAGTTTAGGAGTTTGAAAGTTCTTTGGTCTCAACGCGGGAGGAAATGGTGTTGAGATTTATTTGAAACTCGAAGCGGCAGCCATGATGGGCGCCGAGTGAAGTACTGTCTTAGTTTTTGTTAGAGTCTATTTTTTACCTTTGCCTGGCTTGCTGATACTAAGTGAAGAGGTCATTTGTATGGCTACCTCTTTTCTTCATCCTACCTTGTATCGGTATGGACTAGAGAGAATGGCTCTTGCCTTTTTAATAGTTTTTTGTTTATAATTATTTATGTAGGTACCTTATAAAAAACCTATTGCAGTTTAAGAATTAAACAGTAGGTAGTGTTCCACCTAAGCGAGACAGACTTCCATTATCTTATCTAAAGCGTCTTCAGGGCGGTCCGTATAAAGGTGACACGCGGGCGTTTGGTCTCCAAATCCGAAATAACAACGGGAACCAAACTGGCCAGGTCTGGTGAGGACGCTATAGCGCCACCCCAGTCACTCCATAAAAAGGGCGTGCCTACAAAATACCACTCTGGCTTGTAATTCTTAGCTGATTTCTAGACCGATTCCACTTAGATAGCGATTAACACGCTGATGATAAAAAAAAGTAGTAATTTTTTAATATGTTCTAGGCAAACAGCCCCAAGACAATAAGAATTAAACTATAGGTATTGTGTAGCCTGCCACAAATGCACTGTACCTACAATTCACAATTCTTTCCCACTTCCACAGCCAAAACTTCGAGCAGCACGTCTTCTTAAAACTGCGCCGTGCAAGTCGCAGTGACGGCGAGTTTATTGCGACAAATCAAAAGTTGCGCCGTGACGCCGAGCCGTGAATAACGCCCCACTATAGTAGTCAGGTTATTTATTTGTTTATAATGGTAGAGCTAACAGCTTCTGTGTATAGCTTATCTTGGGTGTAGGGAGCGATTAGACTTGGTCTGTTTAGTTATGTTGCTAGCCTACTATGTTTCACTGTTGGGTGAAGGCCTCCCTCTCCCTTTTTCACACACGTCCGTCCTCAGCCATTGCGAGCCAGTTCCTTAAGTAGTTGTCCAGCTCATCTCTCCACTTTCGCCTTGGTCTGCAGCAAAGTCGTCTTGCGTTTAATGGGACCCAAAAAGTGTTTTTTTTAGCCCAGAGCTCATCTATTTTTTTTGTCAATTTAAAAGATTTGTGGTTACAAGAATAATAATAGGTATTAATGGAAATAAAATGATAAATCAATTGTGTAACAAACATTTCGAACGAAATGTTTCCCCTCAAAGAATACGAAATTTATCATCAAATTTATCACCTTTGAAGTTACCATTTGTGGCTTGAATCCGCATAACGGAAACATGTTCTTCAATCTGAAAAAAAAAAATACTGAGAAAAAAATAAATGAAGTAAATCTTGCCGTTTGTTCTCACGAGCCAAAGGAAAAACCAAAGAGGATCTGAGATTAGAACTATGAAAATATGCAAAAACAAAATACCTATGAAGTCTCTAAGCATCTCACGAGGAAAAGGATCTTACAGTAGCTTTTTAGATCATGTAAAACTCATCCCATTATTCACAATTTCACAGAAAAATCCACGGGATTTGCTCGCACATTGTGTTTCTATACAACAGTACGTAATATACGCACAGTTCTTTCTTGTTTTATTGGAGTAAATCCGGGTTTCATACAAGCTCGACCCTTCAATCATTTCCTTGTGTAGTGGATTTTGTTATTCTTGATAGACCGTCAAGGGCTCTTGAATTAACCCCTCAAGACCTCTACCAAGTCTTTTATGGCAGTACTATGTTTGCAAATATTCCACACATTTGTTTCATAAATAGAAAACGAACTATATAATAATTGGTTTAGTGAATAGTCCAGTCAAAATAGACTAAATTTTGATACAAGTTTGCATTAATTCCCAACAAGCTGGATTTTTGTGCAGGCCTTGGATGCGTCATTACAAATGACATGTCAAAAGTACCCATCAATCCCGCTTGTGCGTTGTTTTTTATTCGAGGTCAAAGGTCACAAATAAGCGTTTTTTGCGTATATCTCTGAAACAACGAGAGCTATCGAAAAATGGTTCAGGCAAAGTTTGTAGATCGTCAAATTGTCTACAAAAAAGATTGAGAACACTTTTTCTTCTACGGTGCACTGTTTCCACATCTGGGACTAATCCCAGATGTGGAAGCTGTCTCCGCCTCACGCTGTCTTTTAGCTGCAGCGATGCTGCTCTTCCGGGTGTATGCTTTACGACACTGCTTATGTATTGTTACAGATGGTTTGTCCTCCAAATATTCATCGGACCCATCATCCCTTAGTACGAGTGCATATTCGTATTTTCTATGTTTAAAATAGCCATAATTCGAAAACAGTGCACCGTAGAAGAAAAAGTGTTCTCAATCTTTTTTGTAGACAGTTTTACGATCTACAAACTTTGCCTGAACCATTTTTCGATAGCTCTCATTGTTTCAGAGATATACGCAAAAAACGCTAATTTGTGACCTTTGACCTCGAATAAAAAACAACGCACAAACGGGATCGATAGGGACTTTTGACATATCATTCGTAATGACGTATGCAAGGCCTGCACAAAAATCCAGCTTGTTGGGAATTAATGCAAAGTGGAATGTCTATTTTGACTGGACTATGAAGAGGTTTTAGTGTACAATAACTAGTGTTTTGCTTTACATAATCACATAAAATATTTAATTTATTATTTGAACTTAAACAGAATGGTCGAAGCAATTTATACTATTTAAACTCAAAAATACAAGTACAAAGAAGAGAGAACAATAAAATACTAAATAAAAAACGTCATAAATCACGCCGGAATTTTAGGGATAGATAAGATCTTAATGTAATAAACATTAATACATTTATCTTATAAAATTTCACACATTCTGACCGTATATCGTCTTCCATTCTTCCCCAAACATATCAAAATCTATGTTCTTATCTATGTATGTCTTACCTAAAGTTGTAACAACTATTTTCAGGAAAATTGAAACTTAGTCTAATAAGAAACTCAAAACTCAATAAGACTGATCGAGTGTTTGGGAATATCGTATTATTGTTATACAGGGTTATTTGTAAAATACTAACAACCTTGCAGGACTGTATGACTAACATCAACTATTGTTCTATAAGTTTTTACAAAACATTTACCAAAAACAAACCTTCAAGGTTTCGTTGTTTTATCTACCACTTTTCAACTCTGTATTTTGTTGCCTCCCGCGCACTTTTCTCGCCCCTGACTCTCCCTGATATTGGAATAGTACTATTTAGAACGTTTTCGTAATATTTAGAACATTTAATTTAAAAATTTTAATTTTTGTATGAAAATAATATATGAAAAATTAGTTTATTACATTTTCATACAATATGCTAAATGTTTAAAAGTCATAGAACAAAGGTTGTGGTTTTTAGTAAGGTAGTTCTGACAAGCTGCCATTTTTTTACAAATAACCCGGTATACTGTTGCCAAGATGGTACTTTCTCCATCGTTCTAAAAGATTAATAATTCGAGCGATGTAATTTTTATGTGCGATTAATTCGTCTTGACTCCAGTGATATTGTTATGGGTAATGTCTCGATTAATTGGCATCTCGAACGATGTGCCCGTGAGTGCCGAACGCCAAGATTTAGGCTGTGGAAGGAACGATTCTAATTAACACTCAGTGAATAACGACTCAGGAAGAGAGTCAATAGTAATACAAAGTCGAATTAAGGTAATGGGTAGCTCGCCGTACTTCCGTTCGGTAACCCTACGGACCGAGCCCAAGTCATCGACGGCATGTATTGTTCCACGCGCGCGTCAAGGATGTCAGCAAAACCGTAGGGGCCCAACTGAGTCAAAGCCTACTGGGACTCCATGGGTTCGTTTCTAAAAGGAACACCTAGAACGCAAGACAAAGAACATAGAGTGGGTTTTAGTCAGTAAAAGTCTGAAGGACACGTCTTCTGCTTCGCCCAAGAGCGGAAGAATTAAAAAGGTAATTCCGCAGAGGATGGGAGGTATCTCAATATCTAACGGGGCAAAATTAACTTAAAAAAAAACTTAAGAATATTTGAATTTCACGGGCTGCCATGGCACTTTCACCTTAATTACTGCTGCCGCGACAGTATAAAATAAGTTCGTATTGAGTAGCTATTGATACTGGCACTTGTAGGTTTTCTTTGCGTGGGTTAAGGAAAAAAACATGTCTTATTGGAAATACAAGGTTAACATTTTAATAGGATTATAAAGCAATTAGGTAGCAATATAATCAAAGTAAAAAGTAATCTCTCTGACTTTGAAAGAAAGAAAACGAATTTATTTGCGTCAAACGTGGCGCTTACCATAAAGGAGGATACACGTCACATCCGCGCAAAAGGGCCAACGCTCAGCAAAATGCTGGGGCTCGCTATACTATACTATAGTATTAGCCTTTTCCCAACTTTGCTAGGGTCAGCTTTCAATCTTACCTGATAAAATTGTATAATAGTTTTTAGAAGTATGCAGAACAATAAAGTTTCTCAAATCTCCATTGCTCTAAACTAAAATATGGCGTCAAAAAATTCCTCCGCATCGCTGTCGACCGGAAGTGTGCCCAAAAGACTGGCAGCATTGCCACGTTGTATGGCAATGCTTAATCTCTGACCGAGGTAAAAGCCAGCCCTTGGGTCACGCGAAGTGTCAACAAGACGCTTCGAAAGATCTTTAAAAAGCGAATGAGCACTCGGGCCCCACGGTAATGCGATGCGGAGGAATTTTTTGACGCCATATTTTAGTTTAGAGTAAGAGTTAGTTAAGTGTTTTTATTTTCAATGTTTTTTCTCAGTGGTAATTATCACTTAATCAGTGGTAATTACTCATTAATCTATTCAATATGTATAGCAAATAGGCAAAAATTCAAGTGTCAATAATAAAATAAGTAATTACAAAAAAAAAAAATCTCCATTTAAAAGGCTAGATGGGGGCTGAGTCTGTTACCGGTAACTGCCCAAATAGTCGATTTCGGGCTCTTGTATGTTTCAAAACGTACAAGATATTAAAGTTTAGTTCCTATGAAGCGTCATAAATGTCACTACAGTATTTAATATGGATTAGGTACCTAGGTATTTGATCTGATCAAAAATATTGCGCCGACTCCAAGTAATATGGAATAAGGGTAAGAAGAAGAAGAAGAAGAAGGTACCTAGGTATCTGATTTGATCAAAAGTTTTGGTATCAGATTTCCTGGCTTCTTACTGCATGTTACGACTGTCAAAGATCTATTATAAATGACAGTCGGTATCTACGTTCTTTGCAATGTACGATATAATCTAGTTAATTTAACGAACCATCTTAGTAACCCATCCGTAGGCTGGCCTTGACTATCGATCCAAATGGCTATTATTATTAAGCAACCAGTTCCTGGTAATCTATTCAAAATGAACCAGAAAAAATTACCAACCTATTTTGTTCGTTTTCTACAAAAAATCTGCCGTCTTATAAGCCGCTATCTATGGCTTTGAAGCTCTCTCACGTCACGACAAGCGACGTTCCGTCTCGTCACAGCAGCGATGTTCCAGTTCGTCACGGCAAACGACGTTCCCTTCGCCACGGCAAGCGACACGTTCCCGTACGTCATCTCTTGTCAGAAGGACGCTAGCGAGTCCATCGCTCGTCGAAACACTCTCATTTTTCCAATATTTCCTCGGATCATAGAAAAAAAAAGGGATGCGGCATCTAACGGATGTCTTTGAGGTTCTTAACCTATCACATATCCGCAAAACGAGACACAATAGTAAAACAATAACAGCGCGGTCTCATAGGACCGGTCGGGGATTCATGAACTAAAAACATCGTAGTAACATTCAAATCCCGTTTAATTTTAGTTGAACAAACTTACATAACTGTCAATTCAAGAAGCTAATCGAAGTGGGAATATCCTTCAGAAAACAAGTCTGGAGGATTTAAATTACCTTGTATGTCCTACTTAACTATATGTTTGAGATAAACTAAAAATACTAATGTGATTCATGAGAAAGGTTCGGGTGTATAATACATACATATTAACCATAGTAGAGATAAACCGAGAATCTCAAAGATTACTAACACCTGTGCGGAATATAGGCCGATTGCTAGAATAATATAATTTTGGCCATATTGAAGCTTCCACCCACCGTCAACAATTTCTTTCGTTCTCCATGTTCGTCTCAAGACCTGTTTTTGTATTCACGTTTTATATGATCCGATTCAAGTGGAGAAATTTGTCGGCGCGTAGAAATATCGACATGTATCGATGTGGTGTCGACATGATTTGTCACGGTGTACAGGAATCGTTCGCGGCAGGTGAGCGCGCCGATAATGGTAATGATTTCTATTATGATCGAAATGAAAGGAAAACACAAGAGAATCGACTGTTTATCATTGTGATTGTAAAAGTTGATGGGGTGACTGAGGAGCGGAGATGTTGTCTATTAATTTTATTTGTGAGGCAATATGTTGTTTCATAGAATTTTTAGTTTTAGAAAACGCTCTATTAGCAATGCGACCACGGTCTCTTAAGTCTTTCGAAGAGCTGTTGGACGCACTATTATAAAAACGAAAGTTTATACCTAATAGTCCGTCGCCATAAAGGAGACGCCAGTTAAAAATAATTAAGTTTTTCCAGGGTCAACGCTAAACTATCGTCACCGTAAACCCTTAACGTTATCACTGCACTTACCTTTACAACGGAGCACTAAACAAAAACCCAACTAAACTCATCAGGTTTAAGGGGTCGGACACACGTGCGGAGTGCACCACTAAACGCGTACAGACGATTACCTAAATCGCCATGTAGCGTCTCTCAGCGTAGAAGCGTTCCCGTGTCGCCTTCGCATCAAGCTCCTCCCGCCCTTATAGCGTATCCCCTAACTTTGAAAACTGTAATTGCTCGTTACAAGTGTATCATTGGATTAAGACGGATGAAAGCGCCTTTCAAGCGAGGAGTTCTGGAGATTCAGTTATGGAGTCTTATTATAGCTATGAAGTATTGTGACGGCTGTAATAGAATGCTGATGTGGATGTCATACTTGGGGGTAGGTTTTTGATGAAGTTTGCTGTTTTATTCAGTTGATTTTATTCAGTTGATTTTATTCCTGTTACATTATCAATGAAGGCGTGCTCAAACGCTACCAGCGCGCGTTTAAAAAAAGGGAAGGAGCTTTCACTTTGATTTTATTTCGCCTGAATTTTGATATAATAATATTATAGGAATATTTTATTTGGTATGTTATTGTATTTTTGTATTTCGTGTTATTATGTCTTATTAGTATAATTTTTTCCGAAGTAACAATCCATTCTCTTTCATATTTTTTTTCCATTGAACACTTATTTTTGTAATTATTAGTACTGTATTTTTTGTTTTATGCAGGGTAAAATAAAGTACAAATAATTAATCTAAGGGCCTATTTCACCACCTATGATTAAGTTTCGAGTATTTTACTTGGCAGATAATTTCATACAAATTCTGTTCCATTTTTGAATTTATTCAGTGAGTAGTGCCTACTCGGACATTGTGAAACAGGCCCTTAGACATAGAAACACCTTAAAATTAAACAAAGTACCTAAATGATGAATGCTAATAAAAGACTCTCTGTTCAGCATAATGCCAAATGATAATACAACGCCACCTGATGCTGATTTTCAGCTGCAGAATACAATCGCCATTAGTTAGAAATCATAATAACAAAACAAACACATATATCAAAGTTTGAAATATTCTATTCGCAACCAACTAAAATCAACTGTTACCAAAAATACTAAAAAACGATTTATGTACCCATTAACCTATCAAATACCTGCAAAACGAGACACAACAGTAAAACAATAACAGCGCGGTCTCATAGGACCGGTCGGGCATTCATGAATTAATAACAATTCATAAATGTAATAGATATATCATCACGTCATTAAAGCGGAGTGAGAATAATAAAAAGAAAAAAAAATTAACAATATTAAAAAAAAGTATGTAAAAATGTATAAAATTAATAACATCGGTTTGAGTTTGAGTCATCGTGGTGAAAGGATTTGTCAGCTAGACTTTGCGTTATCCAGTGTTAACTGTTCAGGGTGCGCCGAACGTTTAGAATCGCTGCAGGATATTTTTAACGCTGTTTGGGGAGGCTCTTTGCACTCCTGGTGGCTTAATATTGGTCGGGTGAGGATATTGTTGTTTTCTTTATTGGTTTATATTGATAGACTCGCGTGAAAAGATGGATGAATTGTGTGAAGACTGATATGAAAAAAAGGGAGTTAGCATTAGTATGACGTGTGAGAGGACACAATGGAAGAAAAAAACGTATTGCGCCGGCCCCAAGTGTGTGTGAGTGTGAGATAAGGACAGGAAGAAGAAGATGGATTGACTCGCGTTTGACCACTTTCTCACCTGATGGTAAGCCATGATGTGGCCGAAGATGGAGCACTTGCCTAAAAATAACCTATTCACTCTTGACTTACACCCCTAAGTTCAAGTTATCAGGAAACATACACTACGGCAGAGAATTCCACTCCTTAGCTGTACAAAAAATACGTATGGATGGGATGTCCACCACGTATCGGTGGCATTACGCCGTACGTGGATGGATGGATGTTCATCGGAACCCATGACAACGAATGCCGGGGTTCCTCAGGGGTCTGTTCTCTCCGCAACTCTCTTTCTACTGCATATCAACGATCTGCTAACGCCCGGTATCTATATATTTTAGTGTGCGTCCATTTAGGGCGGAATAAATATGTTTTCTTTCTTTCTTTCTTTTCTTTCTTTCATATAGGGTATGCAGATGACAGCACAGTTGTAGAGAGATACCTGCCGGGTGCTCGGGCTAGTAAGGAGTTAGTCCAGTCCGAAAAAGAGGCTATGGTAGAGCGTGCGAATGTCTCCCTCGTGGCAGTCTCCAAATGGGGCGTAGCCAATCTGATAGAATTCAACGCTTCCAAAACACAAGCGTGTCTATTCACTGCAAAAAGGAGTCCGTTCACCTTGACTCCTACTTTCCGGAATGTGTCACTGGAGTGCACCGACCGTCTTCAGCTTTTGGGTTTTGAAGTTTCTTCAGACATTAACTTTGGGCGGTTCATTGAGTCCAAAGCCAAAGTGGCTGCAAAAAACTCGGCGTTCTGGCAAAGGTCCGGCGGTACTTTACACCGGGACAGCTTCTTATGCTATACAAAGCACAGGTCCGATCGTGTGTGGAGTACAGCAGCCACATATGGGCCGGTGCTGCAAAATGCCATCTAGCAGCTTTGGACTCGGTGGAAAGGCGTGCGAAGAGGCTAATTGGAGACCCTGATTTGGTTAAATCCAATCTGCAAAGCACAGGCGTAGGGTAGCCAGCCTATCGGTGTTCTACAGGATGCATTTCGGAGAGTGTACGTAGGAATTACATGAGTTAATTGTGTCATCTCCCTTCTACCATCGGACAAGGCGTCTTACGGCGAGTATCCATTCTTACGTTGTCGAAACCTGCACGGTCCGGACAAAGCGGTTTGCCTCGTTGTTTATACCGCGTACATCGAAGGATTGACACAATTTGCCTGCTGCGGTATTTCCGTCCGATTATAATTTGGGTATCTTCAAGACTAGAGTGAATAGGCTCTTAATAAACTAGTGCGCCTCACCATCAACGATTGCATCACTGCTTACCATCAGGTGGGATTGCAGTCGAGCGCTAGTTTATGGAATATAAATTATTGATCGTCTAAATAATATGTCACCATTATCGATACCGACGAAATCATTAAGTAAGTTTTATCAAATCAAGCTCTAAAGTCTGCTATTTAAAGTCAGGCAAAAAAAAGCATAGAGTCGCAAAAAAATTAGACAGTAACTCATCACTACTGAAGTCGTCTATTGACAATGATATGACTATTTAAGTATTTCAATAGTATTTTCATTCGTTCAAGAATGCCATTGTTAATTTTTAAAAAGTTCTTGAATTGTACGAGCACGAGGTACGTGGGTTTTGACATAATAATCCCCCCCTCCTTGCGTCGAATTCCTCAATGCTGAGGGTCGTGACCTCCCTGCTTCATCATCTTAGCCCTTATAATGTTCCTCCATCTGTTCTAATAATAGACAGTCATAATAATCTAACCAAGTTTAAATTGAAATGTCATGAATTCTAGACTTCTATTAATAAAACGAAAGAAAAAAATTTACAAGGATTTAATCGAAACATTTTTGTATATTTTTCATCACTAGACGCAAAAAAATATATTTCAACAAACTTTTGTTCAGGAGTTCGCCATTTTTGTTTTGAGTTAAAAGCGTTAACTTCTAATTACGCGCTATTTGCCTCAAAAACCGTGATTTCCAAATCCGTTTATATATCCATTCATAATTTATTGTAATACAAACACGTGATTTACTAAAAACATTAATAAATCTTGTTTAAACAGTTAGACAGGATTTTATTTAAAGTGATAGCATGCTTGTGAACTATATTCACTTTCGTATTCGTAAATAGTTTTTTTTTACTTTTAGGGTACATTTCGAGACTTGTGTAAGTCTAAAGTACTAATAGAATTAATAAACAAGAAATCCAAGCCAGTAGAAATCACTTATTTAATTTACTAATTAGGAACATTTAAATTAACATAATTATGAAATTTTCAGGCCCACACTCTCCAGTCTGTGCAACCACACATCCAATCTGCTCTGGACCTCTAGGCCACTCTCGGCAACCAGCATAATGTCGTCGGCAAACAGCATGCCTCCTCCTGGATATCAGACGTCAGAGCGTCCATTATCAGCAGGAAGAGGTAAGGGCTAAGAATCGACCCCTGATGTAAGCCGACTGCCACATTGAAGCTGCCAGTAGTGCCTAATACTGTAGACCGGACTTGGGCACTGCAGCGACTGTACATCGCCCGGATCAACTATACATACTTCCCAGGCACACCTTTCTCCTTAAGGGCCCACCACAAAACCTCTCGAGGCACCCGGTCGTACGCCGTACTTTATCATCAAAATTATTGCTTACTCTAATAGAAAAACTTTTTCCTTAAAATGTGCACTTTAAAGTTTGAAATAAAATAGCTGTAACAATTTTGGACAAATACCAATAAGGAATCATCATTTTTAAGAATCTGGTGTGCATGGAAATAATTACGGTCACCCATATTTTTTACTTATATTTTTAAATACTCTTGTGTCATAATCTACCAAAAACTGACAAACCAACAAATTTCAATTATTTTCCTATAAAATACAAATCCTCATACAACCCTTTAAAAGTACATTCGATCGACTATCCTCCATACTAACAAGATAAGTTTTTCATGCGATCTCCTTCAATATCGCAAAAGCACAAGAAGTCGAATAAACTCAGCGATACAAAGCCCGGCTCCACGGCCCGATTTGCACAAAGAAGCGGCCCGTCCGATTCCCTCCAAATTCATCCGGATCCGTCCGGTAAGGCGTTGAGCACACCGGACAGATTCGGATATTTTAACACGGATCCCCAGAAAGAACGGCTTTTAACAGAAGCTATTTTTTAAGTCTAGGCTAACGCTTTCAGTCTACCTGAAGTCAAGCGGGCGGGTTATGTTGAGATAAGGTAAAAGTTAAGGATATTGTATAAAATTCATAGACTTTACCAGTTTCCTTATTTGCCTTCATAAATTGACAATTTAAATTGACGCTGTAACGACAAAAATAGCTCAATGTGAATTGATCCCAAAACTTTAGGGAATAAGAAAACGTATTATAAATTATATTTTTCTCCATTTGCATTTAAATTGGCAGATTTCACAATTTGCAAATTGACTCGGAATATTTTCTGTTTTTAAAGATTCCAAATTGACGGCGTTATTCTGTCAGAAAGGTAAGTACATCAGAAACGTTTACTTTAGAATTTGTGTATAAAAGCTTTTTGGCACTTAGCTATTACTACAGCTTTTGTGTTGAATTTAAGGCTTTCAATATTCGCGTTAAACTAATGTGTTACGCCAGTTAGGCAATGTAGGGGTAGGATTTAAAAGCCTCTATTGATCTAGGCAAGTAGTGTGTCTGAAAGTTTCTGCTCAAAATGTTCTTTGTAGCCTAATTTATAGAGGAAGGGTCAACGGGTCAAGGGATTAACGTCTCAGGGTCAGATTTGTGGATGAGCGTTGGCGGAGACGAGTTTGAATGAGAATTTGGGGAAAACTTGATTCTAGGAGTTATTACTTAAGAAGGATCATTTCTTTGGTCCTGTTTAAGTAAGCTATGATAGTAGCTAGTGATAAATGGCTTGGTAAGCTATAATTCCTTTAATAATGTATCTATAGGGGCACTCATATGTATATTTATGACAATCTTTAGTTCGATTCTGAAGTCGGAATGTTAGTACACTCCCACGTCTTTTTTGTATTGTACCTAAAGTAGGTGCTTAAAATTATCGGATAAGTATTAATTCAATTGTATACAGGTGTGAATGATATTACTTAGCCTGACTCTGTCACTCTACCTCTCTAGATAACACGTATTCACAAAACAATCCAATTTTCTTCTTCTACTTTACGTTGACGACTTTGTTTTGCAATTTTCTAACAAATTAACTCCATCTCACTGCCATTATGAAAATGAGAAAATAAAACTTATACTAACAGCTAGCAATGAATACTAAGAAACATTCTTTCTCTTAAAAAGTCTCCAGACGTGACAAAGAGTAAGTGGGTAATTGAAAAAGAATCGCTCAGGCGGAGAGCGGCAATAGTGCATTTAATATTTTAAGTGAAATAAAATAGCATAGTGTCGCTTCGTGCTTGTTTTTGTGACAATCTGCGCGAGTCAAAGGTTAATAAAAACGAGCAGCTTCGAGCTCAGGGCGCTCGGAGAGTGATGGAGGACGGTGCAGGAGGAAGGCTTCTCATCTTTCTTGAGACGATGCGCAATAACTGCGAAATAATTTCTGTGTCGTCTGACATTTCTTCTGTTTTGAGCATTTACAGCAATGCTCTAGAAGTTGATTCGAAACACTTATTTAATGATTTCGTCATAAGCAAAATGATTATGGTTTCTGGTTAAATTTGAAGCACATTCTTTATCTTGTGCGACGGATGATTGGCAACACTTGCAGTCCGGCAGTGCCGGCAGAGCCCAAATCATCAACGGCGCGTACTGTTCCACGCGCGCCTCAAGGAAATGTCAGCAAACTGTAGGGGGCCCGGAAGGGTCGAAGCCTTTTAGGCCATAGATTGGATTCCGAAAGGTAAGCTCGTGACCCCAGACCGAAGGCAAAAAAGAAACAGGACTGTGTTTAAAAAGTCAGTTAAACTCTTACACGCCCTTCCGTTCTCACCCAGAGCGAGAGAAGTCACATTGTTGACCTTAAAGAAAACACCTTTAAGACCATTTCCTATCGTATTTTATTTCCAACCAATTCATGATTTAGTATAGAAATATCATACACAAACTTGTATTTAAATCGGTCTTGTAGTAAGATCGGCTACACAATCGGCTTTGCCCACACGAGGCACATCTGAGCGTCGTCCACTTGAGCCGCGCTGCTCGTGTGAGCGCGCCTGAATGCGGCTGAGATGGACTCGGTGCTGAGGAATGCGCAGCAGCTGTGCGGAATAATACTGCACTGTACGGTTTATATAGTACACAAGTGTAAATAGGTTTTTTCGGATTATAGGTGTTTTTAAGGTAATTATTGGGATTAAGTCGATGTTAAAGCATAGTGTCCGTTGATTTCAAAAAACAGAAATAAAGCCTTTGGTCTAATACGTTCGAGAAAAAAAAAACAAAAAATTATTCGTTTATGTACAAAGGACATAATTGGTTTCCGTTTACCAATAATGCTCTGAACTTCTGAAGTCTATTTCTATATATATCGCATTTTTACTAAGGTAGAGGAATTTCCCCAATATATTTCGGCCGAAACCTTCCCTACATTAATGGTTAGTTATAAAAATATAAGGCTGTCGAAGAATAATATATGATTCCATTTTAGGGCCTGTCTAGACAGACGATCTTACTCTTAACCTTTATCCCTCAAAATACTTACGACAATAAGGAATCTTAATGCTGAACATATCTAAAAACAGAACTTTCGCTTCTTATGTTGATTCCTAACACTTTGACATCTAGAAGGCTGATATTTTTCTATCATTGCAGGCTCATGAATACAAACTGGACATGAATATATTATGTATTGCATCGTGAACGGGCCCGCGCTAAGGATAGGTACGCACTGGGTGCTTGAAGTTTCTAAAAACACAGACTGGTGGTACTGCGACTAATTCCATTTCTAGCCCGGTTGTCGTCAACTTTGTAAGATTTTTTCACTTACACTGTGACTACGTATATATGTTACTATAGTCTTCCGCATTTTATATTACAGATTGTATCATCATCAGCATTGACGGTATTGTTACATCTATCTGATGATTCTAGAATACTACTGTAACTCTTTTGTGGTTCATTACTGTGCTTCCCTAGTACTTATCATTTGTTATTTATTTTAAAATAGACCCTCACATTTTCAAGTTATTTTTGTATTGCTCGTGGTCGTCGTAGTTTTGTCACATGCTCATAGGCTATGTACCATATTTTATTTATTTATTATACTCTTTATTGTTTGTCTTTATATTTTCTTCTTAGCGTGTTGATGGTAAAACTATTAAAATACCTTGCGTAGTCTAGTATTCAGCCACTAAAATACCGTTCACCGTTGCTGTTATTAGAACCACTGTGATTAGCTACAAGTTAGGGGTCTTTAAGTCTTGAGTGTTAGGTTACTTCTGGGTTAACGTGCTCCATCGTTGGCCACGTCTTCGCTTACCATCAGATGAGATAGTGGTCAAACGCGAGCCTATGCTTAGTAAAAAATAAGTTATTGTTTGACACTATGACTTCAATGTCAGCTGTATCGTTATTAAAGTCCTCATCTAGTATGCAGGTTGGTTCGAGAGCTCTCAGGAGCGAGACGGGATCGATAACAATTTGTGTGTGAATATCTCAACGGATTATTATTCGATAAATAAAACACAATTTACATAAAAAAAGAATAATCATGTCTACTTAATGAATTGTGAGAAATATTTGTGTTTGTTTTAGTTTATTATATGACTTTAGATCAAATAACAATTATTTCAATAGTCGATGAATTTTAAAACTAACTTATGTATTATTCATATCGCGTTGAATTTTAAATTACAATTTCCAAATACAATTTAGTATATTGTTTTTAAAATGAATCACAGTGTTTTACAAATATGTTAGATACATATTCTGATCACAAAACTCTGATGATATCATATGCACACAAATATTGAAAAAATGTTTGAAAAAAGCTTATTTTCAAATTACGGGCAAAGCTTGACTGCGGATAGCTATTAGCGGTCCGGGAACCATGCTGAGTTTACCCTGGACTGTAATTTTCCATACGGTACACAAGTATGATGAAGATCGACTACTTTAACTATGCAAGCCAAGCTGAACTCGTCCGCTTAGCTTTTGATCTGCCCGACTATCTACAGTAGCATAATAGCGTAGCATAATCAACCTTTTATTGTCCCCACTGCTGGGACTCAAGCCTCTTGAGGAAAGCACCACCACCACGCAGGTTCAGTGCGGGTGTCACATGTCGTCGAATTTTTGGTTTAAGAACATGCCGGCTTCCTCACGATGTTTAAAATTACACAAAGTAATTTGCCTGGACAGGTTTGAACCGGTGACTTGTTACTCGTAAGTTGGGGCCGTTACCACTGGGTCACCACTGCTCTCCGTACACTACTACTACTAATGCTTGTCGCCCTACTATTAGCTACGATACATTGTTATAATTTAAATATTGAACATTATTTTTTGGCTAGTCTGAAGAACTTGATGAAATCCTAAAATGATATCGCGAGGAAAGTTTATATACAACTTAGTTGGTCCTGTTTTGGATTAGAAATAAAACCTTAAGGGCCTGTTTCACCACCTATGATTAAGTTTCGAGTATCTTACTTGGCAGATAATTTCATACAAATTCTGTTCCATTTTTGAATTTATTCAGTGAGTAGTGCCTACTCGGACATTGTGAAACAGGCCCTAAGCCAGATAATATCGCGAGGAAAGTTTATATATACCTTAGTTGGTCCTGTTTTGGATTTAAAATAAAACCTTAAGCCAGAGGCAAATAGCTCTGTAGAGCTATTATTTTTAATCTATTCTCGCCTCATCTTTCGAACAGCCAAAACATGTATTTTCTAGTTGCATTGTTCTTAGGAAGCTCAGCAATTTGAGCAGAGGTGCACCTGTATCAGGTTTGTATAGACTTTGATGAGGACGCAACGGTCCACCTTTGTGAAATATCCGGGTGTATAGGAAAGCGTTAAAGACACAATAGAAAATGATTTAACTAGAACATAGGCTCGTAATAAACTAGAGCACCTCACCATCAACGGTTGCGTTACTGTTTACCATCAAGTACGATCGCAGTCAAGCGTTATAGTCCAGTCATTATAGTACTTTCACCTCGGAATTCGAGATACCCAGCTGTAAGTCTGTAAATACTTGTATATTGACACCCTAAAAGTTGTCTCAAAACCTACATATGGTAGGGTGTACGCAACTATGAAATTTCAAGGTTAAAGGGCCCAAAAATGGTTTTTTTGCGCTTTTTTGGTAAATATCTCATTTCCTAAAGGTTTTTTGCTATTTGTATATTTAACAATATTGTAGAATACAAAATTCTCTACAAATTTTGTGTAAACAACTTTTTCCTACGGTGAACCGTTTTCGAGATAGAGAGCGGAGAGCGCACGGTCACAGCATCACTTCAGGTCAACTGGTTCCTCTGGTCGAAAACGCGCCGTATAAGTTGATACTATCGATAAATCAATGATTATAAATATTTGTAAATTTTTATTAACTATTATATTATATTTCATGATTTTTTTTTCTAACCTATCCACTTTTTATTCAGTATTCATTTATTTAACAACACTTACCTGGCGTGTCAGACGTTTACTGACTAAAAAGCCCACTCCTGTTCCTTCTTTGCCTTTGTTCTAGGGCCCCAGTCAGTGTACCCTTTCACATACTCCATGGCCCCAGTGGATTTCGACCCTGCTGGGCCCCTACGATTTTCTGAAATGTTCTTGAAGTACGCATAGATCAGTACGCGTCGTCGACGACTTGAGCGCAATCCGGATGGTAATTGGACGACAAGACGGCGATCTACGCATTGCTCGTCGTCCGCCGTCGCCAGCATGGGCTTGTGAACGGATGTACGATGGAAAGGAGCAGTGCGTACTGAACTGAACTCACTTACTGAGAATAATTAGTTTCTCTTACTATGCTATGCTTTTTTTTAACTTAAATATCTCTATCTTGCTTTAATTTTAAAAGTAAATAACTAGGGTATGTCATTCATTAATAGAAATTGTAGCAAGAACCTATTTTGGGCACGTAGGAAAAGTGATTACTGTTAACAATAATTTAAGAAATTAGTTTCTTGTTTTGAACTTGTATGGATATTATTTTTTTGTGGCTGGTTTTAATAAAGTAGTATACCATTTTGGAATCTTGATTAGTTGCACCAATTTTTAAAAAAAATTGCCATAGTAGTGTTCATACTTTTTTTTACACCAGGACAAGCTAAAGTTGGCTAAAAGTAAAAATCTTCAATAAATTTGGGTAATCACATAAGTTTCATTCATTTTTGTGAAAAATCTAGAGGAATTCTGGATTTTTTAAGAATAGCAGTAGATAGCAGTTTTATTCAGGTTGTCGCTACAAAAAAAGAACAGCAATATTTAAACAACTGTGGTAATGGTATAGGAAAATATCACAACAGATCTAAATTTTAAAATAATTTATTTGTGTTATTTCACTTATTACTTAAAAAATATTTGTGTGATATTTTTTTTTTTTGTATTTTTCTCCGAATAGTCACGACTATTCAGACAAATATTTATAATCATTGATTTATCGATAGTTCATTAACTATAATATGGCGCGTTTTCGACCGGAGGCACCAGTTGACCTAAAGTGATGCTGTGACCACGCGGTCTCCGCCCTATATCTTGAAAACGGTTCACCGTAGGAAAAAGTTTTTTGTACAAAAATGGTAGAGAATTTTATATTCTACAATATTGTTAAATATACAAATAGCAAAAAACCTATAGGAAATGAGATATTTACAAAAAAAGCGCAAAAACCCGATTTTTGTGACCCCCGACCATGAAATTTAATAGTTGCGTACACCCTACCATATGTAGGTTTTGAGACAACTTTTAGGGTGTCAATATACAACTATTTACAAACTTACAGCTGGGTATCTCGAATTCCGAGATTCTTACCTTAATTGAGCTAATTTGACTGGACTATTAGTTTATATCAGTTAAAAGGACAAGGGGGATAGGACATTAAAGCTTACAGCGAGTTCAAAATCATGATAATACTCATTTATTTAAACACAACATTGACCGGTGACAAAAAACTAATCGTCTAATAGTAAACTAAAAATTAAAAAAGAAGAACGTATTTCGTAATTCAATTTCCGAAACTTATTCTATCAATGCCCTAATTTGATGCTTCTGTACAGGATAGTCAAAATAATCAGCAATATCTACCAGAATGCCATTATCTCTAGTAGGAACCTTGGGGTTCCTACTAGAGATAATGGCTGACTTGCTGACCTGCACTGACTACTATTCTGTAATGTCGGTAGGTACTTGATGCCTAAAATAACCGTATTTATTTCTATTTAACTAATGCACGTCGGGGTTACGTTAAGGCCATTCTTTATGCAATGATTTTATTTTTGTCATAGATCGGTTTTTATTTCCAAGACAATTTCTTTCACGATTGCTGATGACTGCAGAATATTTCACCTTTCATTCTGAGATGATGTAGGTCCTACATTATTGTTTAATTTATGAATCCCCGACCGGCCTCATGCGACCAAGCTGTTATTGTTTTACTATTGTGTTTCGTTGGTATGTAATAAGCTAAAGTTACACTCATGGGTCGGTGTAAAACATGAATTTACTGCATGATTCTGTTCGTCCTGAATGAATGCCAACAGAATTATTCGGTAAAGTTAGTCACTTCAATATTTCACAAAACGTGTTCCAGGAAATGTGTGTTTTTAAAACCGTACAAAGTTTTTAGAAAAAAATTCATCATTCAGAATTTTGATAAAATGTTTTATAGCTAAATATTTTTTTTGATCTTTTAAATTTATTTAACGAGAAAACAAAGGCCAAAGTTAAAAACAGAAAATAACAAATTTTCAGAAATCTTTGCTGGATTAGTTGTTTACTTTATGAAAAAAAAAAAGAAATACCTATTTTTATTTCCGGGACAACATCAGTTTCTAAATTAAAATTAGACATTATTAAAATAGAACGGCAATAATGCAGCATGAATTAGTTTTAGTAGAAACCTAGATAATAATTATCCTCAAGATAGATCTGTGTTTTTAAAATACCTAGAGAAGAATGTTTATTAACTTCATAATCACGCAAGAGCGGATGTATGGAAATTGATTTCGGGTTGGACACTCTTAAGCATCTCAATCGGTAGCAACCGAAAAGTCTTACACTGACCTTAATATACCAATACATTTTTCAGTTACTGAAAACCGGGAGCAAAGACATTAGATCTCTCTTCAATACCGTAGCGAAACCACATTTGGTTAGCCCGACCTACCAGTACAATGTAACAAAAACTTCGCACAAAGCCTTCCACCTGATCGGCTCCAACAATAACAGGAGTCCAATAAGATTCCATCACATTAAGCAGACCCCCTAAATCCGAAGCCACGTCCACCCGTCCAGCGGCAACCTCGCAGCGCACGGCATACATCGCTGGCTCACTCCGGAAGATTTATCGCGCCGTCAATGCATCCCCCGCATGATGGATGGAGCAGTATCATCCCCACGTTTGAGTAAACGTATTGTGCTAACATTGCGCTTGCAAGATGGATCGGTTAGTGTGTTTAAAGGCTTTTAAGATACTTTTGTGGTACTTTGTTTTGATAGTAAAGGGTGGCTTCAGTTACAATGTAATAGCTGTCGATGGGATGAAGACAAATTGTGTGATGAATTTTTTGTGAGAATCTGGGGATATTGTTAGGATTAAATAGAGAGACTGTTCTTTATAGAGAAATGAAAATTAGTTTTAGACTTCTGTAGTATGGAGACAGTTTAAAAAACCAGTAATGGTCGATGTTTTACTTTCATTTTTTACCTTTACAGGTTTTATTTTTCGGTAATATGAATACGTCTCCTCTCTTCATTCGTTTTATTTGAAAGTCCACCCAGCTTCGCTTACGTGAATTGTACCTACGTTTATACGTGATTGAGATTTCGAGGATTGGTTGGTGAAAACGCATCCAGATGTCCTGTTTTGTTTACGTTATATTATCCAATATTACACACAATTTCACTATCAATTAATAACCATTTAAGCTGAAAAACACTCACGTAAAATATTTTAGTTTTCAATTCCTCCAAAAAAAACAGTTCCCAACCAAATTAACATTCCACAAATTAACACAGCCATGTTGCGGCGTTGAAATATCCCATCAAATCGTATGAAATAATGCTAGCAACCAGAACGTGGCAATTATGACGGCGTGCTCGTTTCGCACCTAATAATATATGCAATTAAGTTAATTGGGGCGATGTCGCGGGCACATGTACTACTAGTTATTAGTCGCAGGTGCTAAGAGTTAATTTTCGTGGTTCCCGCGAGTTGGAGGCTGCGCTTTGAGATGCGTTCTGTGACGTCACGGGTCCTTATGCTGCATGGGGTGTGTACGGTAGAGTGGGTTGGCAAGCAGGTTGGTATGAAGTGGTTACCTCCGTCTTTAAATTACACAGTAATTGGCCAAGCAAACTCTAGGGTTCGGGTACGTACGGATAGGAAGACTGCTACAGGCAAATTATTCGATGTACGCGGTATAAACGTCGACGCGAAACGCTTAGTCCGGACTATAGAGTTATTAACAACGGAAAGGTGGGCACTATCCGTGTTGTCCGATGATAGACAGGTGATGTTTGTAATCAAGTCATGTAATTCTGCGCACTCTCTCCAAAAATCATCAGAAATGAGTTAACCTATCACATACCCGCAAAACAAGACACAATAGTAAAACAATAACAGCGCGGTCTCATAGGACCGGTCGGGGATTCATGAATTAAAAGACTTCGTAACCAAGTCAAAAAATAAATCATCATCTCAGCCGAAAGACGTCCACTGCTGGACATAGGCCTCCTCCAAGCGTCGCCACAAGGACCGGTCCTGTGCGTCTCGCATCCATCGGATTCCCGTGACCCTCGCCAGGTCGTCGTTCCACCTTGTGGGAGGCCTTCCAACGCTGTGGCTTCCGGTGCGTGGTCGCCACTCCAGAACCTTCTGTCCCCATCGACCATCCGTTCTACGAGCAATGTGCCCTGCCCACTGCCACTTAAGTTTGGCGATTCTTCGTGCTATGTCGGTAGTCTTGGTTCTCTTGCGGATATCTTCATTTCTGAGGTGACCACGCAAAGAAACTCCGAGCGTAGACCTAAAGAAAAAAAAAATCTCCATACAAATAAGTTGTAAACTAAGTTGATCATGTAGTTGTTGTAGATTCTCGTCAGTGTGTCCCCGCGGAGTCGCGTAATGAACCGACGCGGGCTGCAGGCGCCGCGACGCGCCGGGGTTTATGTCAATATTGTACTAAGAGACTGCGTACAGGAAGTGCTCATTGACAGTCAATTTGTTGTAAATACTTTACTTATTCATAATCTGTACACGTATTTATAAAACATACCATCAAAAGCAATTTGTAAAAAAAACAAGTCGCGCAACTCAGTTTTTCTACCATAAAAAGTTGTGAGATCGAAAATAGCCTGAACTGTTAAGAGAAAAGGATGATACTTACGTCGTGCTGCTGTATTGCTCGACTTGGCGTAGGCACTGCCATGCTCCTGGATTTAACATAAGGTTTTTTGGCAGTTCCGTAAATTGACAAAAATTTTGATTGCTGTTTATATAGGTATGTTTCGTAAAACATAAAAGACTCTCAACTTTGCATCTGTGTCCGAAAGCGCCATGGTGGCCCTAAATGCAAATACTCGTACCAACTCAAGGGAAACGCGGATTTTAGACAAATAAAGTCCTTGCTCCACTTAAAATAGGAGAATATTAAAGTTATTCCACCATCAGGAAAAATGTTATCACTCTTCATATCCAGTACTGTTGATGAAATAGTTTTGTTCTTCCTCTGCGTTTTTGTTTTACTATTGATGGGCTCTTGTTTGACCACTATCTCTCCTTGTGGAATGGAGCACGTTTGCTTTACAAAAAATGATAAATGATTTTCTGAAGTACACAACGAATATTCAACCACACAATATTCGTTCTTTGCGAACTCTAGAGCTTCTTTACTGATTTCTTACAACACGAACTCCACTAAAACCAACCAACCAATTCCATCTCAAAATCCTTATTCCTTTTGTAACTCCAGACTAATGAGAACTACAGCAAACTGAAACTTTTGATTTATAAGTGTAGTGTAGCTTCAGTGTTGCTACTAAAGCCATTGTGGCCGTGGCAGCCTCGCTCACGTACCAGGAGCTCAGGACCTGCTGAGAAATGAGTTTATGCGGTACCTACACTTCATAGTTTCCTGGTGTAACTTGAACTAAGATGCAAAGGTGCTATTGTTTAATGAAAATGTGTATTATGTTTGTTTCTTGTAATAAGTGTTTCGAGTACATTATATGAACTGAAAATAGCTTTTAGTCAAAATCAACTCCGAAAATAAGAAAAACAGCTTTTTCGTCATAAAACAAATACCGTGTTGTTGTGCTCAATGGTTTTTAGTAGTGCAGAATCTAACTAGTTGCCTGCAGTAAATTTTAAAACTCCGTATTACCAGTTTGTTTGAACCCAGACTTTGTATAGGTAATTTATTTTATCAACATTGCTCTTCAAATGGTGAAGGCAAACAGTGAGGAAGCGGTATACCCTAGGGTCAATATTTAGATGACATATGACGGTCACCAATCCGGATTTGACTTGTCATTTCTGTGTCACAGAGGAGACGTTTTGCGGGCTATCAGCTGTGTAAAGTGTAAAGATGTAGGCCAACTAGCTACTGTCAGCGGCTTCGCCTGCGATAGAGTACAAAATTATCCTAAGGCAGCATACTCCCGGAATGAAAAGCAACCTTAGCGTTATCCAGGATATGATCTAGTCAACCAAGTTTCACCAAAATACATTTAGCTGAATTAAACTATTTCGCAACCGTCCCCCCCCCCATATACTCGTACACACACCACAGAATATTATAGGCACACACTCACAAACTTTATTCCAAAATGGTAAGTAACAATAAAAACCATTCCCCATAAAACCGTTCATTTGATTATTCTGTAGCAAACGCTAGAAAAATGTTTCAAAATATTTCCAACAAAAATTAAATCACAGTACATTCGGATTGCCACTAATTAACTAGATATTCCCACTCTCATCGTGGCATATTCAGAGACCTCTGGCTGGTAATTATTGAGTAATTATCGCTTCCTCGCCACGATTCAGAACTAATGATAAGTTCGCTCATTATACAGTCCTGCGAGCTGGAAATATTACAGAATGTTGTGATAGTTTAATGTTCGCAGAGAATATTGTAGAGCGGGGTCAGAGATTGCTGAACCGAAGTTTGAGTGTCTGTTTCATGTCGGTGCAAAACCTATCGGCATCTTCTAGCCTTCCGTCAAATATGTTGCGGCGGGCTTCCAATCTAACCGATGAATATCAGTATTTTGCATGAAGCGTCTGTCTGTCTAAGATACAACAGTTACAAGGAAACACAATACCCCTTGCTAAACTAGTATTAGACAGACTTTTAGACCTACGCATAATGGCTGTCATCTACTAGTACGGTGACGAAAATACTTTTCAAGGTATATAAACCGGGGTATTTTTTTTTAGATGAGAAATCATCCAATGACTTCCCTGCTCTAGGGCGGAGCGAGAAGACGTGTCGGACTTTTTGTGACTAAAACGCGCTCCTGCACCTTCTGACTTTTCGTGACTTTAATTCTATAGTTACAGTCATGAAGGCTTCTGGTGGTATAGCGGCATACCTACTTAGGGACTATGAGCTGTCATGAACATTGAACAGCGTTTTCCATGCAGTCCGATAGTGGTCACTGTCTATTGCTCTAAAGACGTTTGTTTTAACTTGGTATGAAGCCATTCATTTAATCCACACCTGATATTCAAGCTATAAAGATTACGACATGTAAATCACATTGATTGATTGCTATTTTAAAAGCCCGCCAATTCCGTGGCGTATTTTTCTGTATTTATTTTACGTGTATTAATTCTGTCTTTAATCAAAGTACAAAAAAAAGTTAGCATATAATCAATACCTAATCTATGTAAGTAAAAAGAGAGAGAAACTAACTGACTAACATCCTCGTATCTACGCATAGCCGTAACTACTGGCTCTAGAAGCGTGATGTACAAAGCTTCCTTTTATAACACAGGCGGCACTGAGAGAAGATTTTCCAAAATTCACTCCCTAACGCGATGAAACAGTGGTCTAAAATTTGAGTGAAGAAACCTACCCTAACGCGGGCAAATCCGCTGGTAGAAGTTGGTAATAGTATAAATAGGTATGTGTATCTTACTCAGTTTAAAATAAACATACCTACATCTTGTATAACAATTCAGTAAATCCAGAATAAGGGCCCTAGAGGGCTGAGCGATCGTATTCAGGCCTTCAATGAAGAGCCTAATGGCTGTCCTTAGGTTACAGGCGAAATCCTGCGCCATTGCGGGCGGCTACTGGTCATAAGGGCAAGGGTTGCCCAATAATAGCCATTGAAATTTGACGTCCTCAGAAATTGAGCGAATCAAGGTTGTGTGAGCAGTCATGATTTTTGGATTTGGGTTTATTATTATTGAAATAAGATTGGAAATAGGTAAAGTATTTTTTTAGGAGGGAATTTATCCAATGACTTATTTTCAAAGGGCGGGAGAAGTCATTGGAAGCATATCAGACTTTTACTGACTAACGTTCAAGTACCACAAGTTTCACAGATCCCAATCGTTGCCCAGCTAATTCGGATTCGACAATCGACTTATAAGCAAACTTAATATTTAATTTAATTCATGAATCCCCGAGCGGTCCTATGAGACCGCGCTGTTATTGTTTTACTATTGTGTCTCGTTTTGCGGGTATGTGATAGGTTAATATAACAAAGTTTATCTTAGACAGGACTGACATTGATGAATTATTTTTTTTAAATAAACCAAGAAGTCTGAAATCACCAAACTGCGTTAATTCATGAATCCCCGACCGGTCTCATGCGACCGCGCTGTTATTGTCTTACTATTGTGTCTCGTTTCGCGGGTATTGATAGGTTAATTAAGCACGTGATCAATGCACGTATGTACGTTATCTTTATGGAAACCACTTTCTTTGACCACAATGTGAAAAGTAAAAGACTGGTCTTATAATTGTTAGAGAAAGTTAATGGTACTAACTATAACATTATGGTAATGTTAAACATACATAATATATACATATGAACTATGAACATATCACGCATCAAACTCCTAACAACAGATACACCGATCCTATAATACTACAGACATCTTACATAACCAGCGAAGCGTATTAACATAATAAGAACAACAAAAAAATCATATTAATATTTGTACCAAGGGTTCAGATTCCTGAGGGATCAAAGGCGAAGCGGGAACTCCTGAACACAGGGCAAAATAGAAAGGGGAAGGGGGGAGGATATGTAAATTTTGCCAAAGTAACATCTGGCTCGGGCCGATGCCCGTAAAAATAACGGAGACGCTGATTGTCTTCTCAAATATACATATTTCATTATGTGCCTATTTCTGTGCTGTTTGTTTGTCATGTCTGACTGACGAACTTTTTGATGGGACTTCATGAAGTTAGCTTCATCTTTTGTGGAGTTGTATCACTCGAAAGGGTGTTATGTTTTGGTAATATTATGTGCTGATGACTTTTGGCTTTATAGTGTTAAGATCAAACCTGAAACTCTTCAAATACACAAATGTGTATACATATAGTGTGTACTTATATCTTTGTACTTACATTGTAGGGTGAAAACTTGCAATGATTCTCTGTCTCTATCTATATTCTCTGTGTCTTTTAAGATTTCTAGTTTAGTATTTTCTTTTGGTAGCTCATTATAATTATGTACTACTTTGTTAATTGTTCTGGACAAACACTTCTAATTAGCACAATAATACTATTGAAGTACTTTTACCAGTAAATACAAGAACTTACGATGTTGCAAGTTATTATTATAATTTTATACTCAAGAGTTTAATGCTAAGAATTCTTCACTGAACGTGATTTGAGCTAAAATTAGAAGTTGCCTCAAGAAATTACATAAACCATAATATTATTATGTGGGAGGAAATAAGCCTCAGAGCATATGTTATTATGTACCTTGGTTGCTTATATAAATTGTGGTCTTTCAATACAAATTAAGGCTCACGTCCTGAGGCTAAATTATTCAGTTTCGTCAAAAGCTCAAATGTTCTTGTAAGTCCGCGTTTCTACTTTATCGTGACGACAGATAGTCGTGTAGTTTTAGTGACGTGGCTTGTATATTTAAATGGTGGTTATAGGACGGCATGATTAACTGTCGTCTACAATTTTTTTTTGCGGTGCCAATAGATTGTCATGACAGTGGGAACGGCTAGCATAACAGTCACAAAACGATAAAAAACTGTCACAGCTAATCCGCGACGGTAAATCATGTGTCGTTGGTGCGACTACACGAGTATGTCGTGGCCACGACAAACAGTGGTTATAATGGCACCAGTTAGAGAAGATAGTCGTTCGACGACAAATTAATCGTTACTTCATAGTGGGAACGCGGCCTTAGATAAAAAATTACTTTGCTGAACAGGAAAATGACATCCAGGCATTATTGGTTTCAGCCATGAAAGAACATTCCATCACATTCACGCATGCTTCTCGGGACGACAATGTGTTTCTATCGAAAAATAAATTTCATTAAATTAAATTATTTGCTGTGTGTTCACTGAGATATAATCCGAATTACAAATAATAATTAAAATTATTAAAACTGTTTTAATTTATTAAAACAGCCTCTGTGGGTATTACCGCTAAAATAAATATTTTCATTGAGACAACTTCTTTGGTAAAACCTAATATTACTTTACGCTCTACTATGCAAAAAGAATAAAACTTTTACCATACTTATCACCTTTCTTCATCACAATTATTCAATTACATAACCTGATCCTTTAAATCCATAAGTCTCCAATACATTTGTATATAGGTGGTTTACCTAACGCCGTGGAGATCAGACCAAAGTCATTCTGAAAAGCCTAATTCAACTCCTTTCAGCGTAAACAGTGCCGACCTTACGTAGCCAGCTAACAAAACAAAACTATTCAGTCTCGAAAACAAATGCCTATTATTTAGCCACAAAGCCACGTAAGCAATACTTGTCAAGAACCCAAGACTTCACGAATTTATTTGCTTTGCCTGAGGCGGTTCATAATTGGTGAACGAAGGTACTCGTACCATCGCCGACATAGGTTGCTACTGTGTCTGTGAATCGTCTAGACTCTGTCAGACCGTGTCAAACTGTGCTCAAGACAAGGTCAGTAGTATTAATTATTCTGTGGGCTGTGTGATCTTTTTGTTATTGCTGGTAAAACAATGGTGAGCTGCTTTTGAAATGGATTTAAATTGAGTAATTAAAGGATTTTTGGAGAGGTATTGGCCAGCCTTGTCTCACACGCATTTAAAGCCTAAGGCTTGCTTTAGTATTTAAGTCACTGAAAAACATTGCTTTTTTGATTCATTGGTCAAATTTCACAAACATATATAGTGTTGTTTATTCGTTGGTAGTCCTAAATAATAAAAAAAACTGTGTGTGGCTACAATCGCATGTCTCCTTCACTATTAATGTCCAAAAACGAAAGCCAGTTTCCGAAAAAGTTATTTTCGAATTTTTCGTGTCTTCTTCTAAGGTTGTACCAGAAAAGTTTTTTTACCATATATTTTCCTTTTGTTTGCTTCACAGTGATTTTTTTCCAAAATAAGATTATAACGAGTATATTTTTCCAACTGGATATGAAGAATGTCCACTGGATGGCCGCTAGCCGCTATCTAAGTTACCCTCAACGTGGTGTGACGTCATAAACCGTCGCGTCGACTTGTTGGTGGGTCTCGCGGGACTACTCGCCCAGATCTATGAGCGCCTAGTACTCGCACGCATTGTTTCTAACATGAGGCGTATGTTGGGATATCTTAGAAAGGATTCTTCTAAAAAAACTTTTAAGCACACAGGAAAATTTAGATTAGATGTTTTGATAATTTAATAGAACTTCTTAGGCTTTCAAAAATTATACCAAACTACATTATAAAAGTAAAGTTTGCATGTTTAAACAACTCAACGAACTTGAAGAATTTTCTATAATTATCCTCGAATAACACACAGGATACTTTTTATCCCAGAAGATAAACATAATATGGATAACTTTACTGTCCCACAGGCGAAACCATTAGCAGAAATTAGTTGAAAATAATTATGTTACATAAAGTATTTGCTACAATTTTATTATTGTAGTATTAAATCAGCTAATTTCAAAGAATCAATAACATTCAAAACTATCATCTCAGGTCTACAAAAACTGATCTTTGAAACCTTGTGACTACGCAATGGAAACAGCCTCTTTCTATAAGAGCTGAGCATGAGCGATGTCCTTATCAGGGTTGGTGTGCGCGCCGTAAACCGGCCGCGTCGACTGGTTGCCGACTCCGCCGGGAATACCACGAGCTCTTAAATCTACGCTTTCCTGATATTTTCTCATCTACGCACTGAGAACGGGAAACGCCAATGTCTTATGGATTAAACGCTTGCAATCTGCTCTTACAATAAATACTAACTTCAGCCAGCGGTTTAGGTTTAAAGAAACTTTATTATCAATAAAAAATAACATAGTATACATAATATAACATAGGTTTCGTCTGCGTGAAAGTACAGTCAGCACCAAAAGTTGATGAACAGAATCAACATAACAAAACACCTGTGCGCAATAAAATGTGTTTCATCTGTTCACAATAAAATGTTTTGTTATGTTGATTCTGTTCATTGACTTTTGGAGCTGACTGTACGTACGTCTTTCTATAAAACTTTAGACACCTGTTTCACCCCCTTAGGAAATTAATTTTGATAATATTTATTTACTATATTCTTTATTGTACACCAAGATTACAATAATATTATAGTAAAAAAAATACAATTGGCGGCCTTATCGCACTCGGCGATTTCTTACAGGTAACCTGGAATGGAGGGAGTAAGACCTGGACTCATAATGGGCTCTTAGTGTTCGCTTACGTCATAAAAAGAATCCTTGAGCAAAATTTTCGTAGTCCTAGTAGTCCGCAGTACTCAGTCAGTCAGTTTCTCCTTTTATCTAAATAGATGAGTATTTCGATACTGTATCTGGTTTAGTTTAAATATTAACATGATACTTTAGTAGTCCATTTTGATCGTTGGAAGCTTAATCTAAGCACTAAAACTGACCAAAATAGTGTCGTAAATACTCGTACTAGGGCTTAAGACTTAGCTCCTTGACATTAGGGTCTATTGTCAATAAACTGGAGATTTAGATGCTGAAATAACCCTACTCTTTACTATTTAGAGTCTTTAATGTTTGTTTTGTTGCTTTTTGACTTTATGCATTGAAATTGAGGGCAATTTTTAAGGAAATAAAAACATTGCCACCCTTCTAAGGTTGGGAAAAAAGGTCTTAATTAACTGCGAAGGTACCCATGTCAGTTTATAATATTGCTGGGACTCAGTCTCATCCCTGTCAAAGGGAACCGTAATTCAGTCTGTATTCGTCAGTTCACTGTGGGTTGATAGATGTCACATTTTCCATTTTTTTCCATGCCGCGTGTCCCAGTGATGAAAAATAGTGTATTTCGATTCAAGTGGAGAAAGTTTGTCATTGCGACTATGGCGAAATGAGTTATAGAGCCGAGTGTTATAATGTCAAATTTTGAACATCCCTAGAGAACGAACTTCCGGTATAAAAAGTATCCTACATACGATTTCTGGACATGCTCTACCTGTACACCAAGTTTCATCAAAATCCATTTATTAGTTTTAGCGTAAAAGAGTAACAAACATCCACATACCTACAAACTCTCGCGTTTATAACATTAGTTACGTTATCAAAACTGCAACACTTAAACACGCATCTAACTCCACTACAACCGCAATACATCTCGTATTCTTCACACCTTTCAACTGACCCTTCCGCGGGTGTCAGCGAAGGATTTATTAACTACCCGCGGCCATAATGGAGCAAATGAGAAGGGCAGCAGTAACACCGGCGCCGCGGGAATCTATTAGTGAAGGTAACGTCGGCCGAGACTTCCGACGGTTGCTCTGAGACGAAGGGACGCTCATTTGGGCAGTGTTGGGGTATAATGAGCTATTTGTCTTAGTTTTGAATTGGGGAGGATGACCGGTAGGTGTATGAATGATTATTGTCTTACTTAGTAAATGTTACACCAATTTATCTATAGTTAAGGTGCATGTTAAGCTGCAATGCAAGTTACCAACGTGCATGTCTGTTCTACTTTCTTGAATGTTTATGGAGATTACAAAAAAGTATTAGTGCAGAAACAATCAATTCAGTTAAAAGTTTATTTAAATTCATTGAAAATGGTTATGTAATATTAGCTTTTGCTAACGGCTTTACTCGCGTGAATCTACATTCACGCGAGCAAAGCCGTACATAGCAGAAACCTACGTTTCTGCTATGTTTTACAATGATTAAATGAATCTGAATCTCAAATGTTGCGCCCCTTAACCTATCAATACCCGCGAAACGAGACACAATAGTAAGACGATAACAGCGCGGTCTCGTAGAACCGGTCGGGGATTCATGAATTAAGAGGATTAATTTCGAAAAATCCTCTTTAGTGCTCGCCTACGTCATAAAAGGAAACCTTGTGCATGTAGATAACAAAAATAATTATGTTTGTAAAACTTATGTATAATAAGACAATCATCCTTTATAAAACATTTTCATCTTACACTCACTCTTCATTTCTTCAAAATAACTCGAACATTTAATCAACCAAGTGCGAACCCCTCCATACTATAGTGCGTATCACTAACTCTAACATTGTCCCGATTTACGGTAATAGAAAGATGAGTTAGTAAGCGTGTGCCGGCGGCGTGCGGCAAAGGAGAGGAGGCCTTATCTCTTGTACTTGCAGTGATCTCCGATAGCCCGCTTATTGTCAGCCTCCAGCCGGAACAAATGGCTCTTTGCACCAATCATATCTGTTCCAATATGTGTGTTCTTGAGTATGGAGATAAGATAGAGCGCTTGTCTTGTTATTTGACTTGTTAGGTGACTTACGCAAACTAGAACGAAGAACTATAGATTTTTAAAGCTATAGAATCTTTAACTCTTTATTGTACACCATAGTAAATGATAGCATATATGGATAACAGTTCATATATATGGGCGAGCTTAAAGTGTAGTTTTCTTCCAGCAAACCTTTGAGTGATACAGATAGATAATAATCTTTAATAAACATGTATTTTTTATATTAATTGTGCGGACATGATTTCCATTTTTCGATTTATTCGTACGTAGAAAAGGCTTCATGAATGAGAAATTTCATTACCATTCGAACAATACGCGGTTGGTTTGATAACAGGAATGCCGCAACCAAATTTTTGTTCGTATGTCAGTTAAAGAAACCTACTGCAGCTGCTTTATTGGTTTAATTTTTTATTTACTAGCTTCTATTTACTACAGTTAGTAGCTTGTTTTATGAATACTTCCAAGTTAAAAGAGTACACTGAAATAAAGTCGTTCAGGAGTGATGGAGATGATTCCAGTGCGCTGTAAAAGATTATGATAATCGAATTGTTGATTTATTGTTGTTCGCCGAAAAACCGGGCCCTGTATGAAATTGTAATCGTAGGGAGGGCGAGAGGACGTGGATGGGATAGACATTGAGTTTCTTGTGATTTGGGGAATGGTTTTATTAGTTGATATGAGGTGCTGAAGAATTATGATTTTCGCTTCAAAAATATCCGTATTCCAAAAACTAAAAAATATAATATTTAATGTAATATATTTACCAAAAATGTTGTTTATAAAAATATCTACAAAAATCCCGAACCTTTAGTTCTACCAAAAGTATTTCTACATCCTTAAACAATTTTAAAAGAGAGATTAACACGTGCCCGAGATTCAAGAAGCGACCAGCGCAGGCATTCGACGTGAAGAGTCGCTTTGAGTTAAGACCCTCACAAAGAAAATACCGTCCTCGCCGAAATAAACACAAGTCCTCGCGAAAAACGGCAGAACAAAAGTTTTGAGATCCGCGGTTAGCGCGGCTGAGGAGTGCTCACCGCGACTCCTGTCTTTTGATGAATTTGCGACTTGTTAGCAAATGTCGCGGAGACGGCTTTGTGGTTCTGCATATGGAGGCAATTGTAGTTTAACTGAAGAATAAAAGCATCAACAAGTAACTTTTTTACCATTGAATCACTTTTAGCTAGTTTTTAACTGATTTCTTTTCAATTGGTGACAAATTATCCGATGACTTCTCCTTCTCTGGCCAGAGCGGGAGGGCGTGTCAGCTCTCCTGTTCTTTCTTTGCGTTCGTTCCGTTATCCACTTGATTTCTACTTCTTTTTGGCTCAATTTATCCAGAATGCAGCCACCTGGACGGGTCTATTATTACTTTTTGTTTAAATCTTGAAAGGACAGGTGTATATACTAGCAAAGAGCTAGCTTCACTGAAGAAACGGAAAATGATTTTGTTTTGGATTAGTACTCAAAAGTTTTGGTAGTCAATAACAATAATGAAGAGGGTCTGCTTCTATAGTTCTATAGTCTTAGTTCTTAGTTCTTTTTCTGTAATTTAATCTGTACACTATACAGTTTTAAAATTATGCTCAGACAATTAATTTGCTTCCGGTTCAGATAAAAATAGCCGTTAGTTGCAGACTGATGCAAATTGTAACAATTAAAAGAAAACACGATATATTCCAATGATGAAGCATGTACTATAGGTAGGTACACTTTATAACCACATATGGGTAGAAAATAATAACATCTCAAAGTTTAATTGAACTACGTGGATCAATTTGTGTAGGTAATGATATTTATTTCTACGCAAAGATTCAATTACTTGGTAAATAAATTGCGATTTTATTTTTATTTTATTCAGCTGTTTTATGTTTTTAATAATTGTCAAATAGTACAAATTGTAATCATTAAAATATTATTAATATTTGTTTGTCTCTTGGCAGGATATAATTAATTTTTTGTACCACATTTTTAATTACCTGTAATACCTACTACCTACCTACCCTATTTTAAGGTGGGACTTCATTCAATAACTACTCCGGCTGTAGAGTGGAGTGAGACGGCGTGTCAGACTTTTAGTGACTGCGTTCCAGGACCACGGTATACTTTTCAGAAATTCTCACGTCCGCTAGGGCTCTACTGAATCTCTTTGAGGTTGGGCTAGGTTCTTACCGGATAGCCGGCTACCTACCTATTGCTCTTGGCCGGAAAACCTGTGCATATGGTGGCTGGGAATCGCCTTGCGAAACGTTTCGTTTAACCTTACCCTTTGTCCACAAATAGATCATTTGATATTTATAATAAGCTCGACTGAATCCTAAAAGATTTCACTCAACGCTTTCAAACACAGATTATGAAAGAAAATAAAAACTCTCTCCAACATTAGTCCCAGGCGACGCTGACTCGAGTATCTTATGAACCGACGGATCTCTAACTTCGGCTCGTGTTGATTAAAACAACATTCCGTGCGTCAAACTTGTGTCCTCAACTGAGCACAAATCTGTGTCCTCGACTGAGTACAGAACTCACTTTCACGCAATTATGCGTTAACCGCGTCTGATGCGCAGCATTTCTCTAACTTTCCTCTTTGGGATTCAGCTCCGACTTTAAGGGATCTACTCTACGGTATGTTTTTCGTATGTTTCTTGAGTTTGTCTTCTGTAGATGTGTCGGCGTGAAGTTTCTTTATGGTTTATTACTTTACGCTTCTTAGGGATGTTGGTTTTTTGTTTTGTTGAATAAACGGAGGTGTGGTTGGGAAGAAGTTTGTTATTGTTGTTAAAAATAGATCATTTCATATTTCCTCTTTTGCTGGAATAAAGTTTTCATTCCGTGTTTCAGTGAAGTACTTACAGATACAAACAAGTGATTAATTACAACAAGAACAGCTTTTTTCAGTCATAAGCGTCGCAGTTGAAGACTAAGTCCGCAACTATTAATAAACGAACGACTTGACAATCACGAAACCCGGAAAAGTTATCAAAACGTTGGCTCTGAAAGGCAAAGCTCAATCTCGCAATCAGGCTTTAACAAAAAAACAGAAACAAATGAAACGTCACAAGCGATCAACGAGTATCGTGGGCGGCAAACAACAGGCGTTCAGTTTCCGCCACCTATTCCACGCCAAAAATACCATCGCGCTGGTAAAATAGGTCACCGGCAGAAAGGCATCGTGAATAGCAAATACGATGTAATTTGGCGGAGTGGGACGATAATGGCAGCCGGGTGGCGCGAGCCGGCCCTACATGACCTTTGTAATTCGGATCATTTTTATTATACCTGCCCTTTCCACCTAAATAAATGTTAGTGTAGGCCGCAATAAACGTTTGCTTTTGCATTTACGTGATTTACAACGCGTTGAGCGCGGCGTGATGGTCTTATAGCGGGATCTTCACTCTGTTTGTTCGGATGTGAACGGAATTTTAAAATGTTCTACGTAAACATATTACGTAAGGTATCTCCTTGGCTATAATAGCTTGGAGGGGTCGTATACTACACGGGTGAAATGGGTTTATTTACTAAGATGGAACTAGGAGAATTGAGAAGACGTTTCCCAGTTGCATCTTATCTTTGTTAAGAAGAGTACGGAACGAGAGAGCAGATAGTGGCTTATCTGTAATGTTTCGATCTTTTATAGTGCCATCTGTATCGCCATATACGTACATATACATACTACAAATTTGCTTGAAGTAACTAAAACGTATAATCAAAGTTCTCTGATTAATTGGAACATAATACAATAACCAACACCCGTCTGATCAGAGCAACTTCCCTTTCCAATGGAAGTTTACACCTCTGTTTCGCATTCCCACTTTTTTTTTAAGGTACGAAATTATTTAATGACTTCTCTCGTTTTAGGATACTCACCCATCCATCCCGATACGGTCCTCACGCCGCCGCCGCAGAGATCCCGATCCCGATTTCCGACCACCGTAGGCGCGGGTTCGAGGACGGCGAGCACTGGGTAGCTCGCCGTCCGGCAGTCTGGAAATAATCTGGACCGAGCCCAGTCGTCAACGGCGCGATCTGTTCCACGCGCGCCTCAAGGAGATGTCAGCAAACTGTAGGGGCCCGGCAGGGCCGAAGCCTCTGGGGGGAACACGTGGTATTCCTAAAGGTTGACACCGAAGCCCCCCCAGAACGAAGGCAACGAAGGAACGGGGTAGGAGTTTAGTCAGCAAAAGTCTGATACGCCCTCCCGCTCCGCCCAAGAGCGGGGGAAGCCATTCTGATGATTCCCCTACCATAAAAAAAAAACCCATCCATCCCGAGGCGTATCAGACTTCTACTGAGTCAAACTTACCAATTGAAGTTTTCGTTCCAGAGCCACAATAACTATTTTAAAAAATCTTGAGCGATCATCACATTCAACACATCTTCAATTTAGTTTCACATCGAAGAGGTTCTTCGATTCATTAAAAATTCAGAAAAGATCGTCGTCCATACATTACACGGTCTTCGAACATTGTAGCTGATTTTATTCTTGAGTTAAGGATCAGCATTAATTCTGTGCTGAAGATTGATCGGGCCCGTACTGGCGACGGAGCCAGTTTTTTACTTCGCTCATTGACTTACCGCTCGGCAACGAGATGAATAGACTTAGAGATTTAAGTGTTACTGGATGTGCTAGCTTATGATGAAGTACCTTGTATATTTCAATGGTAGTATAAATGGGATATAAGTATAGTTACCTGGTCTGGTCTTCGTTTATATTTGGTTCTTTAGTCTATCACGAAGAACTTTTTAAAAACGTTTGATGGGGTAACTTCTGTGTCCGTGTTTTTTGTGTGTTTATTCGTCACACATAGCTATCGATTTTACTTCTTACAAACTCCGTTAGTCCACTGTTCATAAGCATAAAGTCCAGGCAAAGCCGAGTCAGTTTATTTGGTCCAACATCAGAAATTACTTACTCAGTACCCTACCGGATATGCCCCTTGCGTAAAACAAATACCGGTCATCCTAGGCGTGGGTCTGTGGACAGCTAGCCATAGGTAGCTCACGGTATGGCGAGGATCAAGTTCAGGTCGACGGTGTGTTGTGTTCCACGCTGCTTAAGAGATCTCAGCAAAATGGATAGGGACAGTTGGTTGATTGTGGCTCTAAGGAGTTACCACAGTCTTTGCAATGACGGGTAACTGTGTCCCTGTGCCCATTTGCTGCACCTAGAACAGGAGAATTTATTTGATGATTTTCCACGTAAAAAAGGAGTAACAGTACTCACATGGTCTTATTTATAATTCAAGCACGCGGAAACCACACAAAACGTGAAAGCTGTGATTTTTGGTTAACTAATTCTGTTCAATAAAGCTTTTAACAAAAAACCGCCTTTTTTCATAAAAATAAGAATCTTTATTTCTTAGACACTCTAATTGCTTGCTGTTCTTAGTATTGCTATTTATACTTTGCTTTAGGTAATTGAATTTATTTATACGTACATATTTTTTTACGAACGCTGACCTTTTCAGATTCTTTTTCGATCGCATTTTCCTATATATTTGCGTTTTCATTTATTTATTTTTATACAAAAAAAATATGAAAAGGATAATAATTGTAAGCTTCTTATGGCTCCTCTGTGTGTTCAAGTATTTATATTATTGTGCCAGTTGTATCATACACTGAAGTGTGGGAGGTGTTAAGTACCTCCTCCCCGCTGTTCTACGAATGGGATGGTTGGTCAGAGCATTGTTTTTATTCAAGTTTTCGGAAATTTAAGGATTCTGTTAGTCTATTGATACGAGTGTCTGTTCCTGTGTTCGGGCGCCGAATACTATCTTCGTCACTCTTCGGGTTATTGCGCGGGCAACACTGACGATCCGTGGGTAAAAAGCTGCTAGCCCGCCTCACTTCACAAACGAGAACAACCGTTGTATTTTCTATTTTTGTACAACTCTTTTGGATATACGCTTGTCAACTTACATCCCACTCACTGCCTTTTATTCAAGTCTATGTCAAGACCCTAACGTTTTGATCAGATACTAGTCCAGACGAGGTCAAGTAATATCCTACCCAAACAATACATACAACTGAAAGAGCCATAATAAAAATATTTTAGTCTAACATAATAGTTTTAATAATGGCTCTTCCATAACAATTATAATATCAACTTTACATCCGTGACTCACATAGAACCCTTTTCCTAGTTTCAACGAAGCGTATACCAACATACATTGTATTTTTTTTTCAACACTTTTCATACACAATACATTAGAAAATGTTGCATGAACGAAGTAAGTTTTCCTTGCAGGTGCGGAAAATAAAAAGAGAACTGTTTGTAATAATATTACTAGTTATTTTCTGGAGCAAACTGTTTATGCTTATAAGCACTGGTCGAGTAATTTTTCTTGTGTTCACACATTTTCCTTTTTACGCGGGTTGAGCAGGATTCCAATCAAGGAGATGAGTCGGCAGGAATGTGCGCAAGGCACAAACGTACTTGGCTCAGCTTCTATTTCATTTTCACACCTACACTGAGCTCGGTATTTTCATAATTTCATGAATTGTTCTTATTGCAATACTGTACCTTTGCTATCTTTCCATATTAATAGCTATGCGCTATTCTTGCAAAAAATTCTTGGCTTGACTGATTAACATATTTTTTTTTTAGGTTTGTAATTTCTAATACAAGAGATTTGTAAAAGAAAAATAGTAAAAAATCAAATTGCCTACTTTTGTGTGGGGATCGCCTTTTAGAGAAGAAAAATAATCATACCTGAGAGGCGGAGCCGCGGGTAGCAACTAGTCTTTGAAAAAGACAAGATCTTTCACAAATACTAGATTTCAGAATTGAGAAATCAGAGTTAAAAACGTGTTAACTCTACTATGATGGCAAATCGTAATAGATTTTACGCTAGAGATGTCAAGCTCTTGATTTCAAATTCTTAATTTCGAAACAGTTGATGAATATAGATCTTTCAGAATATCTCGGATATACGTTAACTTCTCCATTAGTCCGAGTACTTACCTACAGTAATAAGATGAAGTTAATTTCAGGTCTTTAACCTGGCTATACTACCTAAGTGCTCGGTAGAGTTTTTAATTCCGTTTGTGCTAATAAACATCATTCACATAGAGACGTATATAATACGAGTATACACATTTAAACTACACGAGCCTTCATATTCTCTCTCGTTTAAAATAAAAAGGTTCTACCTTTTATTAAAATAATATTTTCAAAAAACCCTCTGTCTCACACATACATGAGTAGGATATGTCGGTCTAGTTCTGTCCCAAGGCTACTAGACTATTGTTACGTGTGTGTGTGAGGGACCAGGGCTAACTAATGCCCTTAATTTGTATGAGTCCCGAATATATGGCGACCCTCGCAGACCCATTGTTTAGACTACCGTACGAGTTATTCTTACGACTTGCAAATGTTCTGCGAGGGAACATTTTTTGCGGGTTTTACCTTTAAATGGTTCAGCCAATGTAACATGTCAACTTTTTGATGAACGGTATTAGGTATTGTGGTCGAGGTATTGTTCTATTTAATGACTATGGCTAGTTATTGGCAGTTTAGCACACTGAAATATAGGCCCATTTATACGTGTGTGAAAAAGAAATAATGACAATAAGAATCAAATAAATAAACTTTTATCATTGCTGAAATAGTAGGGTTTTCCATTCGCATCTTATTATTATCAACATTAATGGAGGGGTTTTTCTGTTGTCATGGCGACTAATTTGATTGTAGCGAAGAAACTTTTCTTAAATAGCTTAGAATATGGGACTTAAACTTAATTGTTTACTCCAAATCTAATAAAAACTAGTTTCCTTAATATTTGTATTATTGATTATTTTAGTGTAAACTAAACAGGAGGCAGGGAGAGGGAGGGAAAATAAAAGATGAATGGATTGTGTGAGAAGTGATATGAAAGAATAGGGAGTGTGTGACAGCGTGACGCGTGACAGGACAGAATGGAAGAAAAAACCGTGTTGCGACGACCCAAAGTTATATGGGACAAAAGGACAAGGGCAGGAAAATGATGGTGAGTGTTAAACAGTTCCAGTTATCTATCCATTCATTCATTTTACTTTTGCCTTTGTCTATGTAATCGTAACCTTTTAATAAAAATGCTGTTGACACTTATATATTAATTTCAGGTCTCATTCTATACGTGAGAACTTGTAAACTGCTTGCTGTCATCTATGATAATTTTTCTTTGTTATTCCTTTTTTTATAAGCTGTAAGTAAACGATATAATTATTTTATTCAAGTCAAATAAATAAATAGTTTATTTTTGCACACAGATGCGAGTGTTACGAATTTGTTATGTTTCAGTATATCTTTGTGACCTGCTACAGAGAGTGGCATACTGATATGAGTAGATAAAGGTATGTTTTAAGACTTCCACAGACAAGTCAAAACGGATGTTATTAAAACTCACCGAATATCTCAGAAAACGTAACCTAATTTAAAGCAAACAAATCTTTATAAAACCAATATTACAATCACATCGTTTACTAACTCAAACATAATCTTATATATTTCTGGAGCTCATATCTTGGAATGAACATAAATTATCGGCAGTGCGCTGCGGGAGGCGCCGGCGATAGCAACTCAATGGGCGAACTTGTGCTTGTGTTCGATCTAATCCGCAACTATTGTGGAGCCACTCTCCAGAGGATTACGTAAATACCAATGTTGGTAATGCATGTTTAATGTCAGGGAAATACTCAAGGCAATTGGCAAGAGTTTCGTAATGTGGCCCTAGAACGCATAAGGCGATTGAAACAACACAGGTGGGGTTTAGTCAGTAAAAGTCTGACACGTCCTCCCGCTGAACCTAGAGTGGTAGGTGTTATTTGTTCAATTACCACCTCAACAAAAAAAAAAAACTGGTATTAGAGGATTGAGTACAGATTGGTGAATAAAATTGAAGAAATATTTCTGGACCATTGAACTAAAATGACTAAACTAATCTCCAAGATGAGTTACTTCTAAGATTGAAGAAAGGATGAATGAACAAACAAAACCAACTTTTAAACACGAAGTCATTTTCACCATCCAGGAAAAACGCATGACTAGCAAACGCCGTTCAGAGGAGAATTTACAACATTTTTCTAACATATAAGCACTAAACTTAGTTCAAAAGTACCAGGACGCCAGCTCTTCAAAGGAGGTAGCCACGTCCGAAGCTAACAGCTATGAGGCGATAGATAAATATTAAAATATTCATAGCTTGTGGAGAATAGGGGGTGACCGGCGATCGAGTAAAGTGGAGTAAATTGACAGACACACAGCTATTCGAGGTAAAAGATTGCGTTTCAAACGCTAATACGATTTTTATACCAAATATCCGGCGCTTCGGAGTAATGGTGACGACGCACTACTGCGCTAGTGAGGGGACACTTATGTTTGTCGATATAATTAATGTATATTTTTTTCATTAAATAATTTGTAATTAAGTTCTTTAAGTGAAATCTGCTCAATAGAGTCTTAGATTACAGATAAGCTTCATTTATTTGTTGTTGAAACTAGGAGGTGGGTAATGTTCAAAACGTTAGTTTTAAAATTACATTGGACGGGTCATGCACCGCTATTTGCTTTATACACATGTTATTAAACAAATCTATGTAAAATACAACAATGCTTATGCAAACGAATTTGATAAAAACACTTTTAGAAAAAAAAAACAAGTCAAATAAAACGAATGTTTTACTCACATAAATTGTAAAATTCGATACAGTTAGTAAAAATATTCACTATTTTAAAAACATGTAAAACCATGTTGTTTATACTATAATTTTTAGTCTGTTTCAAAAATTGAACAAAAATTTTCCGAAGTTGACGCCCATACTTTCCCGTTAATATAAATAATATTTAAACACAATTGTTCCAAGATTTCGTGATACACAAGAAATGTATAGACTGTTGTTGAACACTATGCCTGGTACCGAACTGACCTACAAGTAAGACGCCAGAAACGAAGGCTGTCAAACCAAATAGCAGGTATAGGATTTAGCAACACCTACCCATTTTTAGCTGGTTCTTCCACCGGTGATTTAATTATGTAAGTAAATAATTAGGAAGACTTCTAGCTTTATATACACGCTTTTACCTTTAGTAAAAGTAATGTTAAAATATTTTAAATTCAATTGTATATATAATTTGTTGAGCTTCAGCGAATAACTCAATGCCCACCGGATAATTCACAATTCTTCTTCTTCTTTTCGTCTCCGAAAACCCAAATAAATTTTATTTGACCAGTATTATGCAACCGGTACACCTCTAGGCCCGGTATAGATGCTGAAAAGTTCAGGTATTTGTGTAGGATGAGCAGCAACGCATGTGAAGCATGTCCTGTGAAGGAGTTCCTAACTCAATTATTTCTTAAAAAGTTGTAGATAATAATCCTGTTGTACGAAAGAGATTCTAATTTTCATAATCATATTCCTAACAAAAGCATATTTTAAAGAGTAATAATAAAATCTTGTTATTCAACAATAGAAAAATAGTTGTTTCAAGATCCAAGAAATACAAAGCCTTGGAATTTATTTCTAGGATAAACACTTACCTACTCGTACTTATTATTTGTATAACCTAGATTGTGTTCTTGGAAAATCTTATTGGAATGTTTTCAAAAGCATTATAAAACATACTTTATTTTTAGTTTCTACTATAAATTTGTTTCTAATAAGTTATGAAAACACACAACACAACATCACGCACACACACAACATCACACACTCACACATATTACAACATACTTATACAACCCACATCATGCGCCACCCTGTAGAGTATGTTGGTCGGAGATGCATGGATATGGCTGTCCTTGGGGCTAGGTCCCGTGGTCGCCCTCGCAAGCATTTACTGGACATCGCTAAGTCCGACATGAGAGCCAATGGACAGAAATGCAATATACGCCCAATGTATATGACCCCGGCAATAGGCGGGATTAACGCTGGGTGAAAGAAGAAGAAGAAAAGACAACCCAACATCACACACATCACAATATGTTAGTTACATGTCCTATTCTGCAGTACAAACTTTAACTTCCTAGTGTATCCCATCCCTAGCGGTCGCTGGCGCGCATTTCCGTCCGCGTGATGAATAGTCGCGCGATTCGTCCGCTCGTCATATAGCGAGCATCTATTATGTGCGGACTGGCCGCGGCACTGTTACGCGTGTGTGAACGGCGCCCTAAACGTAAAACTAGTCATGTTATGTTGGAGCGAGTTATGTCATCTGTTACTCAACTGGAACCGAAAAGAGGTGGCATTCTATTGTCACTACTTCTGCTTAATTCTCTTATAATGTTGATGTTTTGGAGTGGGATTATTTCTCTGTTCATTCTTAACGATAGATTGGTATAGGAGCAGCCCACGTTGCTCAAGCATGCCAGCTGATCTGTTGGATTGAACTTTATAAAGTGATACCGATTTGTCACACTAATAATCGTGCCTAGAATCGAAATTTATTATTAGTATAATTGCTTTATTATCACTTTCAGTCGCAAGAAATCCACTGCTGGAAATAAGTCTCTTTCAAGTATCACTACAACGACAGATCCAGTACGTCTCGCATACATTGGATTTTTGCAATCCTCACCAGATCATCGGTCAACCTAATGGAAGGCTTTCCAACTGTCGTGTGTAGACTGTTTTCTAGTATGTCGTTACCACTGCAGAAACTTTCGGCCCTATCTGACATCGGTTCTGCAAGCAAAGCCCTAGCCAGTGCTACTTAAATGTGGCGATTCATCTGCATATGCAGTAACCTTGGTTCTTCAACGGATATCTTGATAACTAAGTTTAAACTTCGAACATAGCTCTCTCCAATGCTCTTTGGATGACTTTGAGCCTTCTGGTTCAAAGATGAGAACCATTGTCAGTGACCGTGTCATCACAAGTAATACGCATTAGTTGTCAATTTGTTTTACCGTTGTAACTGTAACACAGAATTTACTTATACATGAACCTACTCAATACCCTTAGGAAATTCTGGCGTGTAATAATGCGTGATTATATTTCCAAGTCTATAACAAAACAGTACTAGCCAAGTAATAGCCATAATTGATCGAAACGACTAAGAATGGTAGGCTACTAAGATTGACGAGATATCGTCAATCTTAGTAGCCTACCATAACCTACAAACGACCAGTTCTAACTCAAACTCAAATATGTACCAATTAAAAACCTATTTATAAATACAAAAGCACAGGTAAGCACGCTTCCAGAAAACTATTTATATTTTTAATATTCCAAGCATCAAGTGCCAGTGTTCACGGTTGCGTTAATGCCATATTTCGTATTAAAACTTTTCATTAAATCCGTGAAGCAATTTCAGTATTCCACTATGGAGTCAGGAAGTTTATTTTGTAACACCTGTTTAACAAAAACATACAGATTGGACGGAATAAATCAGTTTCTGTAATAACCCGGGGGTCTGCTATTAATACTTGAGTCTGGCAATACAAGAGCATACGTAACGTCATTATCCTCGATTCTGTGGGAATCCGCTGAGTTCCCGTGTAAGGTAGCCATCGGTTGAGATAGGCGGAAGATTTGGTTAGAAGCTGGATGATAGTTTACAATTTATGGAGATGCAATTTAAATATGGATAGTCGCTAATGTTTAAAGTATCTTAACGACATACGAATATTTTTTTTTTTTCAGAAAATTATTTATTAGAAATGCAGATATTATGGTGTAATTCTGAGTAACGAATTTTGGACGTTTATTATTGCGAGTAATAACAACACTCATTTAGTGTTAGTAACAATAAACTAACTTACAACTATGTTACCGACACAAATACTCGTACAATCACAAATGACATTAACACACGCAATAATCATTGCTTCAGCACTCCAGCTGAGATACTGGAGCAACGATTCACAATATAACAGTCCAGTCTGTCAGCAATCATGCCTCTAATTTGTGAAAGAATTCATATCATAAAGATAGCAGTGTTGGCCTAGTGCTTAGTGCCCTGACTTGCAAGTTGTAGGTCACAGGTTCAAACCCAGCCAGGCGCATTACTTTGTGTAATTTATTTCATCACCTCTGCTCTCAAAACGGTGAAGAAAAACAGCCTGAGGAATCCGACATGCCCTAGAACCAAAAATTCGAAGAAATGTGACATCCACCAATTCTCACTGGGTTCGCGTAGTGGAACACAGCCCATTCCGTCTCCTAGAGAGAAAGCCTGAGTCCCAGAAATGGGAACCTTATCAGGATGATGCATTTAGGTATTCATGAAGTTAACCTAAATAATTATATCTAGACTAAGGGCCTGTTTCACAATGTCCGAGTAGGCACTACTCACTGAATAAATTCAAAAATGGAACAGAATTTGTATGAAACTATCTGCTAAGTAAAATACTCTAAACTTAATCATAGGTGGTGAAACAGGCCCTAAGTGTTTGATACAGATTATGGGCCATCGGTGAGCAAATTGGGAATCTGTAATGTAAACTTCCATTTTTTTTGTCAAAGTTATAACGACTATTTACTCGTAAAGAATTTAAAGGTCTCATTTAATAGTGTCCTATAAAGTTTGAAGGCTCGGTTACCGTGTAGCGCGAGGCCACTGGGGGCAGTGTACTGCTAGGGCGGGCGGCGCAGAATCTGACCGTAGCATTTTTCACGGACCAAATCCTTTCGGGAATATTAACGCGATCTCTGGATACTTTGTATATACTTTATATACTTCTGTACGCTTGATAGTGCGCGCTCTTCAACTTTCAGAAGTTTAGGAAATTGAGTGTAGTTCTTTATTGTACCTAGATCGTAAAAAAATAGCTATTGTATTTATGTTTATTTCCTTTTTGTCATATAAGTAGTTAGTTATTTTATACAAGCTGCTATCAGTGGCTTCACCAGCGTGATAATAGAGAATTATCCCAAGGAGATGTACTCCAAGAATTAAAAGTATTCTATGTGTTATTCCAAAACTTGGCCCACCCGTGTGCCAAATTTCATACAAATCTGGTTAAAGGGTAAAAAGCAACAAACAGACAACACACACACACTCACAGACCCCACCTTCACCTATATAATATTCGTGTCATTATACTGAGTAAATACTCAGCATTATTAATATTGCTATAGTTAAATAAAAAACACGCATGTAATTAAAAATATAAAATGGAAGTCATAATTATTAAAGAAAAAAAAAGTGCAGCAAAAAAACCTCTGACATAAAATAACATTATAATTATGTTATACGTATAACATTATAATTATGTTATACGTATAACATTATGATGATAATATCATCTAATCGTAGATAAATTGGATTGTTCATGTGTGACTTAAACACACGGGTGGACAACTCATGGTAGAAGGGCGACTGCGAATGTCACAAGCCAGTGCTGGGCACGCCATCAGTGAGGCCATAAGTCCCCTCTGTGAGGAGTGGCTGGAACGACAACACGGCGGCTCTTACTCCCTTGTCTTCCATATCGCTCTGCACATAATCCGTTCACCTTTTCTTCGACCTCCCTCTCCATCTCCATTCATCGATATTGTACATACTCATAACTCTTTTAATCATAGTCAAAACGTTTCATATCTCTACTTATCTATACCAAGACATACGATTCCTTTTCCTCTTTAAGCTTATAATTAACATTATTCGATGTTTTTATAGGAAACCGTGATTAAAACACCATGAAAGTCTACAGAACCCAGCAACGGAAGCACGAAGGTAAGCAGACCACATTTCTACGATTCTTTCAGTCCCCGTTAAAATTTAATTCGGTCCTGCAAAATTAAAATGTGGCCTTTCCACAATAAAAAGAAGCGTTTTTTGTGTTACCGGGTTTTTAGAGATTAAATCGCTAAGCCTGGATATGCAAAATTGAAAAAAAAGCTGACGAAAATTATATTTCGCGGCATATTTTAATGTATGATGTTTGTTTATAAAATGGGTCATTTGCCAACTGGGGTTTCTGGAGGTCAATGCACTGGGGGTTGTTATGCAAATAGTTCGAATACGAGAATTTTACTGGATATCAAAAGGCAGGCCTGTTTATTTTTTGTTATGATTAAGTTAATCCATTTACTCGGTCTTCCCAGAGATTCAGAAACATTGTAACTAGTCTTTTATTTATCAGCTACCTACTTATTAAGTAGGTACAATCAAGGGTTGATCTCCACAAGTGTGATGAACAGTAAACGAATTTACATGTCATAGACAGACCTTAAAATTGACAATTCCGTTGGACTATTTCAATGGGTTATTTCAAACTTGCCTCATTGCTGATTCGTCACCCATTCGATCTTCAAATCCCTAAATAAACTGTATCAAAGTTAATCTACCCATAGTCATAATATCTTTTTTTACAACCGTTGTGAGACCTACTAAACTGAGGGTCCTGGAAAAGCGCAAAATTTAATAGCACGAATAAGATTTCAAAGTACTAGTTAATAATGAGACGAGACGTGTACCTAACCCAATTAATATTCGCAAAACATTACTCGCTAACTAACTTAGCTTGCTACTGAACGAATTAGTTGTGATCTTATTAAATTCATTACTTTATAGGTAAAATGTATAGAAAAAAAAACGGTTGTTAAAGAAATATCAAAAAATATGAAAGTTGATATTGTTGGGAAAGTAGTAAATTTGAAGAATTTATTTTAATAAAACCATTAACTTTCGAATTGTCAAGGCGGCCAATAAAAAGATAAAGCTGCGAGAAGTATTTATTCCAGAAACCCTAACCGACAAACCCCCACCTGTGGGCATTGTTATTTAAGTATTTTCCCATAAATCCCCACTAGTTAAATTAACTCAGCCGTGAAGATTTTTCGAAAAAAAAGTAACAATAACAACAATATTTTTAAAAAATTCTAAACATAATACATAAATCAATTTATTTAATTAGATAAATAGCTAATTATGTCAATAATACAAGCAACTTTCACAATAAATTACTTTTATTGAAATAAAAATTTTAAATATTTACAACAATTGGCTAATAGCAATCAAATAAAAATTATTTAAACCAGGATCACGTAAATCACTATAGTATTTTTTCCAAAGAAAGGGGTTCAGGGACAGTAACTTATACATATGTTATGTAACACATAATAACTAGTAACATAACGAAACGTTAGTCCTTACCTGGCTCAGCTGTTAAGCCAGCAATACAAAATTATTGACTGATAATAATTTAAAAGTATGCATTAAAATTTATTCTGATTTTTTATTATTATATCAGTCTGGTAGCATATTTCATGTATAATAAACCAGATTTCCGATAACTGAAGTTATGCAATATTGTGCAAACAATTTTATATACGTTACGAACAAATAAGGGGGAATTTTCATTTTAATGATATCCCTATGATATATACCTAAAAAAAGGTTTTCATTCTGATGATATTCTAATTAAAAAAGGGGAATTTCAAAGTCCCATCACTGAAAACGGACACGGTTGGCACAATAATGGTTGAACGTCTGTTTGATTCACTGCGTGTCGCTGGTTTGATTGCCACATGGAACAAATATTTATATGGCTCACAAGTTATTTAGTTATACACGGTTTCTTAAGAGTTATCGTCTGCTTACATTTTTACCACATTCAGCTTGGAGTTTGAATCTGTAACATTATAAATAAAAAAAACAGGGCAAGTGCGAGTCGGACTCGCGCACTGAGGGTTCCGTACCAACTGACCTATGAAAACAGTTCATTCTCGAATCGAGTCTTGAAGACTTTTCCTTTTTTTTTCTGGTGACGTGACTAAAAATTTTCAGTTTTCAGACTTTTCCCTATGTTAGTGCTATAAAACGTTGCTTCATGCCAAATTTCAAGATTCTAGGTCGACTGGAAGTACCCTTTAGGTTTTGATTCCTTTGCGAGTACTTGCGAGTTTCAAAATATGCACCTTAAATTGCTGTTTCTTTTGATTGCGTTGACATAGAAGTTTGATTTTGTTACAGCTTCAAGGTATTATAGACCTGAGTATTTGGTATGAATTTTAATTTAATACCTCTACGCGTTTATGAGGAAATGGGTAGTAAGTTTAAAATTATTAAAAAAAAATATTATGTGATGTAACTAAAAATGTATGGTTTTCGTAATTTTTCCTTTATCTATGCTATAAGACGTTGCTTCGTACCAAATTTCAAGATTCTGAGTTCACGGGAAGCACCCTGTAGGTTTTGATTCCCTTGCAAGTGTCGAAAATTTGCGGCATAAACGGCTGTATCTTTTGATTGCGTTGGCTTAGAAGTTTGATTTTTTCACAGCTTCAAGGGACAATAGACCTGAGTAATTGATATAAATTTCAGCTTCATACCTCCACGCGTTCCTGAGAAAAAGGGTCTTGACAGACGGACGGACAGACGGACAACAAAGTGATCCTATAAGGGTTCCGTTTTTTTCCTTTTGAGGTACGGAACCCTAAAAACGGTCAAAATCGAGTCGAACTCACGCTGGGGTTCAGTACAAACTTACCTAATATAAATTATTTGATTCCCGAATCGAGTTAAAGATTTTTCCCAATCGCAGAAACATTATAGATTTTTGTCATAACTGCTTTGCGGTTTTCAGACTTTTTCCGTTACTTGTGCTATAAAACCGTGCTTCTTACGAAATATCATGATTCTGGGTCAACGACAAGTACGGTAGCGATTTTGATTTCCTTGCGAGCGTCAATATATGCGCCATAAACAGAGCATAAACGGAATTAGCTTTGGATTGCGTTGACTTACAAGTTTGAATTTTTCATATATGCTTGTTGTCCCCATTATCTGTGACCCCGTCATGGGGACAACGGTACGTCATAAATCTTCTTATCGTTGTTCTCCGTACTGACTGTAGAGATACCGAACAATTTAGTTTTAAAGTGTTTAGGCAACGAGAGCCCACAGATGAAATGCTCTTAATAATTTTTAACCATGAGTACTAATACATATCAAAAACCTACCTACTACATATTTATTATTACTTGAAATATTAACGGTTATAAATATATATTAAAATGTACTTACATGAGTTTTTGTTTTAAACTTTTGACGATACCACACCACGATTTATCACTATAATTTTAGAACTAAATTCCTAGTTCCTATTGATATAAAAATAGGAATGATCCAATCAAAGCTTTGATAAAAACAATGAAATTTAGCTTTTGTTCCGAAGCTGCATCGCCATTTATGCGTGTAGCTATTATTTAAATATCAGGTATTTTTCAATGTAGTGTGTTGGCATTTATCTAGGTATAATATTCTCTCTAATAAGATACCCTCGCTTGTAATTTTAATGCAACCAGAAAAACGAGCATAATTTGAAAAGTATGCAGTATGTGTCAGCCATCGACGCACAAAAGTATACTATGGATCCAGTTCAGTAAAATCCGACGTTTGGCCCCCAAACTGGACAGGTCTGGGGCCGCTCTGAAGCGGCTCCTGCCCAACCTAGGGGGTCCAGACGCCCCCTGCCGGAGGCTCTACGCGGGGATCGTTCGGTCCATGGCCCTTTACGGGGCGCCGGTTTGGGCGCCGTCGCTAGGTAAGCGCCCGGCCGGCACATTCGTTATGTGAGCCGGGACGGCACCGTTCATCGGAGGGAGATAACGTGTGGGGTTCCGCAGGGGTCGTTTTTAGGCCCTCTCTTGTGGGACCTTGCATACGATGTGGTCCTGCGTGTTGAGCTCCCCATAGGCGTAAATATCGTTTGCTATGCAGACGATACCCTGGTATTAGCCAGTGGGGAAACATTCGACGAGACCATCCAGCTTTCTGAGCTTGGTGTGGTAAAAGTCGTGGCTTCGATTCGCGGGCTGGGTTTGGAGATAGCGCCTCATAAAACTGAGGCACTTTGGTTTCACAAACTGCCGAGAACCAGAGAGCCACCCAGCTCATCAGTGACAGTTGGAGATGCGCAAGTTCAGGTGGGTCGATACATAAAGTATCTTGGCCTAACTTTGGACGGTCGGTGGGGCTTCGAAGAGCACTTCGAGCGCCTGGTTCCCCGCGTTGGTAAAGCAGTTGGTGCTTTACAAAGGCTACTGCCCAACCTCGGGGGCCCTCGTGAAGAAGTTCGCCGCCTCTACGCGGGTGTTGTGCGATCAATGGTCCTTTATGGGGCACCTGTGTGGTCAAACAGACTCTCAGGTGTCCGCCGCTGCAGGGCGAAAATTAATAGTCTGCATCGGAAAATGGCCATTCGAATCGCACGTGGATACCGAACTGTATCCTTCGAGGCGGCAACTCTCCTGGCACGCTTTCCGCCACTGGACATCCTGGCGGATATGGGCGCACGGGTTTATAACCGGATTCGCGACATACGCCAAAGTGCCAATAGCGTACCGGGTATAGTTATAGTAAGGCTGAGGCGGCAGGAACGGCGACACGCGCTCGAGAGGTGGCGCGAGCGGCTACAGCAGCCGCAAATCTCGCGCAAGCGCGTTGTCGAGGCCGTCCTGCCGCACTTCGAAGCCTGGCTAACAAGAAAGGAGCGCATCTCCTACAGACTCACTCAGATACTAACCGGCCACGGGTGCGAGTCAGTACCTAAATAAGATTGGGCGAGAAGCCACGACAAATTGCCACCATTGTGGAGGAGCCATGGATTCTGCACAGCACACGCTGGAAGAGTGCCCAGCGTGGGCCACTGAACGCGGAGTTTTGGTCGCTAGGATCGGGCAAGATCTGTCTCTGCCAGCAGTAGTGAGGGCTATGCTGGCGGAGCCAGAAAACTGGAAGGAAGTTGCCTCCTTCTGTGAAACCGTGATGGTCCAGAAGGAGGCAGCCGAGCGGGATCGCGAAAGGGCCAATCCCACTCGGAGAAGAAGGCGTCGGGGAGGCAACCGCCTCGATGCCTAACACGCCGAAACCCCGCTTGCATAATCTAATGTAGGTGGGACTTTGGAATCATGGGCGCTCAGAGTGGGGACTCTGTTCGCCTAGCGAGTGATTCCAGGGAAGACGGTGGCACAGTGATCACGTGCCGCCGTGCACAATGAGGCTAAGGGGAGACCACTGTACAGTCTCCCTAGGGATGTGCCTTAACAGGCGTTGCACCGAGGGGGTTTCCGGAATTGGTCTTTTAAGAGGGAACGGTGCCCCCTCCATGTGCTGATGGTGATCACCGGGGTGGTTTTAGTAAGGTAAAAATCCCACACTCCCCGGACTTATCCCCAAAGTCCGGGTGCCTTTTGAAGGTTTCCCCTCGATAACAAAAAAAAAAAAAGGTAAGCGACCGGCGGCCAAGCTGAACGCTTGCCAGAGGGTCATGGCCATCCGGATGGTGCGGGGATACCGCACGATCTCCCGCGAAGCGGCGAGCCTCCTCGCTGGCCTGCCACCGTGGGATCTGGAGGCAACAGTCCTTGCACGCATGCACGATCTGCGCGTGGAGATGCAACGCCGGGGCGAAACTCCGCTGCCGCGACAAGTCGCGGCATGGCGGACAGAGTTCCGGCGGGATCTTAGGGTGGCATGGCGACTGCGACTGTCCAGAACGGAAAACGGGTTTCATTTTTATATATATAGATATGGTAAGTTGTCCCACATTGAACCAGGTAAATTTCAAAGTCTCATAGTGGGCTGGATGTTCAATCAATGCCTTTAATTTTTTGTATATAGGTAGCATATTTATTTAGCTTTAATTTTGTAAAACATTAATTTCTCATATTCCTTTTAGTTTCGGTGTAAAACAGGTTTTTATGAAAAATGATTTTTGGTTCAATGTGTACCACAGGTGGTACACATTTAACCAGGGTATCGTCCACATTGAGACACCTTATTAACGATGTCTTCTAGTTCAATTTATAAGGCAAATACTTTGTAATAATAATAATAATAGACAGTAATAATAAAAATGAGCCTTATATTTATAAAAATCACTTTAAATCATATCGATACCTTTGGGTAGAAAGGTCGTATAAACCAAAACCCGACTTTTCAGTAGAGCAAAAAAACTTAAATTTTTTTACAAAAAAATGCATAACTTTTTTGCTTTTGAAGTTATAAAAAAATTATCTATGAGAAAGGTTCTTACATTTTGCAAATAAAAAAGGTTAAATCATCAAAACCTATCTATCTTCTTTAGTTTTAAAGTTAGCTTGCATTTACGCCTAAGAAAAAATCAATGTTTGGTTTATACACCCCATGAAAATGTGCTTTGAAAAAACTGTGTGGGTCGTATATCCATTTTTGGTAAGCTTAAGGTCACATTTAATGTCGTAAAAACCCAAACTTATGTAATTTTTTGTATTAAAAACCATTTATAATCATAGATCAATTGAATTCTGACTAATAAATAATCCTGTTACTCATAGAATTAGTAGGAACTCAATTATTATTATTCTAATACCCAATAATGGTCGATTCAAATAAAATAAAACTACCTGAACCAACATTTATTAAGTATTATAATACCTTCTAATCAATGGTATCTGTCCGGTAACTGTCTATCGCGCTCGTTCTTCTGCTTGTCGCTGCGCGCAAAATGCAAGCCTTGTGTGTTGATCGTAAAGTTCTTCCTGGCCTTATCCCATATTACTTGGGGTCGGCGCAACACGTTTTCTTCTTCCATTCTGTCCTGTCGTCCGTCACACTATCACTAACTTCCTTTTCTTTCTTATCGGTCCTTACGCAATCCATCCATCTTTTCTATGGCCTCCCTCTCCCTCTCCATCCATCCACATTGTAGATTGCACCCTTCAACTTGAGGAGCATCCGTGGATCACAAGTTGTTCCCGTCACCTGTCGCCATTTCATCCAACCTGCGTTGATCCGATGTGTTATGTCCCGGTCTACCTCACCAATTCCTTGGACAAACGACCCAACGTACCAAAAGTCGGAACAAATCGATATGAATGTCCTAGCGTGGGCTAAAGGCGAAGGATTGGAGGGACCGCCGAAATCGCAGAACAAGTACTCTGTTTTGGTTCTACTAAATTTCACGCTAACACTCTCCAGTCTATGCCACCACACCTTCAATATGCTCTGGACCTCTAGGTCACTCTCGGCAACCAGTACATGTCTATCAGCAGGAAGAGTTAAGGGCTGAGAGCCGACCGCCACATTCAAACTGCCACTGGTGCCTACTGTAGACTGGACTTGGGTACTACAACGACTGTACATCGCTCGGATCAACTGCACATACTTCACAGGCACACCTTTCTCCTTAAGGGCCCACCACAGAACCTCACGATGTACCCGGTTGTATGCCTTTTCGAGGTCAATTAATACCATTTGCAAGTTTTTATGTGAACCTCTGTATTTCTCGCACAGCTGGCGTATAGCGAAAATGGCATCCGTTGTACCCCGACCAGGCATAAAACCGAATTGGGTCTGTGAAATTTCACTCTCTTCTCTCAAACGCCTTTCAATACTTCTTCCTCCCGGACTTGCGTAGTATGTGACATTAGCTTTATTCTTCTATAATTGTTGCACTCAAGAACATCACCTTTGTTTTTAAAGATGGGCACCAAAGAACTTTTGCACCAATCATCAGGTATGAATTCTTCTTTCAACAACTTATTGAAGAACATAGCTTACCACATCCATCCATCCACTCGCAGTAACTTCCACACTTCAACTGGTATTCCAAACTGGGCCAATGGCCTTACCATTCTTCATTCCATTTATTGCTATTCTGACTTCAACCATACTAACTATTCTCACTAACCCCACATTTTCTGGTTTACTTTCTAAAATCCCACTCCAATCATTTTCCTTATTCATTAGTCTTTCAAAATATTCCTTCCACCTCTCTTTGATTTTTTCACCATCTGATAGAACCAGTCCAGGTTCATTCCTTACACATTTTACTTGACAAACATCCTAAAGTAAAGTGCGACTTGCAATGATCATGGCTTATACACCAATGTTGCGAACTATCTTTGGATTTACGACGTCGATTTTAACCTGGGTCTAAGTAATGCATTTAACACTTTAGGGCGTATAAACCATTTACAATTAATGCATTTAACACTTTAGGGCATATAAACCATTTAAAATTAATGCATTTAACACTTTAGGGCGTATAAACCATTTACAATTAACGACTATTTTTACATCCTCCGTTAATATAAATTATGGTCATTACGTCATAACAAAATTACAAAAAAATAATATTTGGCTTTTACATTGAAAATTTACCTTTTTTAAGAGGCCATGACCGAAAATTTCTGGGTCGTATTAACCATTTTTGAGCGAATTAACACATTTCGTATATACAGATCGATAGAGAAAAAAAATCTGATAAAAATGGTATATTTAACTCAATTTGGCCAAAATGGTTTATACGACCTTTCTACCCAAAGGTAGCGATATGCAATTAAACCGAGAGTCTTAGTTTTATACATCACAAAAACTTTTCAGTCAAATTCTTATCATATTTTAAATAATAAAAACAAAAGTAACAGTTTTTAATTATAAAAACAAAAGTAACAGTTTTTAATTATAAAAACAAAAGTACCTTCCATAATATAACAAATTAAAATTAAATTAAAATAATTGTAAAAAACACTCCTTTAACGACTGGGGTGTACACAGTAAACCGTGGTTCAATGTGTACCACCCTCAGGTGGTTCAATGTGAGACACACGACGTTTTATCACTAAACTCAAAATTTTACCGGCAAATCAATCTCTTAAAATCACGAATTATAGCGCTTTTAATTGCTAAATAACCGTAGAAAACAGTGTATATATAAATAAATTGATATTATTTAAATGAAAAAAGCTAAAAAATAATGTAATTGGCAAAAAATATTTACTTTTTAAGTCAGTTTGCTTTCGAATACTCCTCACACAACCACTTTGCACGCGATCGCCACGCAAACTAGTGGGCAGGAACGCAACGTAAATAGCTCTCTTTCACTCATATTAGTGCGGTTTGGCAATGTCGCATTTACGAGATTCGGCGGTGGTTCAATGTAGCTGCCTGGTTCAATGTGAGACACCCGACTCTATATATATTTTATTTTTAAATATGGCGGCTAAAAAATTGTCTTTTCTTAAAGGCGCGCATGCGCAAAAAATGGCGGCCATAAACTAGCTACTCTAGCTGTTGGTTTAGAAAAAATAAGAATGAGGTTGCATATAAACAGAAAATACAAATTTGAAAAAAGATTTAATTAATTAAATATGTAAAATTTTAAATAGTTTATTTAAACACGAAATTGCATGAAATAAGTAAGTAAAACACTAATTTATGCTGTTGAACGCAATAACAAATTTTATTATTTTTTGTCTTAAAACTTTTTTTGACAAAAAAGAGGTTAAACAAAAACGTTCTAACTACATTACCGCACATGTGCATAATAGTAATCAAAATGTCACAGTTTGGTAACGAGCCCCTTTATATACCTTAGTGCAGCACTTAGTGTGCACTTTATGAGCAAGTGTGTCGAAAAATTAATAAAAGTTGACGTCAGCACTGTTAAAATCAAATTTTTGGTTATTTTCCATCTTCTTCAAATGAAAACACTTTCCCCATCATACATATTACAATATATTAACAAAGACAGCTTACGGGGACAAAGGGAAGTATTTTTTATTATTTTTTAACACAGTTGCTCGTAAAGCTGATGTAATTCCACCGGTTTTAGATATGTAAAGCGGGTCATAAAAAACGCGTGTGTTACCAAAGCAAATAGTTAAGTTATAGTCCATACAAATTCCATAACAGCATTATTTGCCATTTTGCGCGCGGCGATTATTTCGAAATTTGAATAGCCTCATCATTTTATCATTTGTCATATTTTTTGTAATTCTTTGTCATTTCAGTCATTTTTTGTCACTTTTTGTCATTTTTTGTAATTTTTGACACTTTTTTGTGATTTATTGTGATTTTCTGTCATTTTTTGTTACTTTTTGTCATTTTTGACACTTTTTGTCATTTTTGTAATTTTCTGTCATTTTTTGTCACTTTTTGTCATTTTTGACACTTTTTGTCATTTTTTTGTGATTTTCTGTCATTTTTTGTCACTTTTTGTCATTTTTTGTCACTCTTTGTCATTTCAGTCATTTTTAGTCATTTTCGTCATTTTTTGTAATTTTTGTCATTTTGTCATTTTACCAAACAATATTTGCGTTCGATTTCTTTGGCGCTAAACACTAAGATGTTCCTCACACAATAAGTGCGCAGCAAAAATTGCTATGAGTGTGCTGTGTGTGTGTAAGGTTAAATGTTTTTTTTTCTGTTTCCTCGCAAATGTGTTAAAAAACGTCGTACGATATACGTGCGTATTGGTTATAACATGCTCGGCTCAGTTACGCCCTCGCCTTCGGCTCGGGCTGAAATTCCGCCTCGCATGTTATAACCATCATTACGCACTAATATCGTAATGTACTATTATTTAATAGCCTTGGTCCTCTTTAACCGGCCCATAGCTTATGGGGACCACCGACAGTAATTTAATTCGATTCTCTTTGACCCCTTCAATGGGTTGTCATTTATGATGGGGACAAAGAGCATATACAGATTTTTCCACTGCTCCGAGGAGTAGAGCATATATTAATTTCAGTGTAATTTCTCCACGCCTTCCTAAGAAAAAGGTCTAGACAGATGGACAGCAAAGAGATCCTATCCGTTTTTGCTGATGACTGTACGGGACCCTGAAATAAATATAAAAAAGTTTAACTACGTCATTTAAGAATTGTCATTCTTTCTTAATTAACAAGCTTAAATAATAAATAAATCATGTCACAAATTGGCTGGGTTGCGTATTAATATCGAGTACCAGGGTATTAGGAAGCCTTAGGAGTAGTACGCACGTTACACGCCGCTTTAACAAGCCACTTAGTACAGTCAATCAGGATCAGCAGATTAGTAAAGTGGTTGTACTGCCTGTATTGGGTTTTTTGTTACTATGTCCACTTGTAGACATGTAGGCAATGAAATTCTATTACCTACTGTTTAAAAAAAAAAATAGTGTAAGTACTGACAAGATGTTCAATAAATCCATTGAGTGCGATGTTGTACTTACATAAGTGTTACCGCGGTAAATCCTACCCACGGGCTTTGGTTTTTTTTTTCAAGTGCTGAATCATCTGAACATTCTATAAAAATAAAATAAAATAAATAAATAAAATCAGAATGACTTCTCCCGCTCTTAGGCTGAGCGGGAGAGCGTGTCAGACTTTTATGATAAATGATAAATTATATTTATTTTGCAAATAGATTACACGAAACACTTTTACACGTCAATTTTTTTGTCATAGTTATTATTAATCTAGATGAGGCAGGTGTTTCCTAACTGACTACCCTGAGAAGAAACACCGAAACAAACTCAGGGGTCACAGTCTCTTTTAAAAAAAAATATCCATACAAAATGTATTGGTCAAATCATATGCGAACTATGCAGATTGGTGTCTGAGATGGCCTTTTAAAAAAAGAACCATGCAGATTTGAGTGGACCTGTCCAGTCAGTGCAAGCATTTGTCATTCCTCGTAAAGCTCAACTCAGGACTACTAAGGAGCTCAACGACTTGACGAACAATACAAAGGAAAGGACATTTGGTTAGGCCGCAGAAAATACTCAAATTGCCAGACATAAGTTAAAGTGACTGAAACGAAAGGAAAAGAAAGCTATCCACATAGTCCTCACATTCACAAAAAAAAAAGATTTAAATAAAATTTACAAAAAGTAATATTTAACAAAGTAGATAGGAGTTTATTGACTAAACCCCACCCCTTTTCTTCTTTGCCTTCGATCTGGGTCTAAATCTTTTGGTGGGTCTAAGTCCCACTACGCAACTGAAGGAACATGGTTTTAGTTAAAGTATGACACTCTTTCCAGGAGTAGTTGATGAAATTTGATGGTATTGAACTTAAAAACACCAAAAAAGGTTCTCTGTTACGTACCTATAACAAAAATTCGCCGAATAAACATGATATTCCACAATGTTAAAGGTTTCATCGAACAATACCTATGAATGTGATATCCAGCAGCCTGTCTAAAGTTTATTTATTCGCCTAACAAAATACATTGAATACATACAACATGATGCATGTTTCAGGATGTAAAAAAAAAGGATTTTTGTCATGAAACATGGCGAAAATGTGCCAGTAAATGTTGTAGCTGAATATGCTTCGCCGCCCAGCGCACAAACTAGATTCGGTGATTAAAAACGTATTTTTGTATCCCTTTTTAGAGTATATTGTTCTTCCAATTTTAGTCTCATGTATTTATTTCTGCTGATTTAAGTTTATGAGGCTTTTAATAAGGTCATCATCATCATCATCATTTCATCCGAAAGACGTCTACTGTTCCCGCCTTCCTCACGTGTTGCCATAAATACCTGTGTGTGTCGTTTCCATCGGATTCCCAGGGCACCATCAGGTCCATTTTAATACGGCATCATTTTGATGAAAATACAGAACGTAGAAAATTTAAAACTGATCTTACCAAGACCTATCGATTTATCCAGTTACTAGGCTGTGGTCAAATAGGCTGTCACACCATTAATACTAGTAATCAGCTCCATCCTGACAGATTGATTGAAACTTTCAGACCATGAGGGTTTAAACTAGGCATCACATTGATGAAAAAATAAGTTGAGGATCGGACGTTAAGCCATTTAATCATGATTGTACCAAACTATTCCGACAAATGAAATCTCGACGAATCGTAGAGTTTTAATATAAATCATAAGAAATTGCTGTTGGAAATAGTAGTAAGTAGTAGCAAATAGTGGAAGTAGTAATATACATATCAAAATTACTACTGCTACATATTAATTTGTGAAAAAAAAAACAAGAAAACAAGTAGGTTGCATCCGATTGGGAAAAGTATAGTCAGAGAAAATACTGGTTAATAATAATACTCGTAGGTAAAATTTACCTTCACATATTTCAAGTAAACTCACACTCAAATAATTTTAACTTCACTTACTATAGTTTGAATAATATTGATAAGAATTATAATTGCGACTTAGAAGTACTCGTCACTCGTCACTCGTCATTTACTCTGGAAATAATATTAAAACTTGAAACTAAAACAACCATTATTAAGAAAACTCAACATTTTACGTTTTTCGGTATTTTTTGAAGACCTAAAAAAAAAGACTAAAGACCAAAGACCAAAGACTAAAGACCACTGTATCCCACTATTTTATACATAAACATACTAGTATGTATACCTTGCCTATGCTTTGAACAATATATACCTATTTGTAAAATAATGATGTAGTCAAAAGTGTATGTAATAAACATGTGCGAAGTTTGGAAGAGTGACCCACTTTTGTGCTTTCAATATCCTCAAAGTGACTATAAAGCATAAAGTGTAATAGAAATTGTGTTAAGTTATTATTATACGGAATAAAGGTATCCTTTTTTACCTTACACCTCCAAACCACCATCACTGGCTTATGAAAAGAGCTAATTACCAAAGTAAAACGTTCTAAGGTTCAAACTCACAAACAACCGACTACCCGAGCTTATTACTAAAATATAATAATGACAGCATTTCCGAACTAACTCCGAATAATTTTGGAACTTAATCAATTTGCTGTCGCACGCAAGCACTCGTACACGAGGCGAGCGGTTCCGGGCGCTTTCCATATATTATTCAGCGCTGTATCGGGCAATACTGCAGGCTGATATTAGGCTACTGCCGAAATAAGGAGCGACATGACTTACATGCTTCTGGAATGGAATGGAATTAGAATAGATCCTCCTTGTGTTTAGGTGTGGAATTCATATCTATATATTTCTTGGTATATATATATATTTCTTGGTGAGACATTCGAGAGGTATAGTGTTACCCATTAAGTGGTGTCAGAAAGTTAGACAAGCAACTGCTTGTCTAACTACTCGATGTCATGTATACGTATTCAGTTACATCTGGTTAGACTGGGAATCGAATCTAGCACAGTTGAAAAAGGTAAAATTGCTATTGCGTTATTCTTTAAAAGAATGACTGCAGGCCTTTTTTTAAGGAGGAGGATGTATCAGACTTTTACTGATTAAGATTCAATACTATGATAGTTATTTGCCTTGCGTTGCAAGACCCCGTGTTTCCCTTTCGGAAGCCAACCCATAGCCCCAGTGTGTTTCAGCCCTGCTGGTTCCCTACGGTTTTGCTTACAACTCTTTGAGGCGCAAGTGAAACACTACGCGTCATTCTTAATATTGCTCATGTAAATAAATAGAATAAATAAAATCAATTCATATACCTATGACTGAGCCCGCTTCTCGCTGTGCATACGAGTCCAGAGGCCCAGAAAGGGGCATCAGCTATCACCCTCAAAATGTTGTTGGTATGCCATTGAAGTTATTGTATTTGTTTAAAAATCGATTGGTATCGATTAATCTCAATATTTAAAATATAATTTTGACGAAAAATTCGTTTTTAATCTCTAACATTGACATTACGATTGTTGCCAGTTTTTTTCAATTCTTAAATAGTAACATGCCTCTACTGTAAATTGCCGTCAATAAAATCAACGGTATAAAAAACTTTCTATTAAAAGACATCCTGAATAAAAGCCGTAGGTAGTTATTTAAAACAAAATAATACCAAAGTAATAAGGCTCAGAGATATTTAATGTGAAACAAACATATTTAATGAATGAATTTCAGGTATTCATTAATCTTGCATGCATGTCATTTAACTTTAAATCTTTGCATTATTTAAACCATTAATGTATGAAAAAAAATATTTTAAAAAGGATTTCGATAGTGACTACAAGTCTGGATTCAATTTGAATGTTTTATTATTATTAGCGACAAGCAATCAGGTTTAGCTCGCAGTGGTAAGGGGACAGTAGCAAAATAGTAACACCCTGTTCAGCAGACATCTCTTTGATGACATACTTTTTATAAGTTTTTTGTGCATTCAAATAATTTTAATTATAGAGTTTTAACATTGTGTCTTCAAAGAATATTTTTTTGAATTTAGCCAATCTTGAATTTGCTTTTTCCGCTAGCTAGGATTAGGTCACGATCCCATTTTGCTGGTGTAATACGAACTTACAAGAAATGTTTTGTCTTTTCGTTTTGTGACAATATTTTTAACCAGGTTTCGTATTGATGGGAATTTATCTTCAGGTGTAATTATCTAGCCCCTTTTTCGCTACGAATTCTAGTAGACCGTTATCCACAAAACCTTCTTCGTTTCCAACATGGGATACTACTAATCGGCTTCCCTTGCCTAAAGGTCATTTAGTCCAGGAGTTAGGCCTTGTAAGCAAGTCTGCCATGACGATTGCACACCAGTATCTGACCAGTGCTTATTCTCAGTATGGGCTGAAATGATTAATCTTGAGTCGGTCTAATGAAAGAGAAAAAATTATATTCAAAAAATTTTGAATGTGGTAGTAATAACCTTCAAATTTTTTTGAATATTCTATCCTATATACACACATTCCTATGTACATATTTTTTTTTGGTCGTTACCGACATAATAGGAAAAAATAACATTATGAATATTAATAAAAATACGATTCAGCGAAACGGTTCGTAGGTAAAGTCCGTCTAATGAAAGCGCAACCTGAGAAAAAGAGGCTAAATCCAAAAAATATTTATGTGTATAGCTAACAAGTAGGAGAATCATGTCTTGACACTTCACAATTTTTATTATTCCCTACATTCGCGGCTGAGTAATGTTGCAAATTAAATTTAAAAAAATAACTTCTGGTCGCGCTTTCATTAGACGCACTCTATATGTTTTTATGGCAAACTTAATTCAGAAAGTATATTTTCTCTAGTCTATTGTTGAAACCTTCAGATGGTTTTTCCCACTGTAAAGTAAAAAAAATGGGGCTCCAGGAGTACGTATAGTAATTATTATTTATAAATGGGGAAGTGTCAACGTTAAAATTCGGATAAATTGATGAATTCAAATGAATGAATGGATGAAATTTTATGAATAAAGCAACCGACATCATCGGCCACTTCACAGGTTTAAAAATATACGTCTGCTGACAGATTTATGAAAGCCTTTTTTTAAATAAAATCGATACTTTGTATTATCGGGATTAAATTTTCAACACAACGAATTGAAGAAGAGATGCTACGAAAAGTAATTCGTAGCAGTTTGTGCTACGTTGATGCTACGGTGTAGCAGTGGCGTAGCTGCTACGTTAGTGGGAGCTCTGTTCACATCTTAGGAATATTATAAGATTGTTTAGTTTTGCTTGAATCTGACAGCTTTGTAGATAAGGACTGCTGGATGGGTCTACATTATTCAACTCAAATTAACCTATCACATACCCGCGAAACGAGACACAATAGTAAAACAATAACAGCGCGGTATTATGCGACCGGTCGGGGATTCATGAACTAATTCTCTTGTAATTTAAATTGTCACTTACGGGATATCTTCCGTGATTGGTTTTTGTTTTGAGTTCCCGATGGTTTTGTTCGGTTTCGGTTTATTTTTTTTGTTAATTTAAATTATAAAATAAACCGTGATAGCCTAAAACAGTGTTTAATTCTCTTGTGTCTAAACTATGCATACAATTATCCATAAATCAGGGCCTCTACCAAGAATTTAGCTATAATGACACACACAAGCTGCAAACTGCACCGTACCCACGGCGCGGGGTCATTACTCCGCGGAACATTTTTATTCGCCGCGCGTACGATAAAGTGCATTGTTTTTGCGGCCGCGGGCGAACGCATGCCTCCCCCCTGCACCCCCCCCCCCCCCGAACGTACGGGACATGCTGAAATATTCGCACGACTCGCACGTGTCGCACGATCGAATACCCTTACGTGGAGCGTTTTTTAAATGGAATTTTAGTGCCTTTTTTAAACTTCCAAGTCTTAGTTTACATATACCGTCATATAGTTTGTTGGTTCTAAAGAAGCCGGCAAACTATGGAGATCATAATTATTATGAAGTGTGAATTTTTTTATTTGTATATAATGTTTTCTGATGTTCGTGACCCTAATCAAAAACTTTTCTAATAATTGACAGCTCTGTTTTGCATTAAATTATCTTAAAAACATACGGATACGCCCCGGGTGTCGAATTTAACATGAATAAAGAAATGTTAGCGAAACGTCAAAGTATGACACGCTCTCCCGGGTACTGGCTCCCAGGGTGGAGTCTTAGAGCGAGAAAAAGTCATTAGATAATTTTCTGTCTCGAAAAAGGGTAAACATAACACGTCTACATAACCCTACATAAACGCTGCTGAAAAGACGTTGATCGCAGAATCTTGAATTTTTATCAAAATTACGGTCACACTTCAGTCGCTCGCTCCCCCCACATTTACCACTCTACATCAAATAATAAAATATTCACAAAAATAACAAACACACAATAGTGTACAGTGAGTGATATGCACAAACATCCCCAAAGGAGCAAATATCCGGAGGGCTGCAAATATTGGTCGTCATGCGGGCATCGAAGCTTACACACCGAGAACAAAAACCGACGCTCCGATACCTCGAGACAAGTAAATAAACTTATTTTCCTTGTTCTGGAATCCTTTATAAAATAAGGTTTAAATATTAATAACTACTACTCTTAGCTTTCATCTCCCTAGCCATTCACCAACTAGCTTGGTGCTTTGGCAGATCTCTACATAAAATACGGGAACCCCGTATTTTATGTAGAGATCTGCCTATCAAAAACCCTCCAAAACCCACTTAATGGGCAATACGGAGTACCGTGTCTAAACATAAAAAAAGTCTAACCATCAGTCACTCCTTTTTTAGAAATAATCAAAATGATTTTTACAATATTTTCACTTTATAATATTAATCATATATAAAAATTGGTTAGAAATAAATAAAAACATTTGAGTCTGCGGAGTCTACCAGTATTTTTACATTCACATTATAAAAAAAGAAGTTATAAAAGATATAAGTAGCGAATGTATGAATAACATCCACCACTTTTCATTCAAACAACAACATATGCGCTCAAGGATATTTCTAAATTATTATTGTATTAAGCACTATTATCTCCCTTGCTTTTTTCCAACTAGCTTGGGGTCGGCTTTCTGTATAATTGGATGCAACTGAATAACGGTGTTTTTTTTTCTAAGCATGTTTTTATTATATACGAGTATTGTATGCAAGCGAAAAAACCCTAACTTCTGCAATTCAAGTTTTTACTTTACTCGGAAATCAGGGCATTTAATATTGTAGTATCAAATAATATGCATCAACTAGCGGGACCCGACATTTTTTTGCCCAAAAGCTGGCTTTCGTAAGAACAAAAAATAGAACCAGATTACAGTATTACCAACTGGGTTTAGTAGTTTTTTCAAACTATCCAAGAACATACTTAAAAATACACACAAAATTTCAAACCACTCAAGCCGTTTATCAGATGTTAAGTGAGAAACACACGTACAGAAGAATCGGATAAGACTTACTATAAAAAGAAAAATAAATGATTTGATTAGTCTCCTATAATGGTGGGTCTATTTTGGTGTATGATATTTATTATATTCTATTCTAACGACCAAAGGCAACAGAATAAATAATAACGTTTGCAACCACTGCCCCCTTACCATGACACTTTAAAATCATATTTTTTCTGATATATGCAAGGGACAGTGCTATTCGTCCTGTATAGATCTGTTTCTCTCACACTAGAAATATGATGTTTTTAAGGTGTCATAGATAAATCAGGAAATCTTTATTAATTTTTTTATACTATTTGGAGCCTAACATTATAACGTGTCTCCTAGAGAGGCACGCACACTAGCATAGGAGGTGTCTTTTATCATTAGATAATTATACTACCCGCTACTAGCGGCTTCACTCGCGTTAACGTAAAAATTGTCCCAAGCCAAGGGAGCATACTTTCGTAACAAAAAGTATTTCGGGACATAGTCAAATATTTCAGGATATGCCAAATTTCATACAATTCCATTCGAGCATAAAGAACTAACCAAAATACACACACTCACAAGCTTTCGCCTTTATAATATTACTGTGCTACTCGTATTGTAATGTTCGATTTCTTTCAAATGTTTTACTAAAATAACGTTTTGTCAAACTACCTATTGACAATGAAGCAACTCATAAGTATTTCAAATCGCTTCCGCATCGGATAATCAATTCGAAAGCTAAATAAAACAGGCCTAGCCGGAATTTGGTTCGTTTCGGTACAGTCAACCACGATTATAGTGGAAGACATTGACAGCTGACCTTATCACGCCTTGACACAACTCTAAACACGCGAATGTCATGCCGACTGTACTACTCAACTATTAAGTTTTAGATGTTTCTCTGAAAAATCGGGTGTTAATATTTTCCGTGGTTATGGAATTACGTGGGTATGTATGAAGTGATTTATAGTGAGCAGACCCACGTCATTGGGGAGGTGAAAAGCTAATGGGTACCGATTTATTTTTCATATTGTACCATAATAACTCGTCGATCGAGCGGAATATATTTTGTTTCGTGTGAAGTCAAACAAGTTTCTTTATTTTAACCGTTTAAAATGTATCTACCCTTCACTGAAAACTTACTAAACTAAAAATAGAAGCCGAAAACATCAATTTAATGTGTATAAAACAAGATATAAATAGCGAATTAAAACGGGGTATACCTTTTTACATTACCTTCTTAGATGTTCCATTCATTAAACAATTGCCCCTCTGAGAAAAACGTTCCTTCATTTTCTGCCTCATCGACATTAAAAGCGGCGATCCTCTTTTGTCCGCAACAATTGTAAACACGACTCCAGCCGCTCTCAGTTGAGACACACTAATTTTTCATTCGCACCGACAGGTAGCCGTATCTCTGTTTGCATCCTATTTACAGCTCCCTCGGACAGTTAAAAGGAGTCAAAGAAAAGCCTATCTTTTCCGTTTACACGTTTGCTGTGCTAACTTCACTGGGGCGATGTGTCTGCATGTGTGTGTATCATGCGCTGCACTAGTGAATGTCGTGAACCAGGGCTGCCACTGGCCTACTTTTCTTCGTGTCCGGGAAATGGGACGTTTGTGAAGATCCCTGGCGCTAATTACAAGCTTCCTTTCACACGCCCGATGGAGCTTTTTCGAATGTTTATCACGTATTCCGTATGTCACACAGTTTCTTTGGAATTGGGGATTTGTATAACGTTTTAATCAAGTTTGTAGCGGGAACCCTAGCACTGCGGCTGTGTGCTAATGTGTGTCGGTGAGAGCTGCTTTGTCGTAATGCACACAGCGTCATTAGCATGAAGCAAGTCGTGGGTGCAGTCATAAAAATTTCATTTGTCAATCTGCTACTCGGCCACTGCAGGCATAGAGCAGCCTCGCGACTCGAGGCAGTTTATGTTATGAGCTTTTTCTTATTAGTATTTTTTAAACTAGTTTTATAGAGCCTGCAGAAACATGAAAAGTTAACTAGTTTACATAAAAATTAACTTCAGTAACAACTTTGTGCTATGTTCGTTAAAGTATAACTCGATGATAACGAAGCTCCCAAAAAATCCTGTATGTTTTTTTTTAACTTTGACGACAAATTATTCAATAATTAAAACAGCAAAACTGGGTCATACTGTTCCTTACAGATTTCTGAGATAGGGAGAAATGTGAAGATTGAGGTACGACTTATCCTGCTACAAACTTGAATATTAGTCAATTTCAGCTGAAGCTGGAATTTGTGTTCTGCTTACATAAAGCTAATGACGCTAAGCCATTGGTTTGAAATTGTTAAGCGCAAGCTTGTTATCAACAGTGCTATTATCAATGTTGCTTTTTCGGTGGATGAAAATAAAGAACTTTTGTCGTCCTTACTTAGCACAAAAAGGAACAGGTATAAACTATTCAAAAATTCGCAAATGATTAGTGTGCGCCATCATCTAACAATTCTACCAATCCGAACGGTCGAAATACTCTTTGACGCGGGCCGCAGAAGCTTGCGCGGCGCCAGCCAGTAGTCGCCGCGACCCCGAGCCGAGCGCACGTGCGCGCTGTCTCCGCCGCTAGCTCGCAGCGAGTGAATTGTGAAACGAAAAAAATAAAACAACACCGCAGTGAAAGTGCATGTGTCAGTGGATTTAGATATGCGTTGTGTTTGATGTGTATCACAGACGTGGATTGAAGGTATTGTGTTCGATAATACTGTAGTTTAGTGTGTCGGCTTCCAGTATTCCAGGTAGGTGCAGATAAAATCTTAAATGAAATGTTTTATCAAATTGTGATTATGTAAAGCGGTGTTAAAGCTGTTTTGTAATCTATCGCCTGTAATGGAAATTCGATTGCAAGCCTTTCCTATTGAAATATCACGATGAGTATGCGTGTTTTTTTACCATACACGTGAAAGGAAAGCAACTTAAATAGCGAGCATGGGTTAACTACGTGCGGTCCCACGGTGGGCGCCAATTTTCTTGGTCTCACGGTGGGCGCCAATTTTCTTTAGTCCCACGGTGGGCGCCAATTACTTTCTGCGAAAGGTACCACATGAAACCTTAGGGGGAGCTATTTCGTTAAAAGGCAGATATTTTCGGTGTACGTTACGACATGATTTAATTCCCTAAACAACATAAAAGCCTTTTTAAAACAAATTATTTTCGGAGTATGCATTATTATCTAATGCCTTGTTAAACAACAAAAGGCTTCATAATCGAGTAAATAAACCTTTTAGGCCTGTTTTGATATGTATTACGTGCGTCAAAAGGTAGAGAACGTTGTTAGTACTTAAATGTTTATGCGAATCTCTAATGTATTTGCGACAACATTTCATTTTAAATGTCATTTTAGCTACTTTCATCGTTAAATGGTTTTACGAGATCTAATGTCAACCCTTTGACATTTACTGTGATTTGTTATAAAAATAATTCAAGAAATAAGAACCATGCTTATTGCTTATATAATTTAATGGCAAGTGGGACAAACTTGGGAATTGGGTTTTCGCAGAATGTCTTGGACTTGACATTGATTAATTAAACAATTAATTAGAATAACAGGTTCTTTATTTGAAGTTGCTCTTATAGAAAAGCGAATCGTTTCAAGACTGCTAAAATAGCAATAGGAATGTGGGCTTGGAAATATTTGACTAAATAGCTTTCTGAGTATTTCTGTAGTTTAAGACAAGTATTATACAGACATGGTTTTTGATACATTTAATTTAGGAATGGTATTAAGAACCGTGATTACTTTTCATCTATTTTATTTGCTGCTATATATTTTTAAATAAATATTTAAATATTAAAACTTACTTTTTAGATTTGCATGAACTGTTTATTAGGTGCATCTACTGTACTAAACATACCTAGCGTATGATCTCGTACATAATTATAAATAATTCCTATCAACATAAATTATCTCTTATTATCCATCATTAGTAGTATCAAACTTGTTTTGATTACGGATTTTGTACAGTATAAAGTACTCGAAAATCTGAATTTAACTGGATAATCACCAAACTCGTTTTCTCAGAAAGCACATTGATAATATAATTAATATACCACGTAATTCTAATAAATCTAATGAAAAGGTTGATCTTTTCATTGGAAAAGCTAAAGTTACAACATTAACAATTTTCCAGAAATATTAGATTTATAATTTTCGTTATTAGCCATTTGTACGTCTGATTTACTTTTTCTGATAGTTTTTATTATTATATTTTAATTTAATTTTTTCAAAGTATCTGGTAAAATATCTTGATAATGCAACAAATACAATCAAGATAACTGATTAAGAGAATGTTCAAAATAACTAAAGACAGTTGTAAAGGTGGTCTTTTCAAGGAAGAAGACCAGAATAGGCTGGAAGAACCGACATTTTCAATTAAGTTCTAAATTTTAAATTTCGATTTTTTTAAAGAAAATGATCTGACTCCTTAAACTTCTCCCAACTATATTGGGGTAGGCTGGCAGTCAAAGTAAAAGGAGCGACTGACATCTAACCTCCAATACCCAGAATTTGGGTAATACTGACAAGACTTGTGTTAAATTTTCTGGTTTATGACTACCTGCAAATACTATTAAAGATATAGGTACAAACTACAGCTCGGAAAAACGGCTTAACGTCCTTTCCGAGGCACGAACGAATCTCAGTAGGTATGTTAAGATGATCATTCAGATGAGGGTCATTCATTCGCAAACCGACCTTGACAATTGTTGTTTAATCTAGGAGCACCTGTGTGACTCATATCAATTTAATGATAGGTTTTTTCTCCATAATATGCAGTAATTTGTAAAAAAATTATTATAATAATATTCCACAACTCAGTTGTCCCAAACTAAGCAGAGTTGGCCAGTTAAGAGTACTAGACAACTGATAAACATACTTATATATTTCTAAATACAATATAACTATATCTATACTAATATTATAAAGAGGAAAGATTTGTACCTATTTTTGTATGTTTGTAATGAATAGGCTCAAAAAGTACTGGGCCGATTTAAAAAATTCTTTCACCTATAGAATGCTACATTCTTCCAATTTGACATAGGCTACATTTCATTTTGAAAAAAATTAGGGATCCTTGGTAAAATTTGAACAATGTAACCGAAGGTATAGAAAAATTTCCAAAAATAAATAAATGTCTACCCCGTGCGAAGCCGGGACGGGCTGCTAGTACTATAGAAAATTACACAGAAAAAATTATCATGCTCATCACTCAAGCTTTTGTCCTGGGTGGGAATCGAACCCACGACGTTCTGCATAGCAGTCAGGGTCACTAACCATTAGACTGACAGGCCAGTCATTTTAATCATTTTCAATACCTAGTTTGATGCGTGTTATCAATACTAGTAAATATGGTTATCTATATCTAAACTCCTGCAGTTTTAACTTGGATCGTTACTAAACTTCCGAAACGTGTTTTGAAATATTTGATCAATGACTTTCTTCTTCCTTTTTCTTTTAGCAGAGAGTGTTCTTCCGAAGTTCAGTTTTATGTTAAAACGTGCGACCAGGGCAGTAGGTTAGGAAAACTTTCACGACATTGTACCACGGCTGTTATTAATGTTGCTTTTAAGTATATTTTTAGTTCTTGTGGCCGCACTTAGATATACGTGTAATTTATTTTAAATATAATCAGTGGGAGTGGTGTTGCTGCGGTCGCATCTAAATAGAGTAGTGTTTGGTTTAAAATGTTTTATTCGCGGCGTCCTTTTTATCAACGTTTGAGGGAACGTTCTTCACACCCTAGGGATCTTCACTTCAATTTGCAGCCGCCATAGGCGTTGGGTTGCGGACGGTGAGCCATAGGTAACTCGCCGTCCGACTGCCCGGACCAAGCTCGATTCGTCAATGGCGCGTAGTGTTCCACGTGCGTCTCAAAGAGGTGTCAGCAATACCGTAGGGGCTAAGCAATGTCGAAGCCTATTGAGGCCAATTAGTGTTGTGCGAAAGAACCCTGGGGCTCTGGAATGAAGGTAAAGGAAGAACATAGGAGTGGACAGTTCAGGTCAGTAAAAGTCTGACACGAGGCTCCCACTCCATCCTAGAGCGGCAGATGTCATTGAATGATATCCCACTTATAAAATAAAGGACTAGATTTGAATTTTCTCTCTTTTTAGTCGTGCACTTTTGGCAAAACGGTCGTGGTCAAATTGTAATTTTACCAAAATTTAATTTATTCTTTAAAAAAAAATAACCGTCCCTAAAAAGTAATAAGAAAACTTCTTCAAGACCTCAACGACATTAATAACCTTTTCTGTTCCTAGCATACATAATTATAAATGTAGGTATTCTGTGTTTTGAGTACTTTATCCAAAGAGGGCGTTAGTGAGCTAGTTTGTAGCAGTAGTCGCAAGTTATGTGTTTAATAAATGATTAATTTGCGCCCCGGGCGCCCGCACCCACCGCCCCTGTATATGTGAATGTGCCTGAAAAAGGACAGTCTGTATTGCTTGAAGTGGGATTTCGCTGCTAATTATATTGAGGCGATAAGTGTAATCGTATGTGGTTCATATGTGGGAGTCGTTATAAAATACTTATGAATTTATTATCCGAGTAAGATACTTTTTAGAGTTTCGTACCCAAAAGGTAAATCGGTACCCTATTACTAAGTCTGTCAGCAGACTGTATCTTATAAACAGTCATAGTTGACAGTTGAAATTTTCACAGATGTATTTCCGTTACCACTATTATAACAAATAGGATTAAAAACAAAATAAAATAAATATTTAAATTTATAGGAGCCCTTCTATACAACAAATGTGATTTTTATGCCGTTTTTTGCTACGGACGGTACGGCATCTCCTGTACGCGAACCCGACTCTTTTTCTTTTTTCTCATGTAAAACTGGCGCAAATTTTCAAAAAACAATTAAAATTAAACGCGTGCATTTCTTCATTAACAGTCAATACACCAAAACTGGTGTATTCAACCCTATAAAAGCATTATTGCATTATAATGCAAGTGATGGTTTGAAAATGGTTAAGTAAAAGTTAGTGTGGAAGAAAACGATGAACTATTTTCTTCACTAGAGTTTCCACACGACTTGTATTATAGTCATAATCGTAGAATATTGGTATCACTAAAAACGAGGTTAAGTAAAATAAAAACTTTTGTTTAGTGTGCACCGCTACCTCCGCCTCGTATCTGCGCCGATACGTGCAGCGCGTATTTCGCGAGCTCTATAAATAGGTCATTCGTGCCATCTTCATATTGACTAGCGCAAGTCAGACCTCTACGAACTATGTGCGGTTAAGTATACGACGATGTACTAAGCACCCTTGTATGTAGGCTGAAGAGATGGGTGAATTTTTTAAGTAGACCTTCAAGAAAATTGGGTAAGTCCAACTTAACGTGGGTCTTGGTGTGCAGTTAGATGATATTTCAAGAAACAACATCGTTTTCATCCCCAACAGCGGTTTCTGCCCAGGAATCACGCGAGATCTATGTTGACAGATTTATTTATTATTTTTTTTGTATTCACAGATCATTATCATTGGTTTATCATAAGGGCCCCACTCTAATGATAAATCTGAAAACAAACCTTACCATAGAATATGTTAGTCTCAGTCTCTATTTTTTTACGTCAAAAAGGCAATCGCTCCATGTAATAACATTCTGTCGAGCTTTTCCCCAACACAGTTAGCAGTACGCAAATGTGGAGTTATAAAATAAACATAAAAATCACAAACGTATCACAATTTGTTTAAAAACAAGTTCAATACAAACCCTACCAAAAATTTCACTCACACAAACCAAATCGGATTTTTCAATATTTTTCGCAAAAGATATTTGAATATAAAGTTCGCGAGGGCCGCCAGCATCCAATTCTGGCACCTCATCGATTACTTTCAAATTCAACTTGAGCCGAAGTTGCGGGATGTCGATAATTTCACCATTGATATTAGAATCCCGAACTTTACTCCCAACCCGAGATCCGAACATTTAACAAATATTTTATATGGATCCAAATAAATATGCTCCAACGATTATATCAAAATATTTTTCGAGTTCGGTTTTCATTTAGAATGAAATGTGTTGAAATCAAATCTTGTTCAGAAACGTGTTTTGTTTTAATATCGTGTGCCTTTTTAAACTGAAAAGTTCGATTGCTCGTTCAATGTGTGTGTAGTTTGTTTTTAATTATTCAAATGAATTAGGTTTTCTCAGAAATGAAATACTAAACAATCTGTAAAAGTGGTTTCATTTCTAAAACGGGGATTTAGTCTAGATGTCATTTACTATTTTGATCTGTTCCGAGAGATTCTGAGAAGAACCATTTTGCTAAGTATTTTTTAATCTAAGCTACTCGTGTAATATTACAAAGAGGAAGTATTTGTTTTTCTGCTTGTAAGTTACGATTTAATTAAAAAACTCATGAATGAAAAACTATAGTTGCGTTACAAAAAAAAAAAACGATTCGGAAAAATCTTTGAGACTCGATTCGGGAATTGAACTACTTACATAAGTTAGTTTGTACGGAACTCTCAGTATGCGAGTCCGACTCACACCTGCCCAGTCTTTTTTTATGCATCTTCTATATTTTTTCTTCATTGACTGGAAGAGAATAAGGCATTTAGTCCGTCTTTGTACCTTTATGTTGCATAAAGTTTAAATAAATAAATAAACTTTTAAATAATCGTTTTAACCTAATTTATAATGTAAACTTCAACCATCGATTTCTATACCAATCACTGCAAAGTTCAAATAAGACCTCCTTCCACCTCCCACTTACATCACGACGGCTAAACCAAACACCATCGTATTTGCAGTCACGTTCTCATTACCGGCAGCTTATGTTAGCATCGCTAATTAAACACTGACTCAGTCGAAATCAATGTAATCCCACACCACGCCGAGCGGGCTAGCACGGTACACGTTAGAGGATTTAACTGTAAAAAATAGATAAACACAATACTTTTAAAACTACCACTTATCTAAAAATATCTTGTTACATAAATGTTTCATTCTTTTTCTTTCAATTTCAATCTGACAGCTGTCAGAAGTATTTTTTTTTAGATTCTTACGCTATTTTAGCAACTAGAGTTTTGTTTTAAAACTGAAATGACACACACACACACACGCACACACCGGATTTGAATCCGTTTTGGGATCACATTCATTGTGCGTGCAGCTAAGGAGTGGAATTCCCTACTGGCTAAAGTCTCAATTGCCTGATCGCTGCAACCTAGGGATATTTTCATCCATCTATTACGTAAGATTAGTTAGGCGCCATATTCTGAACAACAATATACTTAGTATAGCAACTATTGCCTAACATTTAGCAGTCAATATTAACGAGAATACCGTTAATTTAGTTATGATAACTCGATTAAGATCGATGCAATCTCTAAACTAAGTAATATTATACTAAGGCAATTTCAGGAGTGACGCTACTCAGGCACGCAGCAGAAATATTGAGGGCACTTCATTCAGCTGAGGTGGCATCTTAATAAACTCGAGATGACGCGGAGGGCAGGAAATGTCCCCATTGTTGCCATTTGTAAGAAACCCATTCTTCCTAATTTAGTTCCTCCGCCTGCCAACCTGCAAGTGAATGAAAACACAATAAATAAGGTTGTTGAGTTAAAAACAAGGATTTTTTAGAACAATCGGGATAGCAAATCATACTTTAATTAAATATTGAATCTTTTTAAAACGATCAAAATGCATGAGTAATTGTTTTTTCTCAAACATGAATTTTGGTTTGATTTAAAAAATAACAATAAGGTTTTCCTCCCCTGTCCCCTTCATCTGTCTGTCTGACCGCGGCCTACATCTCAAGAACCAAAATAGGTAGACAGTTAAAACTTCCACAACATATGTATTTTTGTTGTCACTATTACAAAAAAAAAACACCGGCCAAGAGCGTGTCGGGCCACGCCCAATGTAGGATTCCGTAGTTTCCCGTCCGTCAAAATAAGAGTCCCCAACTTTTCTGTTCGAAAGAACTGTTCGTCCCATCAAGTTCATAATAATTTTCCTATAAAGTCTTTATAAAGCTCTACTTTCCAGATTTTTTTCATATTTTCTAAACTTATGGTTCAAAAGTCAGAGGGGGGGGGACGCATTGTTTTTTCCTTTGGGAGCGATTATTTCCGAAACTATTGATATTATCAAAAAATGATTTAAGTATTCATTTTTAAATACCTATCCAAAAATATACCACACGTTAGGGTTGAAATAAAAAAAAAAACGCGTTTTACTTTACATGTAGGGGGCACCCTAATAAAACATTTTTTTCCAATTTTAATTTTTGCAATTTGTTGGCGTGATTGACATACATATTGGTACCAAATTTCAGCTTTCTAGAGCTAACGGTCACAGAGATTAAGCGAGGACGGACGGACAGACATGGCGAAATTATAAGGGTTCCGTTTTTGCCAATTGGCTACGGAACCCTAAAAATGTAAAGGGACAAGAAAGATGATTTATTTTAGTTTCTGGTGCAGAACCCTTAGCGTGCTTGTGCGAGTCCTACTTGCACTTGGCTGTTCTTTTTTTAAATGTATGATCTTACTTTTTATGTGAACTATAAAATAATCTCAACAATCTAAATGAAACAAATCTCGTGATCAAAACTATTTATTACAGTAAAAGTCAAAAATTATAAATACCCAAAAACTGATTTTCACGATACGTGCTTTCAAAATTTGCAAGCCAGCGCGTGCAATGTCATCCACTAGTTGAAAACTTTGAGAATCTAATATGGCGCTTGAAATATAAAAGTTGGGGAACTACACAGCTGAACCAATTTGCGTGTGTGTTGTTTTTGGAGCTTTCTATTTATACACGAGGCGTCTCATCGGGTGAGTGGTGACCGAGGCTCTGTGCCACTAGTACGAGTACGTATTAATGTTTAGAAGTTTTTAAATTAAATTCGATGTGAAGCTAAACTTAGATTTGGTGAACTAGTTGCTGAAACTGAATCAGAGTCAGTAAAGGCTTTTAGATTTCGCAATGTTTTTCTTCGAACACTGTCATGTTGAATATAAGCAAGATCAAATAAATCTGACTCCAGTCTTGCCATGAAGTACCGTGTTACCCCAGCTAATGGGTGGTGGAGGTCTGGTAGGCAGCCGCTCCTCGTAAAATACTGGTATTCAGCTAAATCCGGCTTGCCTGGAAGCCGACCCCACTATAGTTGGGAAAAGGCTAGGCTAGATGATAATGAAGAGGGAAGTCGGTAGCCAAGAATGATTGCAACTAGCTGCTGCCAGTGTCTTGACGCACGCGATAATAGAAAATTATTACTAAGGATCGTTATCCCGGAATAAAATGTATTTTATGTGGTGTTCCAGGACATGACCTCCCTATTCGTCGGAATTCGTCTAACCATTCACCGTTCGTGAGCATTAAGTAATACGTCTAAAAAATATACTACACATAAAGTTTTGCCTTTATATTTTTAGTATGATCCAGCAAACCTCAACAAAACGTGCTACAAAGTAAAAATATCTTTTGTCCAAAATCCGGTCATGGCCTACTCGTGTGCCAAGTTGCAACCGTTACGTATTATATATTATACCTTTCACGTGTGATTAATTAACAAACATTCAAAACTACAGTATTATGTAGTTGTTTTATTTTTGAGGTAGGATTTTTTTTAGGCATATAAAGACGAATTGAGAATTTATTCCGTTCTAATACCACTGGTATTTGTTTACATCAGTAAAATTGTTTTGTATGACCGTTACGATTACGTAAGACCGTTAATTGGAATTAAAAAAACACAGTTAAATCCGAAAAAAATAATGATTCATTTACATAACATAATATTTATTAATTAAAACTTTATGCACTAGATAACAATGTACAGGCTTTATGCCAGTCAACTTTAGGGTATTATATTACGATCACGTAAAAATATCAGAAAACAAATTTATTTTGATTAGGCTTGACTGAGCTGACTGCACCAAATTCAAGGGTATTTGTTCTGAATAGAAAATAAATATGATTTCAAATAAATAAAAGTTGTATTAGTTATTTTACTATAATGGCTATACCCATAGATTTAAGTTATTGTAAAAACTGTACTGTTACTTTTTGGTGTACAATAAAATCTAATGGCATAAATCAAATTAAGGTTGACTAAAAATTATTTTTCGATTTTCCTTTGTAACTTCTACACTTACTAAAAAAGTATTTTGTATCGTTTCCACGATAAAGTTTAATAGCTTGAATTTATGTGGAATCCCTTATCCGATAATTAATTGTGTGGATTATTCGGCGCCCTCAAGAGAGGCGGATATTAATCTTAATAAACTCTCTGTTACACATCGGTACTTTGTCTTCATTTTTGTATAATACTTGAATTACTGCTTTGTTGAGATTGGGTATCTGAAATAAATATGAATGAAGCGATGATAATTGTACAATATTATTAATATTTATGGAAAACGAAGATATCCAACGTCATCATCTTCATTACAGCTGAAAGATGCCCACTGCCCCCTCAAGCATCACCACAACGACTGGACCTGTGTATCTCGCAAACAGAAGAGTCCAAGCCTACTGGGGCCATGGGTTGTGCGAAAAAGTACCCTGGGGTCCTGGAACAAAAATAAAAAACCAACGGATTAAAAAAGAAAGGTTCGAAAATTTCTGAGTGCCGAAGACGCAGCGGATCTTTATGTGAGGCCTTAAAAAGACCTCTCACAAAAGTGAACCGATGACCTAGTGAGGGTCGGGAGATAATATGCATAAATGCATCAATATCTTTTTTTCTCCTTACACGATTACAACCACAATCATCACTTTTCCAGCTGATTTTATGTGGCAGATATTCAAAACAATTTTTTTCAGTTCGAACACAATATCCCGCTTATCTCTTTTATAATTAATGTACCAAGTAAACAAACCCAAAAGAAAAACATACAGTTATCCGTCTTATAACGTCAAAAACAAACGTAACTGAAGTTTCTAAGTCTCGTTAAAAAGAATTAGAAACAATCTATCACGTTGTTTATAAAGAGGTCTTTGTTGAAGAGATGCAGCTTGATCACAGAAATGAGGACGTCGTTTATGAAATGAAAGAAAATACACACAAATACAGACAAATTGCTGAGCTCCTAAAATGTATTGAGAATAGTTGAGGATGGCAGAACGGTGTTAAAAGAAATGAAAATTGTTTTTCATTAATACGAGTAAAAATACTTAAAACTTTTTCTCATATTTTGCTTTTCCTGCACGCAATAATTTCTCAGCGGACAGGAGATTCTGTGAAATTATTAAAAATAAACGGAAAATCTAAAGAAATATTTCATTTGAAACTTCGTGGAATCGGTCTCGTTTATCAAGATTTTAATAATTAAGAAAGACATTTTCTTGGTCAAAATAAATAGGTTTTCAGTCGACTGAGATCTATTTAAAAAGCCTGATTCAATCTACACCGAAAAAACGTTTAATTGAATCTAAATTAAATAAAAAGCAATCACTACATAGTGTGGTAATAATTAAAGTTTTTCTTTTTTACGGCTGAAGTTATTAATTCATCAGCTTAATTATAGTCCAGTACATTTTCACGTATTATTTTACTTATTATAACTTAGCTTGGCTAAGTTTTAATTGGGAAAAAGTACGTACCGGTACAGGTATCGGAGCGTGCGTCCAAGTTCACGAAGCCCATTAATTGGGATATGGAGTCCTGCACTATGAATGAGTTCCTGTGTTAGGATATGCGACGGCTTCGCCTCTCATTAGTGAAGTTCCATATTCTTGTTTTGTTTTTACTTCGTCTATTTTCTTTTATGATTTATTTTTCTGAGTATTCCTGCTTAAGTTTTAAAATAATGTTTGATACAAGATTCTTAGACTTCCAGTTTCAAATATCTTTGGGGTATTCATCTTTTGAAATGCGTTTTCTAAGTTATTGAAAAATACATTTCTTCTAGCTCTGACAGCGGATTCACCCGCGTGAATGTCGAAAATCATCTCAAGGGAATACACTCCCGGGATAAAGAGTATGTTATGTCCTATTTCCAACCCATGGTTTCGCCGTTCACCTAGTTTCACCCAAATCCATTGAAACGTTATGGCTGACGTGGTTACTTTCGTATTCATAGCATTAGTACGTATAGATTTCTTCAAAAATATTAAATTCACAAAACATCTATTCCTTTGTTCAGATCTAAAATAAATCCTAACACAAAAATAAGAGAAGCTCTCAATAAAGTTGTGACATAAAACAGCTAATACATAAGCAAAACATCGAACACAGCTATCGTTTGATCCTCATGTCCATTTACCATATTATAACAACGAATAGATAAATCAAAGCAAACATAATACGTTATTCTGAAACAAGTATAATATAAAGAGAATTTTAACAAGTAAATACGTACGTGAGGGAAAAAAATATTCTAATATCGGTATTCTCCGGGGCTTTTCGGCAAGATGGTATTTTTAATTTAAGTGAACAAGGCTCGTTCCGCCGCTAAGTAGTTCTGTTCCTTTTGCTGCAGTCTCTTCTACAACCTCATCACGCTCTGATGTTGGCTTCTTTTTAATTTAATCAGGCTTCGGATGTACTGTTGTTAATTAATTCAGTTGTATTTACATGTGTAGCTCGCCAGGTATATTGTGGAGGGAAAACAACAGAAAAAAACATGGCGACTTTTTCCCTCATCCCTATTGCCCTCGCTTTAATACGTGTCGCTGGGATTATTTTATTTTCTACGTAATGTTTTGCTGCCTAGCGTAAATGTTATGTTTAGTACTTAGTATTATTAAAGTGTCCAAGTAGTTTTCTACTTAATTATATTCACTTTAATATATTGCTTATTTTTAGTTCAGAAATAACTTAAACAAGTTCTTACTTTCTGATAAAAGTTTGACGTCGTGATAAAATTACCCAAATCGCTGTGGATGTGCCTTTAATATTAAATTTTTTGGAGTTCTGTCAGTCCTTCATACATCTCATCATCAACGACGTCAGTTTGTCAATAACAAAGTTCAGTCTGAGGAGCAAAACAGAAAAAATACAACCGAATTGAGAACGTCCTTCTTTTTTGTAGTTGGTTAAAAATAACATAAGCCGGCTAAATATGAAATGTAACATATTTTCAAAATATATTTTTAAAATAAAATATAAGTAATAATCTTGAGGCTTATCCTCTAGACAGTGTGAGGTGGACGTCCACGCCTTAAGCTTTTAACAAAATATTAAACTTGTATGTTTACCTTAGTTTCATTTATTACTTTTTAATTCAGTAAAAGCTTGTTTGAAAAAGAATTTTATTTATATTTTACTTTGTACCTTCACTTGTAAGGCTTAATCTGGAGCATTAGGCTATGGTCCCACGGTTAATAGAGCTATGGTGAACTACTTAGTCAGAAGCCTGACTCATCTTGCCATAAAGTACCGTGTTACCCCAGTTAATGGGTTGTGGAGGTCTAGTACAGCTAAATCCGGCTTGACTGGAAGCTGACCCCAATAGAGTTGGGAAAACGCCAGGTAGATGTAGATGATGGTGAACTACGTAGCTGAAGATGAGTCTAATATCCACTAAGAGGAATCCTTGGTGTTTAAAGCTTAGCTTGGAGTGGGCTTCGACGAGGCTAAGTTTTTCCATACTAATTAAAGTGACGAATGTGTGGTAAGTATGCTAACGATGCTTCCTAACGAATCTTGAGTGATGTAGCTAGCTTGTAAAGAACGGGGTTGAGTTGGAAAAGTCAGCTATTTAGTTATTAAATATGCACATTCATGTCATAAAAAAAAACATTTTTGCATGACGAAGTCAAAAAAATAATATTTCGCGATGTGTCCTTTATGGCAATAAAGGAGATTATGCATGGTGGAACAAGACATATATTTTCGTAGCTTAGCTTCACCGATTAGCTCTCAAATCTCTAGTAGAAAAGCGATATTCACCTCTAAAAAATGCTATTGTTATTAAAGGCATGTCAAAATTATTTTTTAGTTTGTTTAGCTACCTTTCAGCTCCATCATAAGGCACTGGGCAAATCCAAATAACATTAGTTACGCTAGGAAGATAGCTTTGATTGAGCAATTTCTATGGTAACCTTCCAGCTTCATCAGCCTGCAGACCAGCCCCGCAGTTCTGTGTTGATTGAATCGCAAATTTTAATCACTTTTCTTAACCAACTTCTTTAAATATTTTCATTTAATATTGCACAGAACAGTTTGCAAAACTAGTTTTTAATTTTCCGATTTGGACTCTAAAATTGACTCCCGCATTCCAAATACGTTACATGTCCGTGTTCGGGTCACAGATGTTGTTAATGTGAGTACCAAATTTCAACTCAATCGCTCTAATAGATTCCGAACAAATTGAGTGTGACAGATGGATAGACGCAACACGATCCAATATAGTTTTATGTTCCGATCGAAAAAGCAACATATTTTTTTCAGCAGTTTAATAAAATAGCGAAACAGAATATGAAATTAGTGCAGACTCAAACACAAGCAATTACTCGAGTTTTCTGTTCACATTGACAACACACTCCGAGGGTGAGCCCTCCCAGAGAAAAACAGCAAACATTCCCGACACTTACGGCTAACAACTTTGCACCATTCTATTTTAACGACAACTAATTATATACCGTTTTCACAGCAGCCACTTAAGGCCTACTCAGCGATACATCCAGGGGTACTGCACACCCGTCCCTTTGTTCGCTACGTAAACTTGGAGGAAATTTGACAGTTTTACGGTATATAAAGGCTGTAATGGATGAGCGGGTGTTTAGCGATAATTAGCGAGCAGGCAGCGTGCATAAATCATGCGACCGACCATTGTTGGGATGCTGCGCCATCGAGGAGCTATTAGAGAGTGGGAGGCTTCACACTAAGAACATGGACTTATTCCTTGCACACTAGAATGCATTGTAGATCCACACATTAATGAAGAAATACGCGTAAAGCTGCCGTTCATCTAACCTCTCAAATATCTCACGAAGCAACTTAAGTTCATGGAGGAAAGCGTTTGAAATGCCAGCCAAATATCGCAGTTTCATAAACAGAGGACCTTGTTTTTGAACCAACCGTTAACTATTTAGGGTAAAGAGAAAGGCGTTGAAAAAATTAAAATAGATTGTCTTTTACGTAATTTTAATAAATGCTTGAGTGAAACCTTTAAACATCTTATCGGACTCGGAAAACTTCGCAATATTTTCAAAAACTCGCGATCGTTCAGAGCCTTTTCAATATCAGCACTTTTCTGGAATAAAATGCCAGCAAAACGATACAAATTCTAAAAGACTCCTTCAGACTACCTTTTGCGTCAAAATGTTGGAATTGAATTGTATGTAAATTGTGTTTTGTGATCTATTCCCAAACCATTTGTTTGTAATACATAATAGTCAGTAGGAACCTAGATTTTAGTTTTATCTTACATAGAACAGAAATAATTGATACGAAAAATCGAGAAGATCTTTTTTTTTTCTTACTTGTTTGCACGTAATAACAGATTCAAGTTTATGTGTATATTAAGTTATGTAACCAGTATATTTGGGAACTTTATCTGAATTGGATACAGTACAACTTATAGTTAGTTGGTAGCCCGTTGTGTCCCACTGCTGGCGAAGGCCTCCCTCTCCCTTTTCCACACACGCCTATCTTTAGCCATTGCGGGCCAGTCCCTCCGATATTTGTCCAACTCATCTCTCCACCTTCGCCTCGGTCTGCCACGATGTCGTGTTGCGTTTAATGGGGTCCAGTAAGTAGATTTGTTAGCCCACAGCTCTTCTAACATGCGGCAGACATGTCCGGCCCAATCCCACTTTAGAGTAGCAGCTTTTCGGGTAACATCTTGTATTTTAGTTTTGGCGCGCAGTATTGTGTTCCTTACGCGGTCGGTTATTCGGACTCCCAGAATACTGCGCTCCATGGCTCGCTGCCAAACCTCGAGCTTGGACCTCTGCTGAAGTGTCAAAGACCAGGTTTGCGCTCCGTACGTAAGTATAGGGAGAATGCACATGTCCATAATCTTCCGTTTCAGGCATAGAGGGAGATCTCCTTTGAGAAGACCTGTACAACCTGTACAACGTATAGGTAAATATTATTCGGTAGTAGGTAATATTATGAGAAAGGCACAATATTACGAGGTGACATATCAAAAACTAGGTTTTTTTTACAAAGACATAATGATAATAAAAATACACTAACAATAAAATGTCAAACTTTAACAAATAACCCGCCCCTGATTTTCGGTGCAAAGGTGCCCATAACACTGGCATAATCATAATAATATAATTATATGTCTTTTAATTTTGGACTAACGATAAATGTATAATTATAATCGATCTTTACTGCAGTTAAAAAAACTTATTCTTGATATACATCTTATAAATAAAATCTAGAATAAGCCTACTGACATGGCGGTCCACGGTCGCACAACTCTACCGCCTAGTAGAGTTGCCCCGAATGTTCCACCGTATTCTCCAGGCGATCCGCACATTGGTGACACCCAGGCATTTCTTCCGTCTATACTTATCTGACACAGATACTTACTAAACTTGCGAAGCTCGTTGAAGACCTACGTCAGTGAAAGTGAGGAAACCGCTGCGCCTCTAGCCACTCGTGGTAGCACTTATTTTAGGGTGACTGTAATCATGCATCTTTAATTTTTCTATGCAATTTGATAATTAGCGTGTTTTGACAGGCTTGACTTATCTTAAAGGTATTTCTGTAAAGGAAAACACCAACAAAAATAGGATAAAATAAAGTTAGTCACGACTGTGTCTAAAATTATGATGTATCGCCACACATCCACCGACGCGGACGGTAGGACGAACGGTCCAGAGACGCGGTTACTATTGAAATGACTGATGACCTAGCGTCCAAGCCTGCCCAACACGTGCGGATAACCCAACAACTACTAGCCTGAATAAATTGCCTTTATAACCATACGCGGTGTTAGAGAGCCATCAGAGTTGTCATCTAGGCACGCCATTTGCTCATTAGAAGTAACATATTTTTCAGTGGAGAATGAACTCGAAAATAAACAGTTGGATGAAATTCAAAGTTATTCAAAGTTAAGTGAAAAAGTACAACGTTGATATTTGTAGTACTTGTTGGTATAAATTATTAAAACACGGGAGGCCAAAGTGACGGTTGGGTACTTTACTCCTCTTTTCTGCAACGCTGTCCATCAACTCTTAAGTTAAAACTGTATATATAAAAGGCTAACACACTCACTGACGCATAAACGCACAACGCCCGGGCCAAACTCTTGAGCCTAAAACACTGAAATTGTTGAAGATATATTTTTTTTTCAAAATTGATCCTTTGAATGAAAATGAAACGGGGGATCAAAGTTTGCATGGAGTTACCTATTTTAAAGCAGGCAAAACCGCTGGCAAAACCTAGTCAAGTATATTGTTAATTACTCAGATACCCGCGAAACGAGACACAATAGTATAACAGCGCGGTCTCATAGGACCGGTTGGGGATTCAAACGTTAAATAACTCTTTATAAAGCTTGTATTTTCAGGTAGCTCAAATCTTCCCCATCTTTTTTAAGTTATCAGGTGAAACTGAATCCAAATAAGATACAGTCCGTGCTTTCTCGCTTAGTCGACTTTTCGGAGCTTGAATATTTTAAAACGGTTTGTACACTTCTTTTAGCAAAATATTTTTTTATTTTACTTTATAGGGCATTTCAAACTGATCTTTTGAGAAGATTCTGGTAAAATATTGTATGGTAAATAAACTAGAGCGCTTCACCACCGACGATTGCATCACTGCTTACCCTCAGGTGGGATCGTGGTCAAGCAGTAGTTTATAAAATTACTCCGGTACACAAATAGAAGGTGCACGGTTTGATCTAGCAGCAAAAACAACGTTTGTCGGGGTCGGTTCATTCAAGTCTCGTTTTACCTTTTGGGTACGAAACCCTAAGAAAGAAAAAAGAAAGAGTGTAAGGAAAAATATTACACATCTGATTTTTTATAGTAAGTATATACTCTCTATGACAACATAACTTAAGATATACAAGAAAACTTGAGATAAACATAAATTTATAAGGATACGCAGCAGAACCAGTCGAAAGTGCGGCGTCACCTCGTTAGCAAGCGGCGGTGACGGTTACAAGTCATTATAACTATTAACGATGCACACTTATTCGCTAATTCATTAAGTGTCGGCTTTAGAAACTGTGTGAGTAGCTCGAGATGCTGTCGGGATTGACTGATTTTAGGATCTATATGGTCATAAAACTCACTCAAATCTGCATGGTTCTTATATGATTGGAACATTACATGTTTTCTGTATGGGCTTTAAAAATGACTTAGACTTCAAAGTTTACTTTGGTGATTTTTCTCTGCGTAGTCAGCTAGGAAAAGAGAAAATCTATCAAATTATACAGCTTGTCAGCTTACCTTAATTGAACCAAAGTCATGGAAATGGTATTATCCAATGTTTACTATGTTATGATGTTTTCCTGTTTCTATATCTCTACTGCCTACTCCCTAAGGCTTCCTCGGCGTCATAATACGCACGTAATCCAAAACATTAATTACGGCAAGTGTTTTCGGATAGTTCCTCTCGAGTCCCTCTCCCTGTAACGAGCGAACCCTCCCAACATTGTTGTTATTTACATACCTTTATTACGAAACTGCCTCAGAAACATGTTATTTTGAACTTTTGGGCGCTTTTGTTTGAAGTCTTTAGGAAACTGACAAGCCAGGATTTTTGTATTCATAAAGTAGTTTCATCACTCACGTATATATTTAGGCTGAAGTTGGGCATTGGATGATAAACTTGATGAATTTGGCAGATAAAATTGAATATAAACTTACAAATTCTGTTTTATTTAATCTTAAATCAAGCAGATAGCGCCTATTCACAATGTTTTGTGAAGCTCTTAAGACGATATTGTTACAGCCAGGGTTTAACGTTAAGAAAGCTAAAACAGACCATTAGCCGTCCCAAATTCTTAGACATAACAATCAGGTCCCCATAATAGCCCCACAATTCCCAATTTCAAAGATAACCGCCAAAACTAACAACCGTTCTATTTTTATCAATCTACCCTCTTTCCGCATATCTTTATGAATGCAATATATCAGAGCCGTTCCATCTTACGAGCTCTGAAGTGATCAGATAGAGGAGCGAGGGTCGCAATAAACACATAATAAAGCGTGGCCAGTCGGGCCGCACCTCCTCGCAAGAAATGCGGCCGTACGTGGCGGATCGCGGCCGACGTGCGCGGAATCATGGCGCGTGTGGCGCGGCCGCCAATTGTTCACTAGGAATAGCAGAGCGTGATTATTAGGATCGAGATTTCGTTTGAAATTCGTGATCATTGTAAATTGTTATGAATTTCGTTACATAGCTTTTTTTAGGTTCCAGTTTTGCCATGAAGTACCGTGTTACCCCAGTTAATGGGTTGTGGAGGTCTGGTAGGCACCTGGTCCTCGTAAAATACTGGTATTCAGCTAAATCTGGCTTGACTAGAAGCCGACCCCAACATAGTTGGGAAAAGGCTAGGTAGATGATGATGATGAGCTTTTTTTAATAATGCTTTCTTCCGCTCTACGCGGTTTCTCGAATAGATTTGGAAAAAAATGACGTGTAAAAGTATGTCAGACTTGGTCAAAACCTACTCCTACGTTCCTTCTCTGCCTTTCGTTCAAGGGCCCCGGGTTATCCTTTCAGATGGAAACCCATGGCCCCAGAGGCTTCGACCCTGCTGGGCCCCTAAGATTTTGCTGACATCTCGTTGAGTCGCGCGTGAATTACTACGCGCTACCGATAACTTTAGCTCGGTCGAGATGATTATCGGACAGCCGGACGGCGAACGTTACATATATACATCACGAATTATTAACGTGATTGTTAAATAATTGAAATAGTGTCAATAATTTACTGACAATAACGGACAATTATTTGATTCCAACCCTCGAATGTGATATCTCTGCCGCTTAAAGGTTTTCTGCGAAAAAACTCATTGTTGAGTTAAGCTCGCCTTTGTACATGAAATGTCAAATGGCTATGTAATGTAATAAATAGTTTTTCTACAGTAAATAATTAAGAATTGACTTTTGTAATCATGATCGTTGTATTGTAATAAATATTATTGTGACATAATCTGATATAGTTTATATTTGCCACTGGCTGTCACGACCATAAACTGGCGATTATTAGGTGACTAGAAAATGTAAAGGATGCCCTGATAGAGCATATTTTAGAAATCTACATCAGTCACTTTGACAAGGGATATAAATATATAACTAACTAATAGACAAGAGCTGTGATGGCCCAGTGGCAATCTGCCCCGACTTGCAAGTTGAAGGTCGCGGGTTCAATCCCTTGTAATTTTTTCAAAGCCTTTAAAATTCACATAAAGTCAACTAGAGTTAAAAAAACAGAACCATAGAATCCAGTAGAGTAGGCAAAAAATCTCTTAAAGCGATTTGATTGACAAACTCAAGTCGTACACTTAGATTTTTTGGAACAATAAGAGTTCTTAGGTCAACTGAATGCGAAACGTTACCACAAGGACTGTTCCTAGAGCCGGCTGATCAACCTCTTAGTTAATTGCGAGAACCTACCAAGAAATATTGGTATGACACTGACACGTAGGTTCCTACATATCAGGCCTACAAGGAAACTGGGACCAGTCATCACTGATTTTTGCTTTACCTAGCTATGTTCTTTTACGCGATAACTCATCAAAGAATTTTCTCGCTTTGGGTCCGAGGGAAAAAGTATCACAATTTTACTGACTAAAACCCATAGTGTTCCTTCAGTTGCTTTTTTTGTGAGAGTAACTACTTCAAATAATTGGCAGCCCTGGCAGGCGTCAGCCCTAACTGCCCCCGTCAATTTTGCTAACATCTCTTTGAGGCAGGTTTGGAATACAACACAAAGTCGACTTAAACTACTTACTGGACAGTCGGAAGGCGAGCTACCTATTGATCGCCGTCCGCAAGCTCGTTCCTACGATGGTCGGAAATTTAGGTAGTCAATTATGAATGATACGTGTTGTGTTCAATGAGACATAAATAATCTCTAGTCATGCAAATAAATCTGCAATCACCTACATAAACAGTAAATTAATTATGGGCAAAATGTTTGAACCATTTAGGTACATAAGTTACAAGAATTTTAGTGTAACTTTGAACGGAGTTAATCTACTATATTTCTTTGTACATGTGTAGTCTCGTAACCGAGTCAGGTAGTCGTGGTTTCGGTTATAGCCGACGGTTTCTAAGAAGCCCTCTGGTGCCAAAGGGCAGAGGTGACCCGGTAATCACAGTGCCCCCGGGGTACGGGCAGTTCTTAGAGCTCGGGATTGCAAGAATGCCATGGAAACTTTGTAAGTTTTTGGTCCTTGATATTTCGACCCTGAGCTGTTTTTAGTTAAAAAATTTAATGTTTTAGGCGACACCACTTACAATACAGTTAGTTCACGGTTTGTTGTGATTAAGTTTTTTTAACATTTATAATAATAATTGAGTTTCAACTGGAAGAGAAATCATCAAAAAATCTACTCCCGCTCTAGGTGGAGCAAGACGGAATGTCAGATTTTGATTGATTGAAACTCATCCGTATTTCGTTAGTTATTCTTTTCGTCTCAGGCCGCGTGACGTTGTCGTTTAATCCCGCAGAACGCGAGGTACTATTAATTTTAAAAATAAAGTTTTTTAGTGATTCAATACCGTTCTTTTGTTTTATTTTGTGATAACTTCGTGACAATCTAAAAATATGTAACGGTAATTACCCATTCCACGCCTGAAAAAGGTTGCGTAATGCTGCCTATTGTATATACGGTGTTCAGTTTTAGTTTTCTTTTGGTGTAATTCTGTACAGTAAAGTATACAATAAACAAATAATAACATTCATATGATGGCCGAGATTTCAATATGTATCCAAATGAACCAATCACAGTCCACAACGCAAATACATTCTCCCGAACTCCGCCACAACACAGCGGTCTCAGCTGTCTCTCCATCTCAGTTTTCTGTCAACATTCGAGCAGTTTCATCCATTGATTTAAATGAATTTAAATATAAAATGGCGTTCATTTTGCGCGGAGTGATGTGAGCACGTCAGCAGAGGATGTGGTATTATTTACAAAATACCGACGAGGACGATACGCTTTTAAAATTGTTACACTTTTCACAATTTTACGCAGCTATTAAAAAAATGCGATATGTAATATTTTGTAGCTGCTGCAATCATTTTGTTGTGAGCGCTGGAAATTGTGAAAACATTCGATATTTTAGGAGGGTGTAGAAGGGAAAGTAAATAGCTTGATCTAGATTTTAAATATGCATAATGTAAGCTCTAGGAACTAATAGAAAGTAATTTTTCGTGAAAATAAAATTATCTTTCTTTTTCTTACTTTCTCTTGTATTCTAGGAAGACTCAATTTCAAAAACGTCGCCTTCCTAAGGCTTCAGAAGAAATGTTCAATCAAGTCTTCTTCCAAATGTTTATAAAAAAAATGTTCAAACAATCAATCGATCGATCCAATTCTTCACACCAATCATGCCTAGACCAACAGTACATGTACTTAAGGCACATTACCGTAGCAACAATCAGCTATAAAAGACATTAAGTACCGTTTAAGAATGCTGTCGTTAGGCCCAAAGATCAACGACACCCATTACGCGCCCCTTAAACTCCACAAAACTCATAAATATCTTCACAACAAATTCTTATTTACCTTCCCATATTATTAACATAATTCACGGTGAAGTATAAGTCATTATTATTGGTGTGTAGTGGGTATATATCAGTTTATTTTGGCGGCTGCGAGCGACCGACCTTTTATTGCCTCGGTTATGGCTTATGGACATTTTGGGCTCCCAAGTTGCGTCACTACTTGCCAGATATTGAGCTTCGTGTGGTGGCCATGCTGTTGGAATATGGAAAACTTTTTAGTTTTAAATTACAATTAAAAATTTATTGAATACCTGTTTAGTTTTTTCTATAAAGATGTCCATCTAGTTGGCAATATGTCTTATTTCTGTAATTTCTTAGTTTTTTTAAATATTTTTTTAGTCATTTAAACTTATTTCTGAGCATATGCTCCATTTCTAACAGTTACTGTGATAGGATATCAAAATTAGGTTATTACAATAAACATATCACCACCATATTTGTATTCGAAAAGATAAGTGGCACCTACGTAGGTATAGACACATTCCTCCAATCACTACTTACTACTAGCTTCATGTTTCTTTTTAAATAACATATAGTGCTTGACTGCAATCCCACCTGACGGTATGCAGTCATGCAATCTTTGATGGTGAGGCGCACTTGTTTATTAAAAGCCTATTGACTAACCTTAAAGTGGTAGAGAAATTTAAAAATTATGTTTCTAATTTGGCTGAACTTAAACGTCACTTATCCAAAGTAAATGCATAAACTGTCTCGTTCCATACGTCATTAAGTAATCTTCATGCTCTATTAACTCTAACTTAAATTCTAAATGCCTCCAATTAGGCGTAAAATTAACGTTCCAAGTTGCTAAGTTACTAGATCCAGAGCAATTCATAGCGTGAACTACCCTCCGATACTGTACGGATAAGTTTCTGTTCGGGGACAGATTCGGGGATGAAACTGATTTATATTGCTATCTGAGTAATTCAGTACTAGATTGTTTATTAGTACTCAAAGTTTGGACCTTGGAAATTCGTTAACTAAGATCTGTTGATAAGTTACAGCGGTTTACACTAGTAATTAATCAATGCCGTACCTTCTAGCTAGGCTGGCGAATATTTACTTTATATTGTGGAATAAAATTTATAAAAACATACGCACAATCAATCAATATGCCTTTTCGAAACTGTAGTAAGAGCTGACTGCCTATCTACCTATATAACACATCAGTTATTTTAACATATGATAAACCTTGACATATATCTGCAGTGGGTATTGTGTCCCTCTGGCATAACTGTATGTAAAATTGGTGCTGGCGATGGCTATACAAGCCAATATATATATTTTTTAATTTATGTAAACTAGTGCTTGACTGCAATCGCACCTGATGGTAAGCAGTGATGCGAACGTAGATGGTTAGGCGCACTAGTTTATGAAGAGCCTATTCACTCTAGCCTTGAAGACCCCCAAATTATAATGCAGTGATTATTTAAAAAAATAAATAAACTGCAACGAAATTTACAATCACAGGCTGGTCACCCTACCGACATGCCGGGAGTAGGCCAGGGGAATAATATATGAGAAAAAATATCCAGTATACAATATACAGCGGCGGTATAAGTCCATGCAGTACAGTGTATACCGCGTTACGTTCGCGGCTGATGAGATCGCGCGGTTATGTGTCCCGAGCTGTTCTTACGCCTGCTCACTGTACATTTGCATTTATGTTCATGCTAGAAATTGTTACTTTTTTGGTGTACTCTGTTTTTTTAAGTGGCTGAAATAATCGGTGTGGCGTTGGTTAAAAAGACTGCGTGTGGAAACTTTCATTCTTCTCTCGGTATCCTACTTATATTGTATGTAACTTCTCAAAACGGTGAAGGAAAATATCGTGAGGAAACCGATATGTCCTAGAATTAAAACTTTCTAAGATATGTGACAAGTACCAACCTACACCAGGCTCGCGAGGAGAATTACGGCTCATGCCTTCTCTTAGAGAGGAGGCCTGATTCCCAGCAATAGAAACATTAAAAGGCTGATTATGCTAAGACCAAAAGTATAGTTGTATTTTTTCTGTGGGATTAGTCCGACTTTCACCCGAGTAAAGCCGCTGGGTAAAGCTAGGCAACAATAAAGTGTGTAAGTCACGCAATAAGGCTCTAGTTTTACTTGCGTAGCAAAACTATGCGCGTAGGCCCACTACAACATCGGTCTTCATTACACAACTAATAGCGCTACGCCGTACTACTCTGTGGATAGTTACATGCGTAGCGCTACAACACTCGTAGCTCCGTAGCGCTACGCACTGCTATGCTGCTATGTCATTCAAGACTTTAATATCACTAAAATAGTTCAATAAACTACAGTTTAAACTGCGTGTCATCTAGGCTACTTTTTATACAAATACTAACTTCAGGCAGCGGTTCCGCCCGCGTAGAATTGATACTTCTCAAACAAATTACAGTCTAATAGCTGACTCTGAAGTACACGCTACATTTTTATTTTATTTTCTGTTGTCATTGTCACTTCAACGTTTTTCTTTCGTTCTTTGTTATTTTAATGTTTTATTTGTTTCGTACAGCCGTTTGGGCATGATGGATTAACAAACATACGAGTGTACAGTTTATAAGCATATAATCTCGAAGTGATTTATATAATCATTTAATGATAATAATTACATTATTATAATTACTTAATCTAATCAAATAATATAAATAATTACATTCATCTATACTAATATTATAAAGAGGTAAAATTTGTAAGTTTGTATGTAGGGGGTAATCTTTGGAACTACTGGTCCGATTTGAATGAAATTTGGTACAGGTATAGCCTGAAACCCGAGAAAGGACATAGGATAGTTTTCATCCCGGAAACCCCCCGGGAACGGGAACTATTATTTCACGCGGACGAAGTCGCGGGCAAAAGCTAGTAAATAATAATTTCATAATCGATTAAGATATCTAATGGCATTAGATATTAATATGTTATAATATACTTACATACTCGCAATGTTGTCCATTGTTAATTGAATTATTTCTGAAGGAGCATTTGTTAAACACAGGCTAGTTAAGGAGGCAGCAGGTCGCGTTTTGGCTTTGCCTATATGAACACCATTATGTTTGTAACAGAGTACAAAAGTATAAATGAATGTTAATTTACAAATAAATGAATTATTATTATCTTTATAATTATAAATCAATTGCTGTTCGGTAGTCTCGCTAAAACTCGAGAACGGTTGAACGGATTTATCTTACCTTGCTCTTGAAATGTTCGTGGAGGTCTAGGGATGGTTTAAAAGGTGAGAAAAATTCAATAAAAAGACGGCAGTACAAAGTCTGCCGGGTCAGCTAGTTATTTATAAAAATGCAAAGTTAGAAACATTCTCCTAATAATATTAGTCTAATTAGCGATAACTGTCAAAAAAGTGACGAGACCAGGGGCAAAGATTTTTTTAAAGCTGGGAAGTAATTTATTGTCTTCTTTCTTTTTTTATTTCTTTCTAAGTGTGGAACGAGAGCGTGTAGGATTTTTATTGACTAAAACTACATTTAAGTGCCTTCAGTTGCCCTTTTACATTTTAAGACCACAGGTAAGTACCTATAATTTTCATGCTTTTCCCCAACGCTACTTAAAAAACAAGTTACAGTTTACAGTAGATATATTTTTATAAAACTAGTTTCATTTAAGCGAAGAACCTAATTTTAAAAAGCCGATGGTTATTGCTATTACTTTACTACGCATTTTATTATCCGTTTCAAAGCACGGAGTTACCCAGTCGAATAAATGAAAATACTTTCTAGACGGAAATCTTCCAAGGTTCTCGTGTAATGTTGCCAGTTTACCTCATTACTACTACTATTATCGTTTCCTATTAGTCTAGAATTCAGTGAAAAACTTCGAGTAGAAAATTTAAAGATATTTGGGGAAATAAAACTTTTATTACTGTTTAATTTTTTTTCGAATCAATTTCTTAGTAGGCCTTGAGTCCATATCACAGGTAACCATCAATGATTGCATCATTGCTTACCTGCAAGTGGGATCGGAGTCAAGCACTAGTTTAAATCAATTAGAAAAACAAAACCGTTACAGTGCAGAGTCAGTTTTTAACCTATCAACACCCGCGAAACGAGACACAATAGTAAGACAATAACTGACAGCGCGGTCCTATGAGACTGGTCGGGGATTCATGAATTAATGGGTAACTTATTTCAAAATGATTGTTTCCTGCATGATTTCCTATCAATAAACTGCTATCTCATATTCCTAGAAATCATAATCAAATAGTTCTAGTACAATATTTTAGTAGGTACATCATCTAAAATGGCTCAATATCAATTTTCTGTTCATTTATGAACTCCTATTTATTTGGCAGTTCAATTATAATATGGCATACAATATTAGTGGCGCCGCGAATATTACCAAATATTACCGAATGTTACTAATCAGTCCGCTGAGAGGCTGCGGCGGAACCAGGTCAGCTGTTCTGATTTAGAACCGGTTATAACCAAATAATCATACTTTAATTTTGTGGGTGGAGTAGGGAAACCACGGAATTGAGGTTAATTAAAATGTATGAATAAAGATACTTTTTTTTTATGGGAAATCATCTAATGACCTCTCTCACTCTTGGGTGGAGTGCTGATAAAAATCTCACAAAGTTCCGCTTCTGGGTAACTGAAACTTTCACACAAAAAGAATTAAACAACAAACAGTTTGCTATTTTGTACATAAGCATTTTCATTAGAATATTGTTGATTGTGGATTGGTGAATGTCACATGACATGTCTTCAAATTTTTAGTCCTAGTAAATGCCTGTTTTCTTTAACCGTTTCGAGAGCAGCGGTGATGAAATAAATTACCAAAACTAATGCGCAATTCACACTGGGCCCGCATGGTGGATTATTGCCCGTTCCTTTTTCTAGAGAGGAAGCCCAACAGTGGGAACATTACAAGACTGATTGAAATGCTATGTTATGCTGTTAATGGAGTTTTTTTGCTAACCCAATTAAAAAAAGAAATTAATTAGTGGATTTTTTTGCAACGTTAACTTCTATTTTCAGTTTACAAATCGAAAGGTTCAACGTTTTTTAATTCTATTCAAAAATGAATGAATCCAAGTTGAGCAACAACGAAGGGAATTTTCTCTCCGTTGTGATAATGCCGCTGCTCGAGCTTTGCTCAATCATTCTAGAAATAGATTCCGCATTCCTCCATCTGGGGGGTGACGTAAGATAGGCTCCCATATTGAACTTTGTAAGCCTTCAAATTTATTCGCCGACGCGAACTCGCATGATTATAATGGGATGAAGATAAGCTTAAGTTTAATGGTACAAAGCCAATATAAAACGGGGTTTAGTTGCGTACTTAGGCGATGCAGCGAAAGTCCCCGAAGGCGCCATATGCTTCGGGCGCGTTCGGCGCGACGAGCATACTAACGCGTACCTCCCCCCCCCCCCCGTGCGCCCTGCCGGTAGGGCTGGCGAACATTTTATTAGGTATATCGTGTGTGTAGAGAAATTTAGGCGAATGTTGTTTTGAGCATGTTTGCGTCTCTGTTGATTTTGTTTGTCATTTGACTGGGTAAACAAAGTATATAGGGGTGTTAATTTGGTTTTATAGTATGTATCGTATCGTAGTAATTAGTTATATTACGAACTACTATATAATAATTTATCATAAACAATAATTCGGTACGTAAGTATATCATTAGTCAATACAATTGAAATAAATTTACGATTATTTGTAAATAACTTTACTCCATTTTAATAGCACAAAAATGAACTTCACTTAAATGCTTATCTCCTGTATAGTTGACAATGATTCCCCGACACAATACATATCAGAATACCATTTGTCATTGTGAACAATGAGCATAATAAGCAGCCCTACACTCTCGCCTCCCGCATGAAACATAACGAGAAATGGCTAAATTTCAATGATGCTTTTACAAGATACAAATATGAGGGAAAATTTATTAAATGTCTCATGTGGCTTCCTTATTGTCGTTATCATTCGCTGCTCCAAGTTTCTCCTGAGTTTTGATAGCGAGATCTTAACTGCACGTGCCGCCATCTCGGGGAGGCTCCAAGATTTAATACACATGGGCGTTTTGTTGATCATTGTTTCTTGGGTACTTTTGATTTTGGGCGACTAATGACTTCTACTGCTCTGGGCGAGTCGAAGTTTTACTGACTAAAACACGGGGTGGCATGCGGTCGCCTCCTTCTGCGAAGCAGTAATGCTCGTGAAGGAGGCTGCTGACCGCGAACGGTCCTCACGCCGCCGCCGCCGAGATTCCGATTTCCGACCAACGTAGGCGCGGGCTCGCGGACGGCGAGCACTGGGTAGCTCGCCGTCCGGCAGTCTGGAAATAATCTAGACCGAGCCCAGTCGTCAACGGCGCGTTCTGTTCCACGCGCGCCTCAAGGAGATGTCAGCAAACTGTAGGGGCCCGGCAGGGCCGAAGCCTCTGGGGAACACGTGGTATTCCGAAAGGTTGACACCGAGTCCCCCCAGATCATAGGCAACGAAAGAACGGGGTAAAGGTTTAGTCAGTAAGAGTCTGACACGCCCTCCCGCTCCGCCCAAGAGCGGGAGAAGTCATTCTGATGATTCTCCTACCAGATAAAAAAAGAAAACTCGTGTTCCTGCTTTGCCTTCGTTTCAGGGCCCCGTTGTTCAATCTCATGTAACCCATGGCCCCAGTGACTTCGACACTGCTGAGCTCCCGTAAGGTGTATAAGGTTACGTTGGTATCTATAAAACAATAACGGTAACTTTATTCCCTTTTCCTTATTGTTTTCATTTATGCTCACTTTTTTCCTTATAACACTATCTATCTATTCCAAATCAATTGTCCTCCTGCTGGTTATGTAATCCTTCCCAAGGACTTGTTTTACTCGTTCAATTTTACAGAAATCCATATTGACTTTATTGAAATATTCCTAAAATTTGGAACCTTTTACATTTACAATAACCTGATTTACAGCTTCCATAGCTTTACCTTCATTATTCCATAAATCAGGGACATCCTTTTTTATGGAATTATAATATATTACGCCCTTGTCGTCATCCCTTAATGGGTTGGCGAATTTTAATGTGGCGCCGAGGTAACGAGTGCCGCCCATCAGAATAAATTCGTGCGAGGCGCTTTTTAGATGCTCTATTACATTCGCCTGTTGACTGTCAAAAGCTTCTGCTATATCACGTAGAGAACAATCATAAAAAAATCCATATTCATAATGTTGTTGGAACATTGATATAACCAGAGATAACAGACATTATTGTTTTTCAAAAAGCTTCGTCAAGGGTAAACTTTCTCGTTTCTCGTGACGTTAGTTCAAAAGTTTAATTGACTCCTCTAATAAAATGCTTCAATGATTCCGATAAAACAAAAGACTTTAACCCCTCCGTCTGCCGCAGGTTCTCATGGCGTAAAAGCATCTTGGAATTTCCTCTTCAATTTAATCTTTCATCGTCTTTATCTTGATCGAAAGCCGAGCAAAAATATTTACACAAACTCCCCAGCATCTGTATCAGCCGCACGGATGTTTTATTTAATAACGTCAGACATGATGAATTCAAAACGCTGACAATTACAGGTGCGGGTGACTTGTGACGTCACACCGCATATCAATTCGCTGAGCAGGAAATATTGCGGCATGTCGCGCCCGCCGCCGCCGCCCCGATGTACTCGCTTTTTATTCCATCCGTCAATTTATCGAATTTAGTCACAATTTATTGTTGTGTCTCATCGATAAAAATATTTATTGGTCGTTTGTCAGTTTTTGCAAAATTTAGAGCTTCATATTGATATTATGGGTTTGCGACTAGGTTATTTGATAGCCAATCCGTTGCGGCAAATGGTTTTGTTTTAGAGGCTTTAGTTTTTAACTGCTGTTGCAATATTGGGTTTAGTTTGTAATCTAAATTGGCCTGCCTACTCCAGTTATAAAATTGCCAAGTTCTCTAACCGATCGTGTAATAACTACCTACTTACTCGTATTACTTGATAGGTTAGAGAAGTTGGCAATTTACTCTGTAGGTACTTCATCTTACGTAACAGAGTAGATAATGCAGTGCCTGTAGATATTTCCGACGCTCCACGCCTTAATATAGAATCTATTTTGTAAGAAAACTTCGTCTTGTATTATAAGACGTAGGCTTTTAGGATTAAAAACTGAATGGCGCTCGAAGAAGAGGCTTTATAGGAAGCTGCGTCGATGTTGATGATAGTGTTAGCGTTAATTTTGTTGTAATATCTAGTCTAGGTGAGCTGTATAGTCTTATGAAAACAAATTTAAAGTAAACTTTGCGCTAGCTATGAACTAGAAACGTCTATTTGGATAAAATAGGCTTTGTTCGAAATTCGTATAAGAAACTGGGAATGAAATTCCACGAAGTTTAAAGTAACGAAAAATATTGAAACAAGTGTTGATCCTTCATTCTTTATTCTTCAAAGAGGAGGTGGATAAATGTTCGGTTGTATGTTTGGTTTTTAATGTATGTTCATTGATGTAACAGTCGATTATGTATTTATTTAAAGAATAAATACTCCCGAATTAGTTCCATTAATATACTGTTATGATCTGATGATGAACTTCAAAGATATGTGACACGGAACCTCCTATACGATCATAGCAGAACTGTTGTAATAAGTAACGTTCCTTTGTGTGTACGTGTAGTCGATAACTGACTGAAAGAAGAAAGGAGAGAACATATCGCACTGATCTGATGATGAAACCATCAAAATGATTAATTTTAATTTTATTTTACACATTTTAATGTAACTATTAGCTGTAAGTTTTCCTAAAAGTAATATAATAAAATAAAATGAACAGCTAAAATAGTAATAACCTAGCCGTGTTTGAGATTATTAGAATTGTCATGAGACACACTCCCTGTCTATAACAAGGTACCATGGAACTGATCTGATTATGGAGCCGTATAGATCGAAGGTACTTAAGTTACCACAACTAAAAATTTAATATTTTAGTCTATGAATAAAATTATAAAATCTTATCGAATAAATTTTTAACGTTCAGTCTAGACGTAGTAACTATTACGAGCTATTACCGTGTGCCGATCTTCAAGCTAGATATTTGACTTTTGAGAATGGCTGCAATTTTATGAATCACCATAAAGGCTAGATATCAATGGCCACTGAAACATTTGCTCAATGTCCAGTGTAATTGACTTTATATGGCAGCAGACAGGTTTCTTGCCAAGTTATTTTACTGCTTGAATTATTATATAAAAGTTTTTATTTACATTTGACTGAGCTGCTAGTGTTTTAGGATAATGGATTTTAAAAGATATGCAATAAGGTCAATATTGGATTGAATAAATTGAGCGTACCTACTCTAATCTCAATAAATTTATCATCAATAAGCATTATGTAATGTCTCTAGATAGGAATATGGGATACTTTGTCTCCTTTTATATTTTAGTATTCTCTTTTTAGTCTATTTTGCATATGACTGTGTCCTTGTGTGCTCTAATACGAGCATACACTGGGCCGCAAAATAAGGGTCCACATAGCACTACTTTAGCATATTAGTAATGGTTATTATATGTATAATCTTAAGAGAGGTTTCACTTGTACTAGTTACTGCTTAGCAAATAGGTTTACAGATTTAAAAAATAAGAAAATTCATAATTAAGTAAGGAGCGTTAGAGCGAAAGAACTTCCTCGCGCTCCAGCCGCCGGGACTTTGACTACAATCTCCAGACTTTCAGTCTGGGTAGCTCGCCATCCGGCCGTCAGGTAAACATTAGGACCAAGCCCGAGTTGTCAACGCCGCATACTGTCCTACGCGTACCTCAAAGACATGTCAGCAAAATTCGTGGAACCTAGCAGGTCTAAAACCTACTGAGGTTTTAGGCAAAGAAGTTCATAGGAGTGGGTTTTATTCAGTAAACGCCTGACACCCTCACGGTCTGCCTTAGAGCGAAATAAGTTATTGGATGATTTTCCACCAAAAAATAGGTGCATTTTATGACTTACTTTCTAACTTATCCCGTATATAAATAAGTCATCAGCTCATTAAGTCCAAGGCAGTGTTTCACTCAAATCTTTAGGCAATAAGTTAAAAAGCAATTTGTTGAATCGGGCTGGACGGCGCGCGACGGCGTGTCCTGCTACTTTTTACTTCAATCCTCTTAATTAAACCGTTTGAGGGGTTTCAGGAATTAAGCCCCCCTCTACTTCGCAACTTCTCTTTTCATAACTTCTTTAATTTCGCCGCGGATTTGCGGAATAGCAATGCCCGTTGAATATTCCATCGCCATTTTATGCAGGTACGAATACAACTTTTATCGTTTTAAGAGTTCCGCCGGTCGCGGCAACTTTTTATGTTTTAGTGCAAGTTTCAGTGTTGGGGTCGGGATGCGTTCTAATGAATCGCTCGGGCCGCTCGCTTTCGAAGGTGCGATTTTTTTTCAAATAGAGCTTTGTATTTTTAACGGTTCAATGGGTTCACAGTATTTTTAGGTAAAAAAATCTTTGAGCGGTTGGGAGGTTGTGAAGTGGGTATCGTTCACTTCGAATAAGTTATTGTTTGTACTGGTCAAGCATCGGTTTCTACGTATCCATAGAATGTTACTGGTTGAAGGATGAGTAGATACAAAACTGATACGTCTTATTGTTGGTTTCTAAATTGAGAACTTGTAGTCTTCAGAGTTAAAAAAGTAAAATTTTCTAGATACTCAACTTCGTATTCCTAGTTCAAAAACCGTGGGTTAATCAGTCAAATATTTACCACCGTTTCGTATTCATTCCTCATGCCTTCCGAGTTCGGTTTTTAGCAACGGAAAAAGCGTAAGCTATACATACGATTAAAACTGAATATTCTATGAGACGAATATATAAACCTCACGTAGTTTCACCGGGAATGTATTAAAAAGCCTGAGTGGAGGTTTGTGATAAATAGGCCGTGTTCCTGCCTTATTAGGATTCCGTGGTGTGCGGAACCCGTGTTGAGCGGGGGTCAGGGTCAGGCAGGCTTTTGAGAATGTTCTAAATAGGTGGCATCTGTCAGTGTTTGTAGCGGGTTGTAGCTGGAGCTCCGAATACGTTTTGTGTCGGCTTTTAGTTTCATGTGACGACTGTGAGTAGTTCTTATCTGAATGGAAACACGTTTTAGTTTGATTGAAAACTTCAACTCACTGTGTGTCTACTGTGGTGTGTCTTTTCAGTCCTTTCTATTCCAATCCACATGATGTTTGTTGACTGGTCTAGATACTGTCCTCTCGTGTTTATTAATTAAGTAATGTGGAAATATTGTAAGACCCATTCAGTGTTCACTGAGTAAGCGTGGAGATTTTTTTTCGGTTCTTCTCGATAAGAAACCACCAATTGGGACCGTGCACTAGATTCTGTAATTTTTCTAGAGCTCCTCCTGGTAACTTTTTGAAGTCTTGGCATTATGATGAACAGTAAATAGAAATGAAAGAGTGTGACAATCCCGATGCTACCGAACAGCCAGCCACTTCAATTGCCTTTGAAAGGCTTATGTTTACCTATGTGAAAAAAGATTGAATTGAAGTCGACGGACAAGACCAGTCGATTGATATTTTTCAAATCACCTAGGTATTTAAAACGTAATAAAAACTTTTCATCTTCAATACCAAAATGCTTTCGAGACTCATACTAAAAGGTACGTAACAAACGATCGGAGGCAAAAAATTAACAAACAACAACAAAACAAAGCTAGATAAGATCGTATCGCCAGCTCCAACCGTTCTATAAAACCGTTAATTAAAACGGTCTAAAATTACCTTAACCCTATTTGTAGCGCAGTACACACCACAATATCAATGGGGGCAGAAGATCAGACAGGCTTGACAACGTCAGAAATCAGAAAATCTGACAGTAGTCTTGCCAAACGGTGTCATGCAAACTAGTTAGTGAGTTGCGGAAATCAGATAAACAGTCACTTCTCAACTCAACTGCATTTGGGTAGACTAGAAGTCAACCCTAATATGGTTGAAAACCAACTAGGCAGATTGATTGAGAAGGTTGAAGTCTTAATACGAACGAATTTAGGTGCACGGAAACATATATACATATATAAGGCGATACAAAAATAATATCAACACACACATTGACACAGCACATAACACAGAACATACACACACAGAGCACACAACACACACACAGCAAACAACGCACACACAGCACACAACACACACACAGCACACAACATACACACACACGCACAGCACAGCAAACAGCAAGTTTAAGCGCCTGCAGCGAGTGTACTTTGCACTCTCAATTAACTGTTTCCATGTGTGCGTGCATTTTCGCTCCTCGTACGAATCTGATCTTCTGCCCATTTCTATACTATCTAGTATCCCCGATTCAAAAGTTTCGCGACTGCAGAGCGTACGAATGGCAAAGCGAACCGAGCGAGCAGTGACGTAACAAATTAGCGGATTCATTTAGTTATTTATTGTGTGAGCTTTTGTTTGGTATGGCGCTACGGTGAAAGGTTGATTTAATTGTGTTCTCGCCTTGCGGTTTGGAATAATGGCGGCGGGGAGAGGTCATGTTAGTTAGAAATGGAGAACGGATCAACGAAATAACACTTAATTTTGGAAGCATAATTATGGTTTATGTTGCTTACTTTATTATTATTCGTATTAAGTCAGTCAAGATCTCTGTAAGTCGTAACTACTTTCTTTTTGTCAAGTCAAAGATCCAAAATCTTGAGCGTTGACACCAAGTTGCATGCCTGACGTTTATGCATTATGGGTTGTATACGTCAAAATGGCTTAACTCCACCAAGCCTGTTCCTTGATTGGACCACCAGGTGTACTTACAATGTTGCGCCATCGGTACATGGTTTTTTTTTTTTTTTTTTTTTCTGGTAGGGGAATCATCAGAATGACTTCCCCCGCTCTTGGGCGGAGCGGGAGGGCGTGTCAGACTCTTACTGACTAAACCCCTACCCCGTTCCTTCGTTGCCTTCGTTCTGGGGGGGACTCGGTATCAACCGTTAGGAATACCACATGTTCCCCCCAGAGGCTTCGGCCCTACCGGGCCCCTACAGTTTGCTGACATCTCCTTGAGGCGCGCGTGGAACAGAACGCGCCGTTGACGACTGGGCTCGGTCCAGATTATTTCCAGACTGCCGGACGGCGAGCTACCCAGTGCTCGCCGTCCGCGAACCCGCGCCTACGGTGGTCGGAAATCGGGATCGGGATCTCGGCGGCGGCGGCGTGAGGACCGTTCCCTCACGCGCTCGCGGTCAGCAGCCTCCTTCACGAGCATCACTGCTTCGCAGAAGGAGGCGACCGCATGCCAACCCTCCTCGCTCCGGACCATGGCCTGAACCAGGGCCCGGCGCGAGAGGTCGCCGCTCCCGATAGTCTCCACGAGGACACGGCGGTGCTCCGCCCAGGCGGGGCACACTTCTACCGTGTGCTCCACCGTGTCCTCCGGGCGGTCTACACAGTGGCGACACCCGGGCGTCCTCTCCTGCTTGATTCGATGCAGGAACCTCCCGAACTTACCGTGTCCGGTGAGGACCTGCGTCACACGGAAAGAGAGGACGCCGTGACCTCTTTCCAACCACTCCTCAAAGAGGGGCCTAACCGCCTCAATGACGGCGTGCCCAGCACTGGGTTGCGACAGTCGCAGTCGCCATGCCACCCTAAGATCCCGCCGGAACTCTGTCCGCCATGCCGCGACTTGTCGCGGCAGCGGAGTTTCGCCCCGGCGTTGCATCTCCACGCGCAAATCGTGCATGCGTGCAAGGACTGTTGCCTCCAGATCCCACGGTGGCAGGCCAGCGAGGAGGCTCGTCGCTTCGCGGGAGATCGTGCGGTATCCCCGCACCATCCGGATGGCCATGACCCTCTGGCAAGCGTTCAGCTTGGCCGCCGGTCGCTTACCTAGCGACGGCGCCCAAACCGGCGCCCCGTAAAGGGCCATGGACCGAACGATCCCCGCGTAGAGCCTCCGGCAGGGGGCGTCTGGACCCCCTAGGTTGGGCAGGAGCCGCTTCAGAGCGGCCCCAGACCTGTCCAGTTTGGGGGCCAAACGTCGGAAATGCTCCTCGAAAGTCCACCGGCTGTCGAGGACGAGTCCCAGGTACTTCATCGCCGACCCGACGCCGATGTGGACCCCCCCTACCGTTATTTGGGAACCCGGAGGTGGCGCGTACCGAGGGCCATGAAAGCACATGGCCTCGGACTTGTGCAATGCCACCTTGAGTCCCAGTTGCTGGATCCTCTCCACGACTGTCGCAACCCCGCGTGTCGCTGTTTCGGCCGCCGCCTGGTACGACTCTCCCCGCGCCAGGACCAGCGTGTCGTCTGCGTAGCAGACCACGCTGACCCCGTCGGGGAGGTCGCCGCGCAGCACGTAGTCGTATCCGATGTTCCACAGGGGCGGTCCTAGTACCGATCCCTGCGGAACACCGCACGACATCTCTCGCCGTCTCCACTCTCCCTGGTGGCCGGGATAGATGATGAACCTATCCGACAGGTAGGCCTCGATCACACGACGGAGGTAGGCGGGCACCTCATGGTACCGAAGTGCCGCCCCGATGCAACTCCAGGGCAGGGAGTTGAAGGCATTGGCGATGTCCAAAGACACCGCCAAGACGACCCTGCCCCGAGACACCGCATCCCCCGTCGTGAGAGCCCTCACGCGCATGATGGCGTCCACCGTGGAACGCCCCCTGCGAAAGCCGAACTGACCGTCCGAAAGGTCCGGCCCCACCCGCGCAAGATGCCCGACGAGGCGGTCTGCAATTACTCTTTCAAAGAGTTTGCCCACCTCGTCGAGCAGCACAATGGGCCGGTACGCGGACGGAGAGTCCGCGGGGCGCCCCGGCTTCGCAATGAGGACCAGTTTCCCGGTCTTCCAGCGACGGGGAAACTGTCCTCTCTCCATGCATGCGCTAAAGAGCCCTCGCAATCGAGACCCGAGAGCCTCCACGGCCAGGACCCATACCCTGCCGTGCACGCCGTCGGGTCCTGGGGCGGTGTTCTTGAAACTTAGTCTTCGTACCACCGCCCTCATCTCATCTCATCTCTCTACATCTCTATCCCTTACACACAAAATGCTTTTAGAACAGAGGACTTGTTCTTTGAGGAACACTCCTCAGAGTGGAATTTCCTGTCGGACTCCATATTTCTGATAGGTATAACCTAGGTAAAGACCCAGATTTTAGACCCCGTCAAGAGTGAATAGGTTACTTCTAGGGAAGCGTGCTCCATTATCGTCTACATCATCGTTTACCGTTAGGTGAAATAAGCCTGCTGAGTAATAAAATAAACTTCGCCTTTACTAGCTCTAACTTCACCTATTAATAGTAAGCAAGAGATTAAATGTTCCATAATATAGTCTAAAATATAATATACATATTATTAGAAAATGATATTGATAAACATAAGTATGTCATTACCGATCACACCCACTCAACGAGCGAGGTTTAATGCCATCAACATGTTTGTACAAACTCAACCCCACACATAATAATCCCTAGGGAAATAACGTTACATTACGTTATTAAGAGCGTATCATTTTGCTACTGTTGCTGCAACTTTGGTACATTTGATTATACCGAACTAATGTAATATGTTGTTGATAATATCTAAATTTAAATAGGAAAATATTGAACAGTTTGTGATTCGGTTATATATAAGCAGTTTGGATAGACCTGAGATATCCAGGTAGGATATAATTGGCCAGCCAGCGGCATCGCCCACGTAAAATAGTTTTTCGTACAATCTTTAAAACCTCTTTTCATCCCATCAATGGGTAAATGTATAACATATCTTAGTGCTCGCCTACATCATAGAAGGAAACATTGTGCAAAATTGTATGCTCCTAGTGCTAACAATTTCGACTGTGCGTTAAAACAGGAGTGGATTTTAGTTAGTAAAAGTCTGACAATCCCTTCCGCTCCGCCCAGGGCAAAAAAGTCATTGAACAATTTATTTATTGAACGAATGAACGATTGACGAAGAATTCATTGAATGATTTCCCACTTAAAAAAAAACACTATCACATGTGATAAAATGCTTCATCTAAGCTCAGTACTAAACGTACCTGTGTTTTAATCCCGCGCTAGCCCCGTCACTACTTGTACCCAGCCACTTTTTGAAATTCTCTCCGTTATTGCGTCCTATGTAAAAAGTTTTCTCAAGACGAGGGTCAAACACTTCTGAAGGAATAACTTTTTACCTTACTTTACTTTTAAAGGTGAGAAAGCGTACGTCAGTTTCTATAGTTAGTTACTTTCACACCTTTTTGCGGTTGAATTTTTCAGTGAATTAAAAAATAACCTCGAAGAAACACGAGTAGATATAAGAAGGCAGAAAAAAAGCATTAAATATGGATGACAATTTCTGGTCCTTTAGTCTGGCCGTTGTTAACAATATTGCGACCATTATTTATGTTTCCATATGTTTCCTATTTGGCGGGAGTTTAAAATAATTGCTTTTAGCTTTCAAAGAGAGTGCCTCTTTGAAAGCTAAAAATAGGGAATAAAATTATATTAATATTTTTTTAAACTTTTTAACAAAGTGCGAATAGCTCCCACTGGAAAGCCCCAGCAGCACCATGTCGTCAGCGTAACTAATTGTTAACGCTCACCACGTCGACGAAGCAACCTGTATGAGTACTGCTGAACCTAACAACAGTTTGAACAGCAGAAGATAAGTGATGTCCTCCTGCCTCGCGCCAGAAGACACTCGATTAATTCTCAAAGGTATTCCATTTTATAGCAAAAAGTCTGCTTAACGGGCAAGATTTCCTTTAACGCAAAAATTAGACTTAGAGTTAAAGAAACTCACGTTCTAACTCTAAAGAAAACTTTACACCCATTAGCAACAAGTACCGTCGAACCTGAAAGAAAAACGCCTCTCCTTTAAATAAACACAACTGTACGTAAAACAAACTCCTTTCAAAAGAACTCTCAAGTCAGATGTTTTTCTTTCAAGGCCGCTCTAATGCCACGTCATTACATATACTTCACTTTAAGTAAACGTCAAACGCATTTGGCTGGTGTAATCGATCACAATCACCATGCCCGACATTGCCCGACCACGGTGTACGCACATTTGGGATGTAAATGGGCCATCCTTATCCCGCTTTTTGCGAAATATCCAAACAAATATATTCAGTGAAAAAATCAAGGAACGCGAGATAGTCGGCGATGTATTGTTCTTTAGAGGTAAAAAATCATTGCGCTTATGTGTTGTTGGGGGGAGGCAGGGTGGTTAATCGAGGGTGTCGTGGTAAATGTTCGGTTTTTCGTTCGGTAGTTTTTTTCGTGAACTTTGATGGTGTCATTTGTATAGATGGGGTTCGATTGAATGGGTTAAGTCTTTCGCGATCGACTTAAAAGATGATCTTGTTTGACTCTAGCCGTAAAGTTTGCAAATATGTTGTAGACCTATATGGATCTATAAAGTCTGTAGGTTGTGGCGAGAGAGATTCATCTACGTACCTTAGGCACATTTGCCGATAAGGTGAGTGTGTGGTTGTTAGCAGAAGGGGCGGCAAATGATATACGTGTTCTTGGTTCGATGTTTATTGAACGACTGACTGACTCCAATGGATTTAACTTTAAGCTGTAACTTAACCTTATGTGCCTAAGATTAACTATAACTATTATGCCTACGCGCTACAGTCCTCCCCCCTTAGTTAAAGCTAAATTTTTATTAATTAATCACTAACCCCGATACGAAATTATAACTAAAGTACAATACACAATACTATATCTAACGGGATTATAAGTACTTAAACGCTACGGTTGTCGGACACTATTAGCGCGCACTTTTCATTGTTTATGCTTCACTATACTTATGTCGGTTTGAAGTTGACGCTCGGGACATTTGTCTGCATGCTGCTGCAGGTCGTTGCGATGTTGTTACCAGCGCACGTAGAGTAGCTGTGTGATAGCGCGGCTGATTCTTGTCTCTACGGCGGTATCGATGCGACGTTTGCGTTATCGCCATCCCACGTAGAGTACGCAGAGGGTCACGGCAGTGCTGACTAACACAACTGCGGCCGAGGACATCTTGAAGGTGTTGCTGAGGTTCTCTTCCTCCAGCTTGGCTTTGTTGCTCGCAGCTGCGCTGTTTTGTGCCACGATGGTCATTTTGCTGGTTGGTTGGCCCATTGTAGAGTCGAGATGCTTTTACTTGGGTGATGCGTGCTTGTTGTCGTGTGGCAGCGAAGTGTTGATGTGGACTGTGGTTGGCGACGAAGTGACGATTCACATGTTGAATCTCACGGTCTTCTTAATGATTCGACCTGATCTTGTAACTTGCTGTGAGGCGGGCTTTGCGGTGTTGGATGACGTCGTAGCATTTGGCGGCTGTGCTCCGGTGTTGAGTGGCGTCGTAGCACTTGACGGCTGCGGTATGGTGTTGAGTGGCGTGTTATCGCTCGGCGGATGTGGCGCGTCGTTATGAGTGGTTCTCACCGGCCGTGGGACCAACACATCATCATACCTTAATAAATAGGCTGGTTTTAAGCGATCAAGTGACACCGTGGTTTGTTTGCCATTACGGTCCAATATATAGAATTTATTATGTCGAGATAAGACTTTGAAGGGCCCTTCATACGGTGGTACTAGGGCTCGCCTTGCTTCGCTTCTAATAAATACGTGGGAACAAGCTGATAAATCTTTGTGAATGAATACATTATTGTTTGTGTTGCTATGTGAACTTGAAAAGCTGAGATTTGGGACAGATGACAAAGATTGCGTTAATTGTTTTATAAATTCGCGATCGTTAATATTGGATGTAGGTTTAGATTGGAATAGATCGCCTGGAAGTCTAATACTACTACCATACAAAAATTGTGAAGGGCTATATCCTAAGTCTATTTTAATCGCTGTACGTAAACCTAAGAGTATTATAGGTAATTCATGTAACCATAGTTTGTTATCTAAGCATTTTGCCATAATAGCGGCTTTTAAAGTACGATGTAGTCGTTCGACCATGCCGTTTGCCTTCGGGTTGTACGCTGTCGTACGGATGCGTTCGATACCGAGTATTTTTAATAATTGTCGAAACAAATCCGATTCAAACTGACGACCTTGGTCTGAAGTTATTCTTATTGGACAACCGAAGCGAGCGATCCAATGTTCAACGAACACCCTAGCAACTGTTTCAGCTGATATGTCCTTTACTGGTATGACTTCAGGCCATTTCGTCACCCTATCTATGATGGTGATGCAATATTTGAAATCCTCAATTGGAGGTAAAGGTCCTATTATGTCAATGTGGACTTGTTCAAAACGATTTCCTGTGTTAAATTCGCCTAACGGAGTTATTGTGTGGCGTTGAATTTTACTTTTTTGACATGGAATACACGTTTTAACGAAGTTTTTGATATCGGTATTCATATTACTCCAAAAATATCTAGATTTAACTAAACGTTTTGTAGTCGCGACGCCGGGATGGCTTACGTTGTGCAATGTTTTGATCGCGAGTTCTCGGAATTGCTTAGGTAGATAAGGACGCATATTGTCCGTAGAAGTTTCATAAGCTATTTTTATATCGGTGTTAGGCATAGTAATTAATTTAAATTGAAGATTGTCATGTTTGCGAAGACTTTCTAATTCAGAATCGCTTTTTTGTAACTCAGATAATTTTTGATAGTCAAATAAAGATGGCATAGTAATCTCTTCAATTCTAGATAATGCATCGGCTACTGTATTTTTATCGCCTTCTATATATTTAATATTATCGCAAAATTGGGAGATGAAATCTAATTGCCTCAAACGCCTTGGTGAATCTGAAGGTGAAACTTTTTTTGTTAACGCGAAAGTCAATGGTTTGTGATCAGTTAACACGGTTAGTTCTCTACCTTCTATCATATGACGGAAATGTTTTATTGACATGTAAATAGCAAGAAGTTCCCTGTCGTAGGTACTGTATCTTGTTTGGGTATCCGTTAGCTTTTTTGAATAAAATCCAAGGGATTGTAATGTTCCATCAACTCTCTGATTTAAAGCTGCGCCTACACAACTACCAGAAGCGTCTGTCATTAATACTAAGGGTGCGGTTGCATCCGGGTGGGCTAGCATGACTGCATTGTTGATGAGTTTTTTACATTGACTGAACGCTTTTAACGCGCTTTCGGTCCATGTAATCTCAGTTTTATCGCGTTTTTTTGAGTTATGTAAATACGCATTAAGTGGCGCTTGAATCTCTGCGGCTTTTGGGATACTTTGCCTGTAGAAATTCATCATGCCGAGAAAACGTCGAAGTTCCTCAATTGTTTTTGGTTGCGGATAGTTATTAATGAATAGTGTTTTTTCCGCACTCGGTTTTACGCCATGGGAATCGATGTGGTAACCGAGAAAATCTAATTCGGATTTACCAAATTCGCACTTATTTGTGTTAATTGTTAAACCATAGCTATTTAAACGGTTTAATATTGTTTCTAGATGTTGTAAATGTATAGGTTTTGATTCCGATCCGATAATGATATCATCTAGATACGGGAACGCGAAATCTAGGCCTTCAAGTGCTTTGTTTATTAATCTTTGGAAGTCTTGTGCTGCGTTACGTAATCCAAAGTTCATTCTTGTGAATTCGAATAAACCGAATGGAGTTATGACTGCAGTCTTGGGAATATCTTCGGGTGCCATGCGAATATTAAAATAGGCTTTTCGCACGTCAATTTTAGAAAATATGGTTTTCCCTTTGAGTAGATAAGTGAAATCAAGTAGTCGCGGTAATGGATAACGGTCGGGTATAGTTTGTGCGTTGAGTCTACGATAATCTCCGCATGGTCTTATTTCCCCATCTTTTTTAGTAACACATACAAGTGGGTTAGCCCAAGGACTATTAGAAGGTCTACAAATACCTAATTGCATCATTCGTTCGAATTCAGCTTTTGCTATTTTGTATTTCTTCGGATCGAGCGGACGTACTTTTTCATGGACCGGAGGACCGGTAGTATAAATGTGGTGTTGTACGTCATGTTTGGGATCTAACATAAAATTTTCTAGTTTGGTGATGCTAGGAAACTTCTGTAAAATAAGGTGGTATTCATCATTGATATCTATTGAACGAATACTCGGTTCGACGGAGGTTATGACGTTTGTGGTGCGCGATAACTGTGTGATTTTGTCGACTAATTTCCTACCATGTAAATCTACCATGAGTTTGTTTGCGGCAAGGAAATCAGCGCCTATAATCGAACTATGAACGTCAGCTAATATAAATTTCCATCGAAATGTACGGCGTAATCCTAAGTTAACCGTAATGATTTTTTCACCGAATGTCTTTATTTTTGTGCCGTTTGCTGCGTATAATACATAGTCTGACGTCCTACAGGCGTTTTGCTTATTTGCGGCTAATACGGAGACGTCAGCACCTGTGTCGATTAAATATCGCACACCTGTTTTAATGTCTGTTATGCACAAACGATATGAATGTTCGACACCGGCGACGTTATTAATGCGTGCCGGTGTCTCAGTTAGTTTTCCGAATTTTGTGTTGAATGTTTTCGGCAATTGACTAGATCACCGCATTTGCGCGCATTACTGCCGTAGTTATAGTGGTAAAAACACAGATAATTTGAGTCACCGGTTTTTGCAGACTGGTTTAAAAACTTATCTCTATTTTTTTGTAAAGTGTCGCGACTTTTGGAACGCGATCGAGACGGGCCAGGGGCATGTCGGGCTCGTCCACGCGGTTCGTGATTATTATTTCTATTGCTGTCGCTGATTTTTTTATTTAATGCCGAAATTTCCGCTTTCATATTGTTTAATTCGCTTAAAATTTCGGAAGTATTGTTTTCTGATGTCTGAGAAGTTTTCGAAACAGGAGCTATCTCAGACGGTTTGGTATTTTCCATTATGTTATCTGCGATTTTGGCTAAGCTATCTAATTTTACCTCGCCTGAGTCGCATGCTGTTAAGACGGCTCTAATAGAATGTGGTAGGCGCCCGGTCCACAATAATTTTATGGTTTCGTCTGGGATTCGGTTTTTTCCTAGGGTTTGCATTCGTCTAAGTAGTTGTGACGGTTTTTGATCCCCGAGCTCTATCTCGTTTAAGAGTTGGTTTAGTTGTTTAGTTTCCGACTCTTCGTAAACGGAAATTAACCTATTTTTGAGTGTTTCGAATTTGTTAGATTCGGGCATGTTTTCTAGGATGTCACTAATGTCACTTAATTCGCTCTGTTTTAGCCTAGCTATTAAAAGTTGACTTTTGTGGAGGTCACTTGCCTTTTGAGGGTCCACGATGGCGCTGAACTGGTGGAACCAGAGTCTCGGCCGGTCTTGCCTAAAGTCTGGTATTCTCGGTGTGATGGTAACCGCCGTCATTTGCTGTGGCTGCTCCAAGGTCGGTGGTGTAGCTGTAGACATGGATGCAGGCTGTGGTTGGGCAGCGGTTTCATATCGCGGGTCGTTCATCGCGCGCGGTTAGATTACGGTATGTGAGAGTTACAAGAGGCGCGCGCGTACACGTCGGGTCACCACTTTGCCGATAAGGTGAGTGTGTGGTTGTTAGCAGAAGGGGCGGCAAATGATACACGTGTTCTTGGTTCGATGTTTATTGAACGACTGACTGACTCCAATGGATTTAACTTTAAGCTGTAACTTAACCTTATGTGCCTAAGATTAACTATAACTATTATGCCTACGCGCTACACACAAATAATATCTTTGCCTAGTAGGTATGAATTAATATTAGACATTCACATCAACCAAACTATTGGCACTAACGAAGCACATTTTGAAACGAAGGTATTTCATCAACATGTTTCATTAATTGAAACTGGTATTAATAATTCTGAGAATACATTGACAAAACCATTACAATTATAATAATAATTATACCGCTGAAATACCGTAAATAAAACAACGGCTACAAATAAATATACGTAGGTACAAATTAAATTAAACGCTCGTAAATTTTTATCATTAACTGGTCGTTATTTATACAGTTAAACCAATTTTTAGAACCACAATTTCCAGGCTGTGTTAAATATCGGGTTTAACTCTGGCGGTTATAAAGTTATAACAGTGGGTATAGTTAAATAGGTCACCCTGTATAGGAACGCGGTTAAACGGCCTTCGCTTGTGTACGGAGTTATTTACTTGGATATGGCTCTGTTATTATTATGAAATGCATTTTGTTTATAAATAGCACTTTTTTCATCTATCTATATTTTAAATAGCTACGTTAAACTATGTATACAACCTACTTAAATAGAGCGACCACTGATGACCCTAGTAATGACTTACAGCGAAAAAGTATTAGAAGTCTGTTGTGCTTGTGTTCGTCGTATGTGTTTTTATTTTTTCCGTTGTGTCGTGTTGCTTTTTAACGTGTGATGTTGTGTTAAAAAACAGCATAAAATCAAAACTGAATGGTCTGAAAACCCCACATATTGCTGGGTATAATTCCCTAAGTAATGGAACTAGAATAATCAGAGTTGTATGGAAAAGAGAAAGGACAATCTTTCCTCAACAGGGGGACAAAATAGGCTAGATAATTCGATATTTGAGTAAAGATATTTGTGTTCATTCTATCAACTAAACTGCCACAACTCCATCTAATAGATTTACCTCTATATTACCTCTAACTCTCAATAAACTGGAACTCCGCACATATTCCAACTGATTTGCATGCAGCCATCTTTCGCGTTGATACCGTAACCCCAGCTCATCTCATTACGACGCGCCGCGCTCACCGCTACCAGGCGGGCAGGGACGGGTAGGCGATGTTCGAGCCAACAGGCCTGGGCGGACTTTTAATGTACTTAAAGTGAACGAGAGAGCTTGGCTGATAGTCAGATGTGTTACATGATTGATAGACATCCTTCTCTTCTTGAGCGAAGCTGCTTAAAGCTTAATATACTTAGATTTAGATACAGAGTAAATTTTACCATCGGTTTTATCGAATACCTAAGTAACGAGTATGATTCTTACTATTATTTTTTTATTGTATATCTGGATTTTCTCAGACGCATTTGTGATCGGTTAATAAGATAAGATAAGATAAGATAAGATAATCATTTATTTGCCCAAACACGAGTACAATACATATATAACAATAAGTTGTCAGCATGCAAGAGGTGTTAAAATAGAGCTTAGATCGTCATGTTTGCCTTAAACAATGGCATGCAAATATTTTCAAAAGAATACAATATAAAAACATTCTAGCGTGTCATTAAGTCTAATAAAAATTTAAAAAAAGAAAATGTAATACTAATAGAAGTCAAAATAAAATAATACGTCTAGAATGTCAAACTGAGTAAAAAATAAAAATTAAATGTCTAATAAATAATAAACTTAAAAAATAAAAATTAAATTAACTTGTATGTCACAAAAATTCAAAATTTGTCATTAAAAAACTCATTTAAATTGTAGTAAGCTTTATCTGCCAGGAAACTTTTTACCTTCTTTTTAAATGCTATGTCACTCAGCTGCTTCCAGGTTTTAGGCAACTTATTATAAACTTTTGGAGCCATGCAAAAGACACTTTTACGCATAAGAGCAGTTTTGTGCTGATATTGGCAAATTTGAGTATTGTCACGTCTATTTCGAGGAAATCGGTCTGCCATACGAGAAAATAAATTAGGATTGGTTCTTACGAATATGGCATTTTCCAATATATACAGGGAAGGCAATGTCAATATTAGGTATTTTTGAAAATAAGGCTTGCAACTCTGAGTTGTTTCAAGTTTGAACATCGCCCTTATGCATCTCTTTTGAGTTTTAAAAATTAGTTCCCTATCAGTCGAATTCCCCCAAAATATAATGCCGTATCTTAAAATAGACTCCACCAGTCCGTAGTATGAGGTAAGCAAAGCATCTACACTAACTACCGAAGCCAGTGTGTAAAGTGCAAATGCTGAGGTACTTATCCTCTTGCTTATAGCCTCAATATGTGCCTTCCAATTTAGCTTATTGTCAATTATTAATCCTAAAAATTTTGTCGTTTCAACTTCGTCAATGTTATTATTATTATAAATTATGTCACGATTATTAATGAATGTCGGAGTGCGTTGGCTAAAATGCATGATTTTAGTCTTATTCAAATTTATCTTTAAATTATTATTATTAAGCCATTCTATTATTGAAATTAATGAATTGTTAATGTCATATTTGTATGTTTCTCTATTTTTACACTCAATTGTGACAACACTGTCATCAGCAAAGAGGCTCATCGGTTGCACTGTGGACTTAGGCAGGTCATTAATATATAACGTAAATAGGGGAGGTCCCAACACACTTCCCTGAGGGACACCATACATGACTTCACGTCTTTGCGACCGATGTAACTCTTCCCATCCAGTAGTAAAATTTACTCTATTGACTTCCGTTATCTGTTTCCTGAGCTGAAGATATGACTCAAAAAGTCTCAGTACATTCCCTCTTATGCCATATGCATTTAGTTTTTTAAGTAAAATATTGTGTTCAACATAGTCAAATGCCTGAGTCATATCACAGAATATACTACTAACCGGTGTATTTTGATCCATATTCGTCATCACGGTATGCAAAAAATCGTAAATTGCCATATTTATGGTTTTTTTTTCTCTAAAACCTTTTTGTTCGTTGCAGAGGATTTTATTTTGTTCTAAATATGAGTTGAGCTGCTTATAAATATACTTTTCAAAAATTTTTGAAATTATTGGAATGAGCGATATCGGTCTATAATTCGATATTAACTCTTTTTTGTCTTTCTTAAATACGGGCTTAACGACAGATGTTTTTAATGCCGTTGGATAAACACCTGTACTGATACTCAAATTAATAACGTAACTTAAAGGTAAGCATACGATGTTAGCTACTGCTTTCAATATATTTGTGGAAATTCCATCATAGCCTACACTATTTGTATTTTTTAGATTTGCTATTATTTTCGAAACGTCATCCGGTGTACTAGGTTTCATAAACATAGAATCTCTTTTGCTCGAAATATATTGCGTTACTCTTGTTCCAGAATTATTAACGGGCTGTATTTTTTCTATAAAATAGTTGTTAAAGAGATTCGCTATGTGTTCTGGCTCCGTGATGGTTTTATTATTAATTTTGATTTTATCTATGTAGGGCTTTGGTACATTTAATTTATTTTGATTAATTATTTGCCAGGTTGCTTTTGCTTTGTTTCTTGAAGTAGAAATTTTATAATTATTTTGAGCGCGCTGAGTCAGCTTTATAATTTTTTTATACCTTTTGGTGTAATTTTTAAAACGTATTTTATTTATTTGGCTAGGCCTTATCCTATACTGCCATAGTAATTGACGTTTTTTTTTGCTACAAATCCTAATGCCACGAGATATCCAATTTACTTTCTTTTTGATATTCACCGTTATACTAATATATGGAAAACATAGATCGTAAAGCAATTTAAACAAGTCCAAGAAAGCCTCATAAGCAGTATTTGGATCTTCAGCATTATAAACTTCTGTAAACGTCAAACATCTTAAATGATTTTTAAATTTAAATACGTTTTCTTCACTATAGTCGCGTCTCTTTATTCGCCACTTATCTATCGCGCACAATTTTTTGACTGGGAATTTTAGTAGTTGCGCTGTGTGGTCAGACAATGCAAATTCCAACACTACAGTTTTACAAGACTTATTGAAATTATGCGCAAAATTGTCTATGCACGTTTTGCTCTTTATTCGAGTAGGTTCATTAAGTGCTAGCTGTAAGTTGAAGTTTAATAGCAGATTTTCAAATTCAATTGTATTATTGTTTCTTTTTAGTATGTCAATGTTGAAATCTCCTGCTATAACAATTTTATGAGATTTCCTAATTAATATTTTTAGCAAAGTTGACAACTTATCGATAAATACCGAGAAATTATTTCCATTAGGAACCCTATAAATACATACGAAAACGATTTTGTGGTCAATAAGTTCAACAGCGCTGCATTCAAATACACTGACACAAGAAATTTTCGCAATTTTAGGCAATTCTCTCCATCGGTGTCCGTTCTTTATGAGTATACATGACCCGCCTCTCTTACTGTCTTTTCTGCTAAAACATGATGCCAAGCAATAGTTATCTAAACATAATTGATTCTCATATCCTTGCATCATAAAATGTTCCGTTATACATAAGACATCGACTTCCGCGCCCTTATCTGACAGTTCACGCAGACAGACAGATAGAGAGTCTGCTTTAGAAAGTAACCCTGCAATATTTTGATGCATTGCATATAGGTGATTAGTCAAGAAAAAACTGGCAACATTCTTTGTCGTTATCATTGGTTGTAGTGTCTTCTCCGCTTGATTCTTTAATATAATTTTGCATGTCAATTATCAAATTCAATATGTCTTCAAAGATTGTACGAAGTCCAAAGTTGTTAATTGCACCTGATTTCAAAAACATACTATTGTCATTTTTTAAATTTAAGTTACTATCTAAAAGAAGTGCGTGTCCATGTGATAATATGTCGAGATATAGTAGATTATTGAAGGTCTCAATTCTTTCATTATATTTATAATTACCAAAGATATATGTTGGCAAACAGACAATTATATTTGTATGTTCAATGTCTTGTAGTATTTGTCTTGTTTCCAGGATCAAACCAACATAATTTTGAGGGGATTTAAAATCTTCTTCGCCTAAAAGAATTATGCAAAAGTCATTCATGGTGTAATCGGCCAACTTTGATTGTATCCCAGTTAAAAGCTGCATAGTTCCTCCGCCTGGCTTTAGATAGTGACACAACTTGAAGTTATCAGAAAATAAAGTTCTAGCTATGGGTAGAACTTTGTTTTTGTCATTGCTACTCAAAATGCAAATTTTGTTTGACTGTTTCATAACTTGAGGTATGTTGGATGGGTCTATTTCATTTTCAGTTAGGCTCGTATCATTTGACGTCGTACCGAAACCTGATGTTTTTGCTATAGCACCATTTGCTGAGATGTCGTTGTCAAGTGGCAAGCCCAAGTCTACACAACTAAGATCTAAGTTTCTTTTGTCCAGTCTTTTTCGCAGCTGTTTATATTGACTCTTAGTAGTACACTTTTTTGTACTGGTAACCGTATCGGTACAGATAGTTTTTAGTTGTTTGATGATGTTGTCTTGCTCTATAGTCTTCTTTCTGAGGGCGGTATTTTCCAGGTTCAGTGAGTCAATTTCAGCATGAGCAGTCTGTAGTTGTAGCTGTAATCTTTCAATTTCCTCCTTCATCTCTTCTGTTTCGTCATTATATATATGTCCTGTTGATAAATCAGGAAGTGATTTCGATAAACAGTCCGACTGCGTAGACATAAATGAAATATTCGGTGAAACGGCTGTTGTCCGCGTTCTGCGTTGGGTAATGTTATCCATATCCATTTTCGTTACTTATTCTTCACCAGTTTTGGCGTAGGTATTTTGCGGTAAAAACGCCAACAGCAAAAACTATCAAAATAACGGGCGTAATGTACTCACAACACAAATATTTGTTTCGTGTAACAGAGCTATGAGTACTGTCATTCATTCGTTCGTGTTTTAGTATATACTATTTCCATGCGATAGATGTACGTAGTACTTCTTTGTTTCCATGCACGAAATGTTACCGTGTTGTCAATGGTAACAAAAGTCCAAAGGTCAACGTGGATTATATTTAAACGAAGTAACGTCAGGTTTTGTAAATTCAAAAGTTATCACATAAAAAGTACTCAGATTTGCATCACTGTATGTCCGAATGGTCACTCAAAGTAATATTTATTAACAACTACGTCAATCACAACAATTTGACTTTTATATACGAGTTTAGTCACTGTTTACAATTATATGCACAAACTAATTTGTTTTTGTATTGTTCTTCGTATAAACTTTCACCCACACTTTATGCATGTTTTAGACCTTTGACTATTGGATCTGTACTATATTAAAGCACTAGGTAATACTTCGGAAAAACAATTAATTTAGATTAGAAATATCGCGGACAATGTTGACACGGCGGGTTTTTTTTTTTTTTTTTTTTTTTTTTTTTTTTTTTTTTTTTTTTTTTTTTTTTTTTTTTTTTTTTTAATGTCAATAGGCTCCCACTCTAGTACTTGGAAACGTAACGTGGGCGTACTATCAGCCACAACCACGGAGGCCACGACTCTACCTTAGAGATCGTGACGTCAAGGATGTTATAATTGTGATATGTACTTGTGGTTTAACCGTTATTTATTTATTTATTTATTTATATACTCTTTATTGTACACCGTAAAAATACATTTTTCACAAGGAGCTTAACATTAGTAGGGGTGGTACAATGGGCGGTCTTATCGCTAACAGCGATTTTTTATATGGTTAGTGTCTTCTATATATTTTTTTATATTAGGTATACTTTATTGTACACCAATGTAATAAATAGTACAATTTGAGGCTTAAACTTAAAACAATTAGCGGCCTTTTCGCCTACACGCTACTTGGATTTTACCAATAACAAACACTGAACAACTCTTTTAAAAGGTACCTACCAAAGGATATACTCGTACATACAAAGACTTAATTTTTAAAACGAGCTGTCAGATATTCTCATATTTCAATTTCCACAAAAATAACCACAGCTCATTTAAAAAAATAATTACAATAATATATCCGCAGTTTGAACGGCCGCGGTCGCCGCCCAGCGGCCAGGCGCGGGCCACCGCTGCACCGGCGCGCTCGTAATCACTAGCTACTCCACATAATTAAAACATCGAGTTCCGTATAAATAGCAACCACTCAATGTGCTCATAAATGCGTAAATTTATTACAACGACTTCGATGAAAACGCTTCATAAAATACTAAAGTTGTGAACAGGAAACTCTATTTTTTTCTCACTTTGTAAAATTTTATGGATGCATTTTTTCTTTACTTTCGTTTTAGTTTTTATGTGGCAATCCCTATTGATTTTCTTTGTTTCGTGGGGATAAATTGAAATAACATTTTGTCTGACCTTTATTTAGTAACCAGTCAGTTTAGGTCCAACATTTAGGTTTCAAAAGGATTCTAAACTAAAATACTAATAATAAATCTATTAACTAACCTGACCTCGCTCTCTGCGTTATTAATACGAGTATTAGAACGATTACTCGTATTGTAGTCTCAATACTGTAAACCGTTGGTTTCCCAGTTCGGTTACGTTGTACTTTTATTAATAACTGACTTGTACCAGTGACTTTGAGAGGTTTTTCCATACTAACTTTGTTATTCCATTTGATCCTCTTAGGGATGAATTTTGAAAATCTTTGCACTAGCACTAAGCTCGTTTACATCATAAAAGAAAACCTTGTGTAAAATTTCTCGTTCCTAGTCCCAGTAGTTTTGGTCTTGCATTGATGACTGATATCAGTCTGTTTCTCCTTTTGCATATAGTACAAGAGAGATACAGTTTAAATTCATGACTTACTTACAAGTATTATAATGATTTATTTTTAGTTCTTTGTCATAATAATATCTGTTCCCTATTTAAGAGTACAACAGTTAATGTAGCTTCATAGACATTTGATTCGCGCATATTTACTGCCAGCAAAGAGAATGAAAGTCACTCCAACGTTCTAATAAAATTTTTAAAAAGAAATATTAAATTGTCAGTCCTTAGCAGTCCGTTCACCTTGCTCCTCGAGCAGTTCTCCGGAGTGAGAAAGTTTCAAACAGACATAATTTGACGTCGGATCACAGCGCTCACGCCTCTTTTTTATCATTATTCTTAACCGTCCCTCCTCAAGTACACGAAATAAAGAGCGCCTCCGTGATTAGAATAATATATTTCTCCAGTATAAAAAGTAGGACGAGAATTATTCTAGAAATGTGCTCGAATTTTGTTAGCTTTCAGACTTGTTAAAGGGTTAGCTTGGATATCTACCAAATTATAATATTATGCTGTAGAATTTGAATATAACAGAGTTTGAAAGAGAGAATCTTATTTTCTGGAGGATAAAGGAATCATAGTTTACGGTTTGTTGATTTTGTTAGACGTATGCAATCAGGAAATGTACATTTACGATTACATGTACACTTTGCCGGATATATTCAAACAATAGTGTTCTAGAACCTGAATTCCCTCCACTAAATATATCACTACATATACACCGCCCTAGAAAACCACAATACCCAAGAACAGTACACCTCGTAACCACATTTCAAGTCTCGAATTGTACCACATTAACGTTACAAGAGGAGCATGTCTGAACACGCTCGAAACTCTAAACTAATCCGATGTATCAGGATCGGTAATAACACGAGTTTGTATCATATAGTGGGGACACACCCTGTAGCATAGTGCGCGCACAGAGAGTTGGCGTGGGAGTGTAGCGAGTAGGGAAGACTTGGCCTACATACAGTCGGCACGGCTAGGCCTGGCCTACATAAGCCAGTATTACAGCGCAAGGGCCCCAAGATCATCGATACCGTGTTATTTCAAGTTTCGGCTGAACAAATTGGAAAGGCGCGAGTTGAGAGCGGAAGTGATTAGAGATTGAATCTTGATTGGTAATTTAAGTTTGGTAGTCGCTCGTAGTGCTCTCTGCTCGTGGCCGCGGTTAGTTCTTAAAGGTTATTTAATGTTTATTATTATTTCACACATGATTATGATTATGTGGTGATAGTGCACGTAGTTCAGGATTTACACTACATAAATGAATACCTATACATCCAGAATAACGATCTTATACAGTTTGAATTAAAAAGGTACAGTTTTTTTTAAACTACAAAAATGTTGACGAAATATTTTACCACTACGGGGATCAAAATCATGTAGTGGAGTAACAAACATATTTCTAAAGATCTTGACAAACAAATTGTACACTCAAATGCAAGATTTGGACATTGTTTGATATATCTTATAAATCAGAACCTGATAACATAATAAACCAGATAGACTATTAATAACCCAGCTATATTTTAAAGGTCAGGTCAGGTTCAGGTTAAAGTAGGTTTCTAACTCGCTTATGCCATAAAAGAAAATCTCTCGCTCCTAGTCTCTGAAGTTTCGCCTGTTCATTGATATGTCAGTCAATCTATTTCTCCTTTTATACATACAGATTAAAGTACTAGTACTGGCCCAAATAATACTGCACAAACTCGAGCTTAATACCTTAAGCATTTTCTATGAGTTGGCTTTTGGTTTTCATCAAAAACATTCGCTTATAGCTTGCACCCCGTACCCAGGCACCGCAGTTCCTGCGTACGGCGGTCGGGCCGACGCCGGTCCGACGGTCGCTGCCGGAGAGCCGGCTCCGACCTCTTGATCCAATATTATTCTATGATAAATTACTTACCCTCTGCCGAAGCTTTGTCCCTCCCACTTCAGCTCAAAGGAATCCAGCGCCATTTGTCTTTCGCTCTATATCTGTGCCAGTACTCTTACTAGATTTCTACGAAATGCAGACTATCTATCTTGGGCGGATCTTCGCTTAGATTGACAGTTGTCCGAGGTTCTTTGTTCCTTTGATGCTTTTAGGTTTTTAAATGAAGTAAATATGTTCTCTGTTAGAGACAGGAGACCTCTGAGATCGAGAGATTTTTGGTTGTTTATAAAAAAAAAAAAAAATTTTTTTTTTTTTATTGCGCTCAGTTGCCCTTTGCGTTCCAAAGACGCGGTGGCTTCCAATGATCCCGCAGTCCGTTTTCGGTAGCTGCATTGTCTCCTTGATGGCGATGACATCATCTCCTTAGTCTTTTTCCAACTAGCTTGTGGTTGGCTTCCAGTCTAACCGAATGTGCCTGAATACTTATTGGGCAACATGATATTTTTTGTTTTGATGGCTAGACTGATGTTCAGATTTTCTGGCGTATGAATGATAACTGGAACCAAAGATTTAGGTGCTTTCCGAAGTAAAAGATATCAGTAATGTTATTTCTTTATTTTACACAAAAACCTACATAAACTTAGAATATACAGAAATATGATTGTAATAAAATATAATCGTATTATTTGTTCCAATGAATATTTAAAAATTAAACGGTAATGCATTTTGTAACGTAAAATCTATTTATAATAATAATTAGCTATTAAACGGTAAACGGAATGTTGAATAACCTCCGTTTCACGACTGATACGCTGATCATTAAAATACATAACATTTTGATTGACATACTCTGAGAAATAACTTCCATAACAGATTCAATTTCCGATACGCCTCCGCGTCTGATTCCCCTCCGTAAATTATTAAGCCACTGCTAATATTAGCATTAAATACCGACACTCCATTCTCTCACGACCAGGAAACGTTTGAGAAGTCGGCTGATACGTAAAGCGAACTCGCAATCAAATAGAAACAATTAGCAAGTTGTGAAGGAGTAGATCCGCATCAGATCTCGTCTCCCGCCGGGTCAATACATTAGTATCGACAGATGTGATTGCATATTCAAGTACGCCCTTAGTTAAGGACGTGCGCCTAAAACACTTATGTGGACAACCCTCCCCGGCCCGCAAATCGAATCAGGCCCACCAACCCTCAGGGCACTAGACGGACGACATAATTCCCTATTTGCTTGCCCACGAGATTTCATCCGCATCTCAGAAATGACAACGTTTGTCTTCCAAATAAAATACACTACGACTTATCGGAGGATTTGGGACACGGATGAATGAAAATGTTGTTGTTTCCGATCGTTCGTTTAATGACGTCGGCATTCCGAGATGTATCAAACGGAAAATATGAAAGCGAGGGTCGCGTTTCAAAGATGTTCGGAATTACCAGAAATTAATTTACATAATTGCCCTTATCACATTATGTAACTGACAGGTTTCTTTAAGGGATCGTATTCGTAACCTTGTACATTCCATATTTTTCGAATAATGTCAATTTATCGGGAAATTTGCTCATACATGAGTTTCTTTTTTTTATAAAAACTGTATCACAAGTTGTCGGAGCGTTTGAAATAAAAACTGCAGAATCTGACTAAACATCAAAACTTTGAATGTAATGTTATCCGTCGTCAGAATTAAAGCTCTGCGAGCAGCACGAGCGGCGAGAGCGACGGGAGCGACGGGAGCGGAGCGAGCGAGCCCACCTGCGATATTAAAAGTCACGTCTTATCCTGAACAAGTGGTAAAAAGGAAGGGTAAAACTTCCCGCTGCCGGTAAAATATTCACCTGAACATATAACGCGAGCCCGGGGTGGGTGATCTTCACTCTGAAATTAAACAAGTTATGAATGGGAAACTTTCAAGAACGGGATTTAATAGTCGTGGATAAGTAATAACTGAGTTTCATTAGTATTCGAAACATTTTATGAATAAAGTTGTGGTTATTAATGGCACTATTCGCAGTTTCGTATCCGCGCGCTCGGGTTTAGGTTTATAATTTAATTTGCGAACAATATTCGGGCGGGTAGCTTAAATCAATGTAGCTAGTTACGTACGAGTGTGTGGTCGGCTGCGCGATCAAACCGCTGTTTAGCCATACTAATTAATCCAATGAATATAAATTCTAGTTTCTCTCATGCGTTTTTTATCTATTTTAAAATAAAACCCGGCGAACTTTGCTCATATATTTCTGCAACAGAAAATAAAATGAAATTAACATCTATTTCTCCGTTAAACGTCGCAGTGAAGGCTACGAGAGCCATTTTGATAAATATTGTGCTCCCTTGGGTCGGGCGCTACAAAGGAGAACTTTGTTGCGTTTTTACTTGAATGCATATTTATTATTTGAAAAGGCGTAGTAATGAAACCTGTGAAGTTATAAATGAAAAGGGTGAGTAGAGCGCGTATTTTTTTTATAGAAAGAAAGAAAATTAATTTATTTAGCACAACAAAAAGCACACACACAACAGTTAAATAAACACAAAAATAAATAAATAAAAATGAAGCATAAAATATGTACAATTATGTGGCAGGTCCAGTTCAGCATGCATGCCAGACAACTAGTTCCTGACGCTGGTTTTCAACTGAATTTGATTTTGTGACTCAACACATAGGTATATAGGCAGTCTTCTCTACATACTGACCAATAACATATTAGAGTATATAGAATTAAAGAGACCATTAGCATTCATTGTCAATTTTACGACCACCAGACTTCTATTTAAAATGTTACTTGAAAAGGTAAACTTACGTAATTACTTCAACCTTATTTTCAAAATATAAATATCTTTAAGCTCCTAACTTTTCCAAACCGAACTTTGTTCGTATAGGCATTAACATTACCTCAGTTTTATCCTAATTATATTCCGTAAATAGAGTACAAGCTTACTTTTAGATGAGAATTTTAAAATCAGGCTTCGGGGAGCTTTCTTTGTTGAACTAGAGATCTAAATATACAATGTGGGGATGACAATAGGATCATAAATGAAAACACTGGCAATATCATTACGAATAACTTTTAGTAGGGGACCAAACCGGAAATCGTGAAAAAAAATTCAGCTGTCCAGTACATTTTGTCGACTTATGCAAACACACTTTTTTTACGATTTCAGAGTTGGTCCCATACTAAAAGTTATTCGTAATTATGAGTATAACCAGTGTATTCATTTATGATCCTATTGTCATCCCCACATTGTATAAAAGGAGAAACTGATTGACATACTTGTATAATATCAACCCACAGCAGAAACTTTCAGACTTGGAGCGTGGAATTTTGCACAGTGCTTACTTTTGTAACGTAGGCGAACACTTACAGAGGATTTTTCAAAATACAAAGGAGGGAAATCTTCCATATGACTTCTCCCGCTCTGGGTGAAGCGGGAAGGCGTGTCAGACTTGTTAGTTACTGACTAAAACTCCTTTTCCTGCTTTGCCTTTATTCCGGAGTTCTCTTTTGTTGAACTCAGACCCCACTAGGTTTCGTCCCTGCCGGGCCGCTGAGGCTCGGAGTGTAAAATTTCGTGCAGGCCTTAGTTTTATGGCTTAAGCGAGCATTAAAAGAGGATTTTTCAAAATTTCGCCCCCGTGTCGTCCCTTAGGAGATGACACGGGGGCCCAAAGTTTGCATGGACAAACCTACTTCTGCAAAGCCGCTTGTAGAAGCTAGTTAACTGTTAAACCTTTCAAAAAGATAATCAAAAGCACGAGGATTATTTGTTTTAACCGGTGGCATACGGAAGGCATGGTGGCATACGGAAGGACGGCAATCGGTGCCTGGTCCCTAATGAATTGACCTGGCCCAATCGCTCGTGTAATGTTTGACTGATTGCTCGGCAACCTTGGACCTACCACGTGATTTACTTTGCTTTCTTATTGATTGATCTGAATTGTTAATGGTTTGTTTGGTTTTTTAGATTTTTTTGTTTAAGAATTATTAAAGAAAGGCGGTCCCGTTACGGTCCCGGCAGACGATGTTCTGCTTTTCGTCAGAAAAGAACTAAAAAACTGGTGGCAGTGCCACATACTAAGCCAAATTGTATTTTCCAATCATTTACAGACCCATACATATACACACAATATTTATCCGAATCCGATCAAGCCGCTTCAGAGGAGTTAGGTTACAAACACACGACTGAAGAATTATATCTATTGTGAAATCTATAATATTGACAGTTTAATTGACAAACATTAAGGTTTTTTAAATAGATTAGCACAATGATTTTACTTCTGTGTATAGTTGGCAATAATGAAGCTACAAATAACTTAAAGGGACTTTTTTATTATGTTGCATTTGACCACTACCTCACCTGATAGTAAATGATCATGTGGCTGAAGTTGCAGCTCGCTTGACTAAAAGTAACCTATTCACACTCAAACACTCCTAGGTTATAGCTATCAGAAAACACAGACTCCGACAGGAAATTCCATTCATTAGCTGTCCGCATGATAATATCTCACTGCCTATTTCCTCGTACACACATTTAACTCTTCGGAGTGTACCCTTTCAAAGTTAACATAATTTTTCAAAATCAACCTTAAAAACATACATTAAAGTAGCACCTGACAACAACACAAGTGTAACATAATTTCCGTCCAGTCGGAGAGTGTCCGCACTGTCCGGAATGTCCGGGTGTCCGGGTGTTCGGAGCGGACATAATTTAATACATTGACGACATCTTCGTGCTGGCGGGTCCGCGTTGCGTGACCCACGTACCTAACCGTTGACCTGATAAAAAGGTGATCGGAATCCTGGAGTTAGGAGACAGGCGGGAGCGAGAGCGATTTAAAGAGTAGAGGCTATTTTCGATATTTTTTTACATAAACGCCTGTAAGATTTAAATTATTTTCATTATTGTAATTTGGTGAATATGAGTTATACACATGAGCGGCATGGCGCCAACGGCAGAGGTAACTGCAGACGTCAACACAGATCGACGGTAGCGCTAGGCTACGTTTTACAATTGCTAGCCGTCCTCGTTCGTGCCCGTGTTCGTCCTACGACTTCCAAATGCTCGGGGCGCGGGCGTCCCCGGCGAGGGTCGGAGCGTAAGGTTTGTACTTGTTTCAGGGTTTCAGCCGCCTCTTTTGCTTTCATTATTGCTTCGCAGAAGGAGCTGATCGCTTCCCATTTCCTCTAGTTTCAATGCAATGGCATTGTTACTCTTCGTAGATGGAGTACGATTCCATGGATGGATCACACACCCATTAGACTGTCTCAAATCGCCATACTCCTGTAACAGACACCACCAGCTAAGGTCTGCAGATACAGCAATCGAAGCGATTTCGCCGGGCTCCGAATAGATTGTCCACTCGCTATCTTTTGTGCCACTTATCAAGGGCGGCGTTTTGTGAACAAATTCTTTACTTTTTTCTGCGCTGTTCACTCGAATTTATTAAAATAAGGTCTGATCCAATACATTGTGCGCAGTAAATTACGACACGATTGTTGATCGCAGATTTTTTCGAGTCTCTCGAAGGTGGGATGGAAGGGAAAAGGCACATGTGGGTATGTTTGGTATTGGAAGAACGTAGCTGAATGAAAAGATGCGGGTCATAATACCGTCACGTCTATTTTAGTATTTTGAAATAGCGTGCAATATTTTTGGTCTACTAACCTTTTCGATCCAACATTTTATCCATCTCAGCTAAATTTTATTATTGGTAAAGCGGCCAAGCGTGATAGTCGAACTTAAGGTCTTCGGAACGATAACGATTACAAATCTTTTATTCAATTTTCATACTCGGTCATTAATTTTTATTATAGAGGTTTGTAAAAGAAATCTACTGATGCCAACTGCCGATAGATACATTAGTCTGGTTGGAGTTCACGACCTTTCAAATAACCGTTTCATAAGCATGATTACTTTTGTCATGCACTTTCAAACTGGGAGAAAAATAGAAAAATGTTTGCGATGTGCCTTTTAGAGTATAAAGGGCTCTAATTATTCCATACTCGTGCACGTGCTAATAACGGTCGTTTCTCAGAAAAACGTTGCTTTTTATTTCTTTATAACGTATTTTTCACCCGTTTTTTGTCAGCTTGATAAATGATACCGAGAATTTTATTGCAATAATGTTAAACTTTTGTTTATTTTCTAAATTAGTTTGCTACCAATTTGTGAACAATTTAAACTAAATTATCCTTTATATGGTATCGGATTTTCTCGCTGGAATTTCTAGTTTATGATTTCGGGGCAACATTTGTCGCTCTCAATAAAAGTATTCGATTGCATGGTGTTGAATTTGTTGAATGTCAGTTGTCGCTATATTGTTATACTAAACTTCGCATGCAACTATTTTTCCGGAATATTTTTCCCGTGGTGTGCTGCCTATTATTAAGTTCTCTGCTGCGTATTATTGGTTTTGATTGAAACCAGTATACGCTATCTACTTATCTTGATAACTTTAAATTTAATATAAATTATCCTGCCATCACAATTTCCTCGTAAACCGACAGGAATTTAGCACAGCTGTCGATTGGTAACTTACTATCTATTAATACCGCGACCAAATTTCCTGGCTTCCACTAGAGATACATACTTCGCAGCATTCACACTTCGCCACGTTTCCAGCGGTATCTCACTCAATTTATCTGCCTCCACGATAAAGTAAAATACATGTCAAAATTGAGTTTACGTCTAAAAACCAATTTGGATTATCTGATTTGCGAGTTTATATATAAAAATGGATTTTCTGTACGGATACGTTGTTCGGCGTGTTTATTTATTTTGCTGAGCAGCTTACAGGACGGGACTAGGCTTCGGTAATGAAGTTTTCATGTAACCCTAACTGAGCGGGTGATATTATGTCATTTTTTCCATAAAACATTCGATAAACTTACGATCTTCAAAGAAACCTTTCCCTAAGATCGCCTTAACAAATTGTTCAAACAGCAAATCACCTAAATCCTCAACCCCAAAGGTCGTCGACCAATTCTGTTACTAGAGACGAGTTCTATAGTCCTTGATCTTGTATAAACACGCACATTTACTTGTTTTTTATTTGAGCTACCATTGTTTGTTAATCGGAACATAAATCTGCTATTACAATTTAGGCACCTAGGCCACAAGCAAACACAAATTCATCACGACCAGAGACAGGTGATTGTGCTTGTATAGCCCACAGCCCAGTCACGCCACTTCCAAGCGCGTTAATGTTGCACTTTTAGCCCGAGCGTGCAGCCCGAATCAGAGGGTTTCGATCAAGTGCCGTTTAGGTCGTGAACTTACAAATTCAAAATCGAAACTTCGGCTATCGCCATCGATCCCCGCGATCGTTCGTCAGCACCGCATTGGCTCGGTATACCGACGCCGGTCACGTAGGTAGCGTATCTTTATTCCGCGACCTATTTGCCGTATCGCCTCCCAATCGTTTAGTTCTCGATTGACTTTATTAGTTCTGTATCGATTCTGCTTTGTTACCGTCATTAACGCCAGCGGCGAATCTTTTTTTTGTGTTTCGTTCTCGTGTGTGATGCGAGTTCGTGAGCGAAGTACTTACCAGCACGAGGATCGTATTACAGAGTTGTTGTCTTCGCTGTAATGTATCCTGATATAACGTCTCATGTATATGTTCTACGAGAAAATAAGAGTATTTCATATTCTGTTTTATTATTTATGAGTCCCGTGTTTATGAGTTCTTTGTGAAATAGCATCTGTTTGTAGATATTTTAATTATTTTCCAAGTTAGCATGAATTTTATTATTTCTTTGTCCATGTTTTTTACTACGATGTTGCTTTTAGTTTTAGTTGAAAAATCATGTTGTTTAGAGTTTTTATTATTTAGAGTATGTTTGCAGCATTTTGTCAAAATAACTTTACTAGACAATGTGTTTAATGCCCTGTTTTATCCCACATGAAATTTATCTTTTGTGTTTTAAAATGTGTCTCTTGCATTTAATAATTTAGAACTTTATGTTGTTGAATTTTCAATGCATGTTTGTTTCATAAACGAATATAGCGATAGACAGTAAATACAGGTTTTTATATTTTTTATTAAAACAGCGTATTTTTCGCTCCGTCTTATAGTAGGTAATAAGGAACAACTATATAAAGAATGAACTGATAACTAAATCTGAAAAAATAATGTAGCCATGATCTCATGGAGCGTAACCAACATTCACAACCTGGTTCAGTAGTGCTCGCTTTGTGCGGACCCAACTCAAACATGATGGGCGAGCGAGCTCACTCCATACAATCAAACTCGCAAACCACGGGTACCTAGGACTGCGGTATGGCACGTGTGTCTAGGTGACGAATGGACCTTGTAATGTTGGTAGCTAGGAGGTTCAAGATAGGCAAAGAATATGAGTAGAGATTGGAAATCAAAAATCTCTACAATATATAAACTGTTTGCAATGATCAACAATCCTATCTGTAGTTCGACGTCGCTCGTTTGTCGTATTGATACGTGTTCGAACGAGTCAGTATCCAGGCGGGTGCTGTTTAAGTTAATGCCAACGATTTCCCATCGTCCGGATCAATTAGGTCGCTCATCCCCGCCATGTTGAACGAAAATTGTGAACGAACAACAAAGTTAAACAAGTGGCGCGCGGCCGGCGTTGTGTTGTGTTGACACTTCTACACAACTACCATATATTTTTTGATTTGAATGAAAATAGACGCGCTTTTCAGTTAGAATATACATCGAATTTTACTTGAAAAATACGTGTAGGTGTGGTGACATTTTTCTATAGAAATAAAATACCATTCAGATAGCTACTGTGCGCCTGGAATAATACGCAGAGTTTTACAAGTTAGTGTTGTATTGATCGTATTTTTAAGCCAAAGCACAGAAAACATAACGTCCTTCGGGACGACAAAGGGTACCTCTGACTCTCATTTGTTGTAGTCAACCTTTACATTGGCTTCTAAATCTGCGATTTCAAGTCCGAAATCTGTGCGTAACAAGGCAACATCTATTAACAAACATAATCCCGGGGGCGGTCAGTATCCTCGCATATCCCATTAAAGAGGACAAACAATAAATTCGGGATAAAAGTGGGCAAATCCTTCGGGCGGACGGAGTCGATCCGTCGACCCCGAAAGACTGTCCTGCGTAGAGATAAACATCGATAAGGGTCCGGCTATCAGGCCCCGGCGCGGCGACCTGTTCATCTGCCTACTTTACGAAGGTACCTTCTATTTATGCAAAGGTGGGAACTTTCCAGTTTTTATGGCAGTAAGTTGAACTGAAATATCGTCCATTTGATGTAGGTACGCGACGACGTGAGCAGTCGAAGCTCGGTAGAGATTCTTGCTCCAACTTCCAACGAAAGGACTGTATTTTTTGAGCTTGCTTTTTATATAGAGAGCAGCTAAAGTGTGTATATACCTGAAATCTTTTGCTTTCATTCTAGAACCTCGTTTACTACTTCAGGAAAACTCGTATCTAACCAGATTTGTGATAAAATATTTACAACTTGAAAATAAAGTTCTGACAAAAAGTCGTTCACACAAAGCATTCCTATATCAAGGCTTCGTGGGCTAATATTTCATACCGTGACAGGTCGCTAACCTCTGCTCTGTATAAGTACGTTGAGTGAGAACCCATTTCAGTTAGTTGACTCTGAATACGTGCGCGGCGAGTTAAGTACCCGGCGATGAAAAATCTAGACCCGTTGAGACCCTGATCATGATATTGCAAAGATGTATCGTAACGATACCCAATTCTTGTAACTAGCTCTCACGAAACTGCTTTTTCACGATACAAGTAGCTTACTTTTTATCGCAATCTTATTTAGTTTTGAATTAAGTTTTTTCTACACCTTCTCACCCTTGGCTTATCGAACTAGGGCCGAGTATTTTTATAGGATATACTCGTAACTAGCCTATGTACTCAGAAACATGTAAGGAGCTAGCGCACGTATTTCAGTAATTATAAATTAAAATCATTACATTCTCTGAGACAGAGATTTCCTTTTTCAGATATAGACAAACAAATAATTTATGTTTTTTTAAGATGTTATTTAAAAACAGGAGTTCTATTAGTCAAAGTAAAAATATGAAGCCATGTAAAAAAAATTAAATGTGAAATTAGGGTCTGGAGTTTTACACCTATATAGTAATACTAATACCACAAAGATCAAAAGTAAATCTAACTAAATAGGTCAAATAAAAAATGTTGTGTAGTACATTTTTTTATATTAATTTCTGTGAGTAGAGTCGATGAAAACCTAGACTTTTGCGAAAGTAGATTCCTTAAAAGTTTTTTCTGTGAAAAACGTAATAGCTATTGGTAAATAACTAATAAATTTACCATTAGGTATAAATGAATAGATGTATGACATCAATATGATAATAGTACATTATGATACAAGTTTGTAATGGGGGTCATTATCGTCGCGGCGGTATTAAGACCCGAGCCATGGCGAGGGTCTTAAGAGAGCCAAGAACGATAATGCCATTGCTCACGTGTATCATACGACGTTTTTCGACACACTTGTGAAGAAAATAAATTAAAAATCAACTTTATTTAGTAGGTATATGAAAAGTTTATTTAGAGAAACAGTTCGTAAATGTGCAGTCAGTAAAGTTATAATTAACTATTTTTGACTGTATAGTGGTCCCATGACATACATGGTATGGTCGTCTTGAAGACGTAAAGCACAAACCATTTTCCTCATAAATAGTTGTTGTAGACATTTTTGTAAAATCTGTATTTTATTTTTAAATATGGCGGCTAAAAATTGACTTTTGTTAAACGCGCGCATTCGCGAAAAATGGCGGCCATAGACTGGCTACTCTAGCTCTTGGCTTAGAAAAAATAAGAATGAGGTTGCATATAAATAGAAAATACAAAGGACATTGCCAATCCTTGTATGGGAGTTGGACCAAGTGCTGCCCAGAATGAAGACCTAGTGCATTTTGTTCCTCAGGCTAATACTAATCATTAAACCAAAGCGCTTCAAAATCGGCTCCTGGAGTCAAGAAAAAAAACAGTTTTTCTAACCTAACCTAACCTATGTAAGTTAAAAATCTTTTTGTAGAAGTTTGACCAAGGACTGCCCAGAATGAACACATAGTGCATTTTGTTCCTCAGGCCAATACTAATCATTATACCGAAGTGCATTAAAATCGGCTCCTGGGGTTAAGAAAAAAAGGGTTTTTCTAACCTAACCTAACCTAAGTTAAAAATCTTTGTGTGGAAGTTTAACCAAGTGCTGCCCAGAATGAACACCTAGTGCATTTTGTTCCTCAGGCCAATACTAATCAGTAAAATACTAATTACTAGTATTGGTCCAAGGTGTGATTACAGAAAGAAAGATTTTTAAGTTAGGTTAGGTTAGGTTATAAAAACCCTTTTTTTTCTTGACTCTAGGAGCCGATTTTGATGCACTTCGGTTTAATGATTAGTATTGGCCTGAGGAACAAAATGCACTAGGTGTTCATTCTGGGTAGTACTTGGTCAAACTTCTACACAAAGATTTTTAACTTACATAGGGTAGGTTAGGATAGAAAAACAGTTTTTTTTCTTGACTCCAGGAGCCGATTTTGAAGTGCTTTGGTTTAATGATTAATGTTGGCCTGCGGAACAAAAGGCACTAGGTGTTCATTCTGGGCAGTCCTTGGTCAAACTTCTACAAGAAAGATTTTTAACTTAGGTTAGGTTAGAAAAACCCTTTTTTTCTTGACTTCAGGAGCCGATTTTGATGCGCTTCGGTTTAATGATTAGTATTGGCCTGAGGAACAAAATGCACTAAGTGTTCATTCTGGGCAGCACTTGGTCAAACTTCCACACAAAGATTTTTAAACTTAAGTTAGGTTAGGTTAGGTTAGAAAAACCCTTTTTTTTCTTGACTCCGGGAGCCGATTTTGATGCACTTCGGTTTAATGATTAGTATTGGCCTGAGGAACAAAATGCACTAGGTGTTCATTCTGGGCAGTCCTTGGTCAAACTTCTACAAAAAGATTTTTAACTTACATAGGTTAGGTTAGGTTAGAAAAACTGTTTTTTTTCTTGACTCCAGGAGCCGATTTTGAAGCGCTTCGGTTTAATGATTAGTATTGGCCTGAGGAACAAAATGCACTAAGTGTTCATTCTGGGCAGCACTTGGTCAAACTTCCACACAAAGATTTTTAACTTAGGTTAGGTTAGAAAAACCCTTTTTTTCTTGATTCCAGCAGCCGATTTTGATGCGCTTCGGTTTAATGATTAGTATTGGCCTGAGGAACAAAATGCACTAGGTATACATTCTGGGCAGCACTTGGTCAAACTTCCACACAAAGATTTTTAAGTTAGGTTAGGTTAGGTTAGAAAACCCTTTTTTTTCTTGACTCCAGGAGCCGATTTTGAAGCGCTTCGGTTTAATGATTAGTATTGGCCTGAGGAACAAAATGCACTAAGTGTTCATTCTGGGCAGCACTTGGTCAAACTTCCACACAAAGATTTTTAACTTAGGTTAGGTTAGAAAAACCCTTTTTTTCTTAACTTCAGGAGCCGATTTTGATGCGCTTTGGTTTAATGATTAGTATTGGCCTGAGGAACAAAATGTACTAAGTGTTCATTCTGGGCAGCACTTGGTCAAACTTCCACACAAAGATTTTTAACTTAGGTTAGGTTAGGTTAGAAAAACCCTTTTTTTTCTTGACTCCAGGAGCCGATTTTGATGCGCTTCGGTTTAATAATTAGTATTGGCCTGAGGAACAAAGTGCACTAGATGTACATTCTAGGCAGCACTTGGTTAAACTTCCACACAAAGATTTTTAACTTAGGTTAGGTTAGGTTAGAAAAACTCTTTTTTTTCTTGACTCCAGGAGCCGATTTCGATGCGCTTCGATTTAATGATTAGTATTGGCCTGAGGAACAAAATGCACTAGGTCTTCATTCTGGGCAGCACTTGGTCCACACCCTGTCAATCTCCTTTGATGAAAGATTTAATTAATTAAATATGTAAAATTTTAAATAGTTTATTTAAACATGAAATTGCATGAAATAAGTAAGCAAAACACTAATTTATGCTATTGAACGCAATAACAAACTTTATTATTTTTTTGTCTTAAAACTCTTTTTGACAAAGAAGAGGTTAAACAAAAAGGTTCTAACTACATTACCGCACATGTGCATAATAGTAATCAAAATGTCACAGTTTGGTAACGAGTCCCTTTATATACCTAAGTGCAGTGCAATAACAGCCACTTTATGAGCAAGTGTGTCGAAAAAGAATTAATTTATTCATAATTATAATAGTCTATCTTTATTTACATGTTATATTGGTGCATTGATAACTATTTTGTATGTACTTATTTTCCCATTATATGTTATACACGGTATCTTCAAATGTATAAAGTATTTTTTCAAAGATGTTTTTGGTTTTTCTATTCATAGTAGTTTTGTTAGTGACTGCGTTTCTAATGGAGATAAGTTGAGCTTTGTCTCCGGTGTTGTGTTTAAATATTAATTAGGCAAAGATTTAGTTTGCACACATGGTTTGTTAGCTACACACACTAATTAGGTAATTAATAAGCTTCTCGAGTCAAACGACAGTTTTCTATTTGTTTGTATATCTTTAAGTTGCCTCTACTGTGTTGTTTCTGCACCATCCTAAGGACGACTGGTATAAAATGCCTAAGGTATTAAGTCCGCTTTTGTACGTTAACTTGTGCATAAAGTTTATAAAATAAATAAATAAATAAAGTAGTCTTACGGAAAGTTTAATCAGATAAACTAAACAGTAAAGTATCATTAAAAAATATTTGTGTCTTCAGCGAAAAGGAGCTCGAAAAAATTATATTAAATCATAAAATAACTCTCTTTTGAAATACAAACCGATTTCTCAGAGTAATTGACATAAGATCTACGTCTACATTTTCGGAATTTGAATTCTTTATCTTACTGAGCATAGGTCACACTCATTTTTTGCGTCGTCTCTCTCAAATTGGGCTCTTTATTTTGTTGACCTCCTCACTTGTGACTATTACGGAGTTACGCCCTCTGAAGAGTGTTAATAAAATATCGATTGTTACCCTCTTGCCCTGGAGGACTATCGCGCGTTCCCTCCGAGAGCATCCCATGATTTATGAAAATTATTTTCTTTGTCTTGGAAACTCCGCATATTTTAGGACAACGATGGAAAGTGTTGAAAACTTGTTGAATCGCTTTTGGTTACTGTCATTACCATACCTTGTGTGCGTTCGTTTTGTCGTAAAATTCCTCGCTTCCAAGATCCCAAACGAGCGTTCCGTTACTAAGAGATACAGTTTACACAGAGTTTATTCTATTTATTGACTTATTTTAATCTGTTTTCCGAGACTATTTAACGTTTGTAGTTACAACCTTGTTAATTAATAAGGTTAAAATCATTTTTAAGTGTTCCTATTATGTTAGTTCGACAAAAGGAGATGCGATTAACGATATGCGAAAAACTGTACTGCGACTAAGCATAGTTCAAATACACGCTGGAGCGATACACTGAAGCTAGGCCACGCCGGCCGGTTAGCTCCCACCTTAGCCTTCGTAGTTATTTTTTTATACCCACCATGGAGTAGAAGCCCCGCGGGGCAAGGTTTTTTCAAGCTTTCTTAGCAGGTAAAGTAGTATTAAACTACCGTAATACTGTGCCTTCGTACTGTTGAATTAGAGTACTCTCACAAGTAGTAGTCGCACAATTGTTTGTCGCTCTACTGTAGTGTCGTACTACAGTCGCACAATAGTTTATCACACCAGCTTGAGGTCGAATTTTAGTGTCTCGCACAATCGTGCATTCGAAATAAGGGGAGTCGCAGTACAGTTTTGTCGCACAAGCGTAAATCGCACATCCATTTGTTGAGTTCATGTAGTATTCTCCAATTCGATTACTTCATACAAAGCCCCTTATGTCATTTATCACTACAAAAGGGCGCTTGCATCAGGAGACCTAGACAAGTCTGATAAGTTTTTTGAACTATTCCAATAATGTCAAGGTATAAGTACCTACTACGATATATTAGCCACTCAACCTAAATGTTTATCTGTTAAACGTGCTCCGCTTAAATCGGCTAGTGTTTCAATATTGGAGTTGTAGGTGCATTGAAAAAGTCGTGAGAAGTTTTACTGCGTGTAAAAAGTTTTTTTTATAGGTCTAGCCACGGTCTAATATAGGTAAAAATAAATGCCTGAACTGAAAATATAGATTTTATTTGATACTGATATAAATATAGATTTTATAATATAATATGAAATTCTAACATAATTTATTGGCTGTTTTCGGTTCTAAAAGTTAAAAATCAAGTAATGAATTTGGATATTTCCTTTGATTTTCCGACGGTATATAGATTCTCAGGCAATTTTCCAGTTTCTTGTTGTTATTACACAAAGTACATTCAAACTCGGGATTTCGAAGACAAACTTGGAACTGAAACTCTAGCAATAACTTCATAAAATGGTTCGTTGTGCAAAAAATGTTAAGTGACTTTCCTAAACATAGCTTTTCCTCCAACCAGCTTATTTATTTTCCGGTGCTTAAGCATTGTTATGAGTTATTTTTTGTGATTATTTTCCTTATACACTGTCGAATACTATGATTAGGAACTTTATAACATGAGAAACACACGATGGAGTGTTGCCCCAATTTTATTTTCATTGGCAATTCCATTTAGTTTCCGCAGAAATCTAATATTTTTGTGAGTTTTATTTTGCTTCGAAGTTTTAAAACATTTATATTCGTTAGTGTTTTTCTGAAAATAACTTACATGCAATCGTTTACAAAAATAATAATAATTTCGTTATCGTCTAATAATAATTAGTGTTGTTGTATTTTATTGCATTTTTATTTATGCAATATGTGGCATCAAAAAAATTTAAACTACAATACGTTTTAATGTACTTAATATTAATTCAGTTTCGTTGCTATTGAACGTCGAATAAATTTGAACTAAGGACAATATTAACAGACCGTTTGAGAAACTATTTGCTATTGTCTATGTATTTTCAATATCGGTAGAATTTAAAATAATTTTATGAATGTAGTCAACGTCCCGAATAATATAAGCAGGTTCAATTTATGCTGTCAACTTATTCTATACTAGAGCTTTAGTTTCGGGGCTGAAGTTAACAGGTTTGCGACCAAACTTCACTCACTTGTTTGCCAACAAACTGCGTATTCTAACAGATTTATTTCAACGCGATATTTTTAATAATATTAAAACTCTAATTTTTCTATTTCATTCTGAACTATGATGGTATTACACTAAGAAGAAGTTGTAGAATGAAAGTGTTTAAACATAGCCGAGAGCCAAAGATAAAATGGAAAATTAAAATGGTTTTATGATGTTACGAGAGAAGGAGCTCGTGCTTTTCGCAGCTCGAGTGATTCATCTAAAATCAATTTTATTCAGAGCAGATGCGAGGATATTTTTTTCAATTTTCTCTCGTTCGAACACCCTTAGGCCGCCGGTAAAGTTATTAAACCGCCGTAAACTGTCATTAGCTTATTTAGAAGGCCGCAGTCGCTCGCGGCTCGACAGAAATTAAATAACGTCATGAATAGCGAGAGCGCTTCAATTCGCCGCCTCGCGACAAGTGTATAATTAAGAAAATTACAGATGCCAACTAAAACAAAACCACGCCGTAATGGCGGACTGTGAAAAGGCCCTTTTATACTTTTCCATTTGAAACGATCCCCATTTGAATGGATTTCAGGTCTTTGGACGTGAATCCGTTATGTTTAATAGATTCAAAATTTCAAAGACCTGTTAATTCTGTAGATTCGTCGAAAAAAATGTTTTGCACCCCTGCTGAATTACAAGCAGGTTTTTAAATTTTAAATGAATTTATTTGGATCATGTTTGCAACAACATTTTTCACGTGTTTATGAATTTTTAACTTGGTTGTGCCATGAATACGTTTCGAATTGAATTTATTTGTGTCAATGGCGAACAAAATTTGAAATTGTGAGATCTTTGTAGCAGTTTGCAAATTGTGTTAACCACAGCTTTGATTTACAGTTTCGAAGTTTAACCAGAGAGGCTCCTGTTGTCTTTAGTCTGAAGTTTGTTGATGTGGTGGCCTACATAATTCTCAACTAAAATACATTGTATATACATAACTACACCATCAATTAAGTTCGCTCCTTTGTTTGTTAAATCTTGAGTAGAATGAGCCGGTAGCTCAAGAGATACAAGTTAAGTTGGATGAATCGGTAGCCCGAGAGATACGAGTTATGTTGGTTACACAAAAATCATATGGGAGTTAGCTTCCTAGCTATTTCGTAACCAAAAAACCTTCTGTTTCATGAATGTTAGTTGAGTAACGCTCTAATTATTACAGGCACAGCTGTTAATTAAGCTTTGAGTAGTTTTAACCTAGATTCTATCACTCATTTGAGCGTGAAAAAGTGGCCAATCTAGGTACAGACACACATACAAACTTTCGCCTTAATAATATTAGTGTGATATGATGATAAAATGAACACATACGTATCGAAAATCTGTTCAGCCTTGCATGACATATAATGTCCTGATGCATACCCAATACAACCCCCGGAGATATCAGACCATTTCTTTCGTTTACGTCATTTCCGAGTATAATCTACAAAACTCATCGTTTTCTAAATAAAAATGAAAACATCGAGTGGGTCGCGACCGGATCCCGCGTAAATAAACGCCAACGAAATCAATGAGATATTTTTAAATGTAAATCATTTCTCTTCCGTATATTTTTGTAAGCCTTTTTCAAAAGTATCGCAGATTTGAACGTTATTTCAATTTTATAGAATAATATCCACCTTTTTCTCTTCACTTCGTTTCGCAATTAAATGGCGCTGGATGCCTTCAAAAGCATTCGTGTAACAATGTCCAACTTGAAAATACGCTTCAATGAAAATTATATCATTTCTAAACATGGTTTTAATAATATCGCTGTTTGATGTTTATTGGTTTATATTTTTGATTCTGTTTGTTTTGAGTTTTGATTAGAATTAAAAAGGTATCGCCGACGATTGCCTTTGTAACTCGTACACTGACAGAGGTTAAAATTAATTCCAATTGGAGGTTTATTTGTAGAGAACTATTTATAATTTAGTTTTAGGATAGTTTCAAATGATCGTTATTTGGTTTATTATTTGCTTTCATTTTAACTAGTGTATTTATATTATTGATACCCGTTCTATTACATATTAAATTAGGCACTACATTTAGAAGCTTTTCAACTGCAAATATTTATCAATCTCCCAAACTAGGAGTATGTACTTAATTTTTAATTTAGTAATTAGTTTAGAGTTTTTATAATTATTTTTTAATTGTACTGTAATTATGGTTAAAATCTAAATTATCTGTGAAAATAAATGTACTTCTAAACTTTCTCCAATTGTTCTTAAAGCCCAACCTAACGTTATCAAATAAGGCTAGGTCACCTAACCTTGGCATGTGGCACTTAACCGACTTTACTGAAAGGTGCAGTGACCTTGCGTGCGATGCGTATCGGATCACCAGGTCACACGACCTGCGACAAGGTCACACGAAAAAAACAACCCTATGTGGAACGAATTAATATTATTACGCTTAAGGGTGGTAGTGGCCTAGTTTTAAATTGCTTGCTCATTGGTGTGAAATTCTTTCGAAAACCTTATGTTTTAATATATTTTATTGGGTTTAATTAACACAATAATCGCATGCGCTATTAGTTTAATCTATTTGGTCGGCAAAATATGTCTTTTTGAATTATATTTAAAGTTGCTTCTTCTTCAATAAATATTATGCATTATATCACTCACCTACTGCATCAACTGAGCCGTGCTTTTCGATCATTTTAGTACCAATTAATGTGAATGCAAATAAAACGGCAATACTTGATGTCTTTTTAAGGTTATAAAGTCTCGTAGTCGTGCTACGAATCGCTACGAATTACTACGAAATGCTACGTAGTGCAGGGTGCTACGCCGCCGCGACAGTAGATAGCAACATTATGAGGATAAATACACTATACTTCTTACCTACGTACTATGCATCCCGTTCTCGGTGTATGTAACTCAAGTAACGATAAGCAAAGATCACACATTATCCGTACTTAAGATGGCGGCATCAGCCACTACAAGCAAGGGGATAACGTAACTCACGTCGGTATAACAACTCAGAGGATGAGTTCTATGCCATTCATAAATTAAATTCATATCTAAAATTAAGTGATTTCGGAAGAACCACAGCTACGATCGTATTATTTTTCTACTCAGTTCCACAGTAAGAGTACCTTACAGTCAAAATGCATCTCATGAAAAATCCAATACGCTCAAAGGCGGCTACGATACCCAGAGTTCCCTTGCCCACCTTCTTTCCAATTTCGTCATTAGATCAGTTCGGTAGTACGGCAGGCGGTCCGGTGGTCCGGCGGTCCGGCGCTGCGTCCGGCCCGGTCGGCGGTCAAGCAGAACCGCATACGATTACCATAACGAACATCTGCCTAACAAACAAATATTGAAATCCCAAGTTTAAATGGAATTTTGATTTGATTTCTTCGCGGCGAATTATAATTTCAAATAAGTCGGGAGATGAAAAATCTGGATCGGACCATCAAAGTTTCGGACTCGCCCGGATGAAGCGAGGTCGGGGGGGGGGGGGGGGGGGGGGGAGCAGCGCGCGGGCAGGTGGCGGCGGGGCGGGGGGGGGTGACGCGAGCTTCACAAATACTTCGTGTTTGGATCGCTTTATGTCTAAACTGACTTTTAATGTAGGTAATGTTAAAAGTTTTAATGTAATACCTATTTGTAAGTTGAACGCGATTTTTCAAGTTATCTCGCGAGTGTAGCGAGCTGCTGATGAGATGTTTTACAAGCACTAATGGGACTAGACTTTATAATGTCTTACACATTGTTAAAGTACAAATGCAATTACGAATTGTTGAAGTTGTCAGACGTGAACTCGGTAATTGGTGATTAGGCACATCGCGGGCTACATATTGCTCAAACTGGGTGCTAACAGGCTTGTTCACAGAATTTAATTTAACAGTACTACGTAAAGGGTTCATAAGAAACTCTTAATAGACCTTCTTCAAAATAACTGTAGTCACAATCACACAGCCTTAGCGATACAATTATACGTGTAGGAACATCTGAAACGATAAGCATTAAAAGCATCACGAAATAAAATACAAATTGGAAAGAAACTCAAAATAAAATAGCGGAATAGGGTAAAACGTAGAACGAAATGGGGAAACGGGGAAAACATGCCATGGAATGGACGCCAATAAAACGTAACGACGATCTGCTTAACATTCAGTGACCGGTAATTTTAACTGTATCCGATGAAGGTACACTGATAGCTAACATTTCCGTTTAGCTTTACGGAAATATCACTACGGCTTTGGAACTAACTGAAGGAACATAATGGGTAAAAGTATTATACTCATTCTTACTCCACCAAGACTGAGAGAAATTACTTGATTATTTCCCTAATCTAAACTAAAACAAATACATTCGTGATAAACAAATCTGACCAAATACCTCAAAACATTTTTAGGAGTATGTGATACTAGAACTGTTGATCCGAAGCATATTTACTTTTCGTCAGGTGGAATCGCAGTCAAGTGCTTGACTGCGATTCCACCTGACCACCTTTAGTTAGACTAAATTATATTAAAAAGAAAAAATAAGGTTAAAACTGGTAAAATAATAACTGTAAAAAGACTTACTAAACACAACTTTCTTCTTTAATTTACTTCGAGTCTTAGCTCCAATACAATTTCATTTTCCATCTTACGAGTAGCTCGCAGACCGACTGGAGGCTTCGTAGGATATTTTAAAACAAGTTCTAGAAGCACAGTAATAAGTTATGAGCTCATCGCGATACCTCACAACTGGTCATCACTCATGCATGCTCGGCGCGATACACTGCGATCTCATCTTTCTGCTGAACCTCAGTTCATTACTCTGGCTGAATGTTTGATGGTCGCTCACTATATTTAATTGAATGTGTGATGAAAAATCTTTTACTAGCCCTTGTCTGTATGATCTTGGTTAATTATTTGGAGAGTAACGGCGGCGGTATTAAGCGAAGTCTGGAATGTATCAGTGGTCCTGACTATCATGCCGGAGGTCGTGGGTCCGATTCCCATCCCTATCCAGGACAAATGTTTGTGTGATGAGCATGATTATTTTTTTCTGTGTCCCAGGTGTAATTTGTTTATAAAATGTATGTATTTAGACATTTTTAAGATTGTTTATCAGTTGTCTAGTACTCATATCACAAGCTCTAGATGGCGGTGCCTAAAAGTTGTGGAATATTATAATATTAAATATCGAGTTTATCAACAATGCCATTTAAAATCTATTCATGAAAAGTTTTGCAAATAACGCATTTATTTCTTCATGTTTTGGAGCGAGTATCCACCGCTGTACAAGAGTACATCAGCGAGATAGATTCGCCGGCTGATCGCTCACGGCGCCTATTACATTATTTCCTCCGCTTCAAAGCAATAGTCTGGAATCGTAACGGGAACAAATTCCTAATCCAATATTAAGAAAAACAATGATCAGCAAAATGGTTCTTTCAATATTTAATGGCCGCTTACGGGATTGGGATCATGACTTGAGTATCTCCATCAAATCAACTCGAACGACTTAAATGAAACAATTAAGATTGAACTGAGTCGACTTGTGAACTTTGCCGAGTGCTCGGGTTCCCCCCAGCCGAGCCCATTACATTCTTTATAAAACAATTTATGAAATCTTCTCAACTGCGGCTAATCAATTAAGATCGATCTCCGTTAATTGCTTGAAGCTCGTCTTACCTTATTTTCCAGTGTGGTCAGAAGTTTGCTCGTAATTTTACATTAGTGGCTCCATACTCGTTTTGTGCAGGAAGTTCACATTTTGTAGTGGCTACGTGAACGTTCTTTTGTAGCAGCAACCTCATTCCGATAAAAGATTCGACCTTTTGAGCTACACACGGCCAATATACTGTTATTTTTCGTACGTTGCAAGTGAAAAATACGATTACATCTTTACAACCCGATTATTGCTGCAAACAAAAATAAATAAAATGCTGCAAACAAAAATATCTTTAGAAAATGTGTGGAAAACAATTTTTTATGTTCACTACACTAACTCAGAATAAACAACGCAATTTCTTGGGTCTTTGGCATACAATTTCACTTTACTTAGCTATCAATAGCAGCCAAAAATCTTTAATGTCTCCCGAGGTATTTGCTCTCGCTACATAATATAGTACTTACTACACACAGCAGCTCACATAGTATTCCATTTAGTCCCCAGTCTCGCAGTGACACGCTGATGGATGGATATTTTACTCCAGTTTTGCGGTCCGCCCCGACAGCCAGGCGACGCCGACGTACCAACCTAATACACAATACCGATACATAGGAGTAAGAACCCCAAATAATTTAATACTCAGCGACTAGAAATTTCTCTCCCAACACTTTATTCATGATTGCTTAACTAATAATGTAATATTCAACTCAGCAATTTATATTAACAGACTATAATGTTACTATTCTGTAATACGTTTTCGTTTGTGTATACGTAATCTGTAACTAGCAAAATGGAGTAATTTACATGTAAGACAAGACAAGGAGCACCGAGGGAAATATTGAAGACGATATCATCTTGCTAAGATCCCAGCATCGCTATGGATTCAGCTACAACGTCGGGCACAGCGACTACCTTTATTAACTGATGTGAATCATCAAAAGGGCTGAACCCTTCCGAGAAGTTTTTTTTATCTCAGATTTTTCCCGTGAGAGTTCCTGATTAAACTAATTTCTGAAAAAAAAAATTAATCTCTCCGCGTTCCGCACTCGGAGTCCTTAAATTTTTTATCTTTCGTGGGAACCCTTTTAAATCTTCAGAGTTTTATCATTACTTTAATTATTTTAAAAGATACAGTCCCATTGATTATATGAAGCGTAGCTTTTATCTGCGTCGTGAGATGTCAGGGCCGGCCGCGGTTGGCTGACTTCCATCTGCAAATTGCCAAGCGATTAAAGTGCTTACTCAAGTTTAATTCTTTGATTATAGAGCAGAGGAAAGTTTGCTTCTAAACAGCAGTTGAATAAACCGACTTACATGTTCTTGGGAGATCGCGATTTTAATCAAGATAATTAGAATATAAGAAGTTTGGGAGTTTCGCTATTTAATTGTCACATTACAGTCTCCGCTTGATGACGTTGAATTAAATTACTTTGCTACTGATTAATTTATTTTCGAGTGAAATTAAGTTCTTGGAGAGTTTGTCAGACAAATGTTTTGTGATAGTCAGGGACAGTGTTACGCAAGGAGCCTTAATATATTTGGGGAGAAAAACGCGTCGAGAAACTTCAATATCAGCAACACGTTCATATTGTCACGTGAGTCGTCTGCGTGGCTTGTGTTTCTTGCGTAATTTGTTTTTTTATTCAAATGGCAGCTATCAGTATGAGCGCCGGAGCAATACATCACGTTTTTCTCCTTCAACTAGAACTTGAGCCGAACGTAGTCTGAAACGCTTCATTAATCAAAGCCTTAACAAATTACTAGAAACACCACTATTACCATAAACAAGTCTCCGTAGTCCGGAAGCGCTCCAACATGCTCCAAGTATCCACTTTCAAAGTCAAAGTATCCATATTACCTCGGGGGGGGGGGGGGGGGGCGCAGCCTCACCCCCTGGGCCGGCGTCGGCTATAATTTGGCGGCGGTCACGAAGAAGCACGCACGCAGCACCTCGCAAGCCACCGGCGGAAGTTGTTCCAAACTTTTCGTTCATACACGCCCTGTGTGTTTATTGGTAAATATTGTGGAAGAATGTTGATGGGCTGCGAGAGAACGTTGTTGTGTATAGTTATTTGAGGAAAATACGAATATATTAATGGTAAATTCTATCAAAGAGGCAGGTATTAGTGTTGGAATTGCAAATGATACACAAATGAAGCAGTTGATACGTTCTAATGAGCTTAAGCATACCTGCATGTTCGTTATTGAGGCATGTCTAGGAGGAGTGCTTCTATTCTCTCGAATGCATGTCAAGAATTTACTTCAATCATCTCCCTCTAATTATGAAACTCCTCCAATCACTTCGAAGACCACAAGAGGGTAGCATCATGATAATCCAATAGCTCTTCAGTATTACTCCAGCGATGAGTACAAGACGTACGTCGGTTGATTAAAATTAATGAACAAAGTTAGTGCAAGTATTGAGAGCGGGTAGTCGGGCGATGTTCCGATAATCATATTTAAACGACCGCTTGTGATGGGAGATTATGATAGGTAACGTTTAGGATCGATTACTGTTCAACTATTTCATGAAGAGCAGGTTGTAGGACTTGTAGGTACGTACATATTTGAACTTGATGAAACTGGTGTAAGAGCAAAGATTAGTACAAGAATAGAGAAGCCTTGGTACGCCTAAAAATGGATGAAGCTGGAGTGGTGATTGATAATAATGATGATCACATATTTGTAGATAACCATGTAGACAATGATAAGATAGATATGATATAAGTAAATTGGTGCTGTTAAAAATTGAATTTTGGTATTTTTACTCGACCTTTTCACATTAACAGTACAATTATGTTGTTCAAAACAGATTAGTACAGCCAATTTTGTACAAAATCTCTAAAACAACACTCGTTTAGTTTTATAACAAAAGTCATTTAACAGTCATTGAAACTCTCGTGACCCAAACCAATCAATCAGTCTACCGCCACACACAATATAGGCCCGCATTACGTATTCACATCGTAAACTGCGCAATTTCTTTTAATTGCCATAAACGATTAAATACAGAAAACGGTTGTTAGTGTCAATTACGTGTCACTAACGGACGCGTGACACTTCCGCAATATAAACGGCTGTCATAACGCGATAATTGTTCAAATAATAACATCAGGCTCTTTATTGCTGGGTGGTTCAAATGACGATATTAATTTAATTAGGTGGGGTAGTATCCACGTGGAACCTCCCCAGCGAGTAATTGAGCGGTCCATGTAGCGAGGGTGGAAAAACTGCAAGTTTTGGAAATGCCAGCACTGATTAGTGGTGAATGCAATTGAAGAAAGAACAATGCTCAACAAATTAATGAGGGCGTGGTTGCTAATTCTGCAATAACCTGAACCCGGGAGAATGAATCGATATAGTTAATGAAAGCTTCTAAAAAAAGATCATCATAGCTGTGGAGAATTTAGTCAACATTGACGGGGCTCATAAATTTTCGGTGTCGACGATCTAAACAGAATATTCATCGGCGAATTTCCTGAATTTAGTGAATTGAATTTGGTATGGCTTCAACATATCTCCACGATGCGATGGTATAGGTCGGCGGGGCTTGTTTTGTCACGACTCTATTGTTTGTCTAGTCAAAGGTCTCGGAGGTACGATGTGCGAGTGCCTCCCAATTCGGATATATTCCCGTCTCTTTGTAGATAGCATGCCGATTCATAACCTTTACGGTACAATGCCAATTCTATAGATATGATATTGGGAGAATGTCTTGGGAAGCAGGGATGAATTGGTGCGATTATCTGTATGGGCATACTCTAAATACTGATGTTGAAATTTCCGATATGGTACGTGTTCTTACACCGTGACAGCTTTACTCTAACTACAAATGAGAAAAAATCTAGCGAACTTACTTGTTTATTAAAACTTCACGTAACACAAAAGTACAAAGGCATCATCAACCTTAAGCGTTCTATACGAGACAACCACGGGTGGCGAAGAGAGTACCTAGATGGCAGGTACAAAAAAAAAGAAAAAAATATTAAGAGGCCTGCGGAGACCGCGCGCTATCTCGAGTTGAGACGAAATAAAATACGTTTTTGAGGCTGATGGAAACAATCCAGATAGTATAAACAATTCTTGGACACACCGACTGGAGTAAAGTCATCATCCACACACTGACAGTTGCTTGCTGTGATAGCAATACAAACTATAGCAAATTTGGGAGAGGTTCCGTAATACCAAAAATGATGAATGAAAAATTAATGTATTTCCAAGATTGTTTCGAGTATTTATAACTTGATAATAATATCTGTGTTCCTACGAAAAGATATTTTGAAATATTGTTGTTTATAATATAGAAAAAACAAAATAAAAACATGACATTTTCGCTGTGAAAATGTGCAAATTTAAATTCGCTTAAATTTCGTTTGGGGTAAGTTTTTCAACAAAAAGACGATGTAGGAACCTAGATAATTATTGTCTGAATCCGAATAACATCATATTATGGTGTAAATATGCTTAAATTGCAAATGATTTTGGTATTACGTTTGTATGGATAATTCTTAACGTCGCGCCCGCCTTAAGAAAACAAGGATATAAAGAAAAAAAAGTATAGGTAAAGTAAACATACAACATATAATTATGTAAATAAAAAACAGAAAAGGTAAAGAAAATAATGTAATAAATAATTAATACATAGCAGTAATCCTACTTTCGGACAATCTACATTCGTGGTTGGTATTTTAAGCAGCTTTAAGCTAACCAGAAATGGCTATAGTTGGAGGGCTCGGAAGTAATAACATTGAATAATTATGGGTTCATGGCTAAAGGGCGGCCGTATAATTAATAGATCGATATCTGAACCGCTTCATAGCTCCGCGAGCATATCAAGTTACCCAACGACTTGCTAAGGACCATGTCTTGTCAACGGTATGCAGAAAACTGGGAAATTGCTTTTATCTACCTATTTCATATATAATGTAAGTAAAATATCAGTGATTGCATTCTAATACACATCTATTTAAAATCACTCAAGAAAACATAAGTTAAATAATTTTATCACATAAATAGTCAAAGGAAAAAGAAAATGTTAATAAATTAGAATAATGTCAGTAATAACAACACTTAAACACAATACGAAGAAATAAATCTTAATATAACTGACTTTATCGTAAAAAGATCAAATGCTTTTTTTTCAATTTTACTAATAATTAAATGTGTATCAAAGATAAAGAACTATATACTAAAATTTTGTTTGATATACACGCATGAATAACTTTATTACTCTCATAATTTCAAGTTAATCCTCAGGATGACTAGTCCAAAGATTTCAATAGGCACACACACACTAACGATACTCGATCACCGCAACATTCATCAATCCTGCTGCTCATTGATTTCTTACCTATCACACGTCCCACTAGTCGGTCAAGGCCTCCATCCCCGTCCCTCCCCATACACTGAATAACACCTAATAAACAGCGCGATGAGCCACTGTATCAATGCGATTTATTTCGTTATTAGTGCGTGCTTCGTGATAAGAATTACTTATACTATTCTAACATACGGAGCTGTGATGACCCAGTAGTAACGGCCCCGACTTACGAGTTGTAGGTCGCGGGCTCATATCCTGCCAGGCAAATTACTTTGTGTAATGTTTTTCATCACCACAACTCTCAAAACGGTGAAGGAAAACATCGTGAGGAAACCAAAAATGAAACCTATGGATCCTATGGTTGTCCTAGAACCAAAAAGAAGACATGTGACATTCGCCAATTTGCACTTGGCCTGCAAGGTGGCAGCTTCCCTCTCATAGAGAGGAGGCCTGAGTCCCAGCAGTGGAAACATTATAAGGCTGATGCCTCTTAAGTATGCTATGCTATTCCATGGCAATTTATAGTCTCCAATAAGAATTTTCACGCCCTACATTTTTCCTAAAAGCTAATAGGCAAACTTTAGTCAAGTTTCTGAATGAAACGATTTTCTAACAGTTTGTTAATGAATCGGATCGGACAAAGTTGCGGGATAATGTCTGAGAGGCTCGAGTTTTTGAATCTTTATAACCAGATTTTTAAACCATGTGGAAAATTGAATGGCTGTCAAGTAAAAGCGACGTAATAGAAAATCAGTACTGGTCTTTGGTTTTGATATTGAAATTAACCTATCACATACCCACAAAACGAGACACAATAGTAAAACAATAACAGCGCGGTCTCATAGGACCGGTCGGGGATTCATGAATTAAACTTTATCTTAAAAATATAGAACAATTTAAAGTCTTAGTTAAGTTAACGTGGTCATGAAAAAAACGCGTTGCTTCAGTTGTATCTGTATTTATCAGAGGGTGGCTTTAAATTTGATGCCAATCTTTCTGGAGTCAAAATTAATTACTCATGAATGATCAAATATTACTACAGTACCTAACAACCCTGAAATCTGAAAAAAAGCCGACAACAAATCTGAAAAAGATACCAACATTGTATCGTTTACTCTTCTTTACAGTTCTATCAGCCACAAACTAACTAAGTTCTAAAACTTCTAATAAGTTTCACATCGCAATATAACCCATATATGTATGTATATGTATGTTCAAACATAACTCAGCTAATTATTCAAGTCACAGCTAATAACTGCTAATCAGATAAATTCAGGCGTCACAACCTTTGCAGAGCAAAATGGCACGTATTCCTATATCCGTAAGTGTTATTTAAGTAGAGTGCGCGTTCTAATTTGTTTCACTCGACGGTGTATTCGAGCTGGCAAACGAACACGTCACTTCTAATAATTTGATTGGCTCTCTAAATACGTGGAAAACGGTCACAATAAATTATTTACACTCCTGTCTTACAACCATTTCTATTATTAATAATTATGATTGTAGAATTCAGCTCGTGGTGATTGCGTTTGAATGTTAAAGTATTTATTTCATGTTGAGGATGTAACAATATTTCTTTAGTAAAACTTAAAAGGAGTGAGGTTTATCTTAGTAATAACCTTGTCACAAATGTTTTCCAACATCTATCGGTCGGGCTCGCGCAGCCCTTTGTACTGCTTTTGAGTGTATTCATCTCTAAAACTATGTACAAGTATACAGTATGGTCCCTATAAAATAAAAAACTACGCGACCTAAAAACATGAATTCTATATTTTTCAACTTCAGAACTGTATACACATCTGAATCACAGTTTGTTCTTCACAATATTAATAAAGTTCCAAAACAATTGCTTTTCAAAACATCTCTGTGCAACTTCGAACCAATCCACAGATTTGCACAAAAGAAAGAACTATGAAATTCAAACAAAAACATGCATTGTTCCGCGTATACTTCAATTTGCTGCGTTCACCGCTAGAGGGCACTACAAACGATTGTTCCGATTATTTCTAGAACAATTTCATTGGCTCTCGATGTGCCAGCACCGATGTTACAACCGGCTTAATGGGAAATAGTTTAAGTGTCCGTTGCTCAACCCAGCTATTGTATTCAGAGCCGTGTTTTGAGAAATTCCGGATTCTATTCCACAGTATTGAAACAAAACCATGAGTTAGTTGGTTGCTCTTTTTATTTTGTTTTGTTGTCATTATGCCTATTAGTTTTTTTAGAACCACTGATTTTGCTCAAATCGAGGGTATAGTGCTCAAACCCAATAAGTACGAAATTTACACTTTTGAGATATTCAATATTTAAGTTTTATGGGCAAAAATACCTATGTTATTCAAATAATATAATTATAATGAGTATTTATGATAAAAGTGGATACGTTGAATTAGTGTAAAACAGTATTATTAAGTTTCTGAGGTAGTCCATTTTGTAGTAATAAAAATATAAGTTACAAAGGGTACCGACTTATTGGGTTTTAGATCTAGAGAAATTAAACATGTTATGTACTTTACCTATTTCGAGGAGCTCGTGGCTAGATAATAACAGCCGCACGGATCAATCTTCAAGGTTAAGCAACGCTTGCCAAGGTTGGTCTGTGGATGGGTGACCATTTTAACACAGCGAGTTTCCTTCATGCCTCGGAAAACACGTCAAGCCGTAGGTCCCGGCTGCCATTTGTAGATCTTTGGCAGTCGTTACGGATAGTCAGAAGCCAGTAAATCTGACTCCAGTCTTGCCATGAAGTACCGTGTTACCCCAGTTAATGGGTTGTGGAGGTCTGGTCTGGTAGGCAGCCGCTCCTCGTAAAACACTGGTATTCAGCTAAATCCGGCTTGACTGTAAGCCGACCCGAATATAGTTGGGAAAAGGCTAGGTAGATGATTGATGTACTTTACCTATTTCGCCGAAATTCATTTTTAAAAGTTGGACATACTTCATACTTCACACGTCAGGCAAATATACACCAAAAATATTGGGTAAATGAATAAGGAATTTAAACCCTCCCGCAAATTTTTTATGAGTGCTGTTGTAAACAAATACGACGTTTGTAGTTTTTGAATTCGTCTACGATCTTGCGCTATCAGTACACGTTATCCAGCTGAAGGTTGGTGTCCCGATTTTTTTCTTTTATTGTCTTCTGCCAAAAATTGTGTAAGTCTGCAGAGAAATGTTATCGGAGCTAAAATTCTTATGAAAAGTAACTCTGTCAAAAGTCTCGCAGTCCTAGCAGACATCGGCCGTAGAGGACCTTATCATTTGCTGACTTCACTTGGAGTCACACCGTTGACTTGGGCTTGCTTTCACTCGACGGCTCAATGGCACCATCACAAGCCCGTGCTTGCGTGCTTGGGAATCTCCCTAAAGCTTGACACCCGGAGCATCACGAAGCGAAAGGATATCCTATCCCTCATACTTACATCTACCTCCTTCGATCGCATTAGTGATTTATTGAATGAGATGACAGGATGACATTTTCTCCGCCTTTGTTCCAGGGTCTCAGGTTTTCCTTTCAGAAGCTAACCTGTGGCTCCAGAGACTTCGATCATGGTGTGCACACAGCTGTACAGTTTTGCTGACATCTCTTTGAGGCGCGTGCCGATGACGACTTGGGCTCGGTTCGGATTATTACCGGACTGCCGGACGGCTAGCTACCCATTGCTCGCCGTCCGCAAGCCCGCTATGCGGATTGGAAATTGGAATTCTGGCGGCAGGGGCAGGAGGGCCTTCCCACTCGCGTGCGGCTGCCTTCTTCACCAGCATTACGGCTTCGCAGAAGGAGGCGACCGCCTGCTTCTCCTTCTCACTCCGGAACTTGGCCTGTACCAGAAAACCAGTGCGAGAGGTAGCTGCCGCCGATCGCCTTCACGAGGATGCGGCGGTGCTCTGCCCAAGCAGTTCCACCGTGTCCTCCGGGCGATCCACATGGTGGTGACACCCAGATGTTTCTTCCGCTTAAACCTGATGCAGGAACCTTCCGAACTTACCATGCCCGGTAAGGACTTGCGTCATAAGGAAGGTGAGGACGACGTGACGTCTTTCCAACCACTCCTCAAAGAGGGGACTTACCGCCATCTATTGGGCATGCCATCATTATGATGGCATGCCCAATAGATTAACCTAACCTTTCACTAGGGTTAAGCAGAAACGCCAACTGCTACGACCCTTGCAAAATACTCTTTCTGCTCATTGACGTTCGTACATCTGGTCGTAATACATTAGTACACAACATGTTTCCTCTTGGTCATTTGTGTTTTTTCTTTTAAACGGTTTTTAACAAAGTTAAATTAATAATTTCGATGCTTTCGGAATGAATTACAAGCACAGATTGATAGGACTCTTTTCGAACTTAACGCGGACAAAGTCGCGGGTAACAGCTAGTACCGTACCATATAACTAGACATAACTTTTTACTTTTTAAATATAATCGAACAATGAAACCCGACAAATACATTTGTTTTGATTTAGCTTTTGGTTTTTGTTGTTTTTTTATCGACGTATTTAAAGGTAAAACCCGATAAATACAGATAGTGATTATTGCCTCGAAACCGTTGGGTGATTTTAGTTGAAATTCTTGAACACTCAATGCCAATAATAAGCTTTATGTGGTTTAAGCGTGAAATAAAAATATTATTTAATAAGATAACACGCTTTATAGGGTACCAGTTTTTAAGTATTGGCTAAACACGGTGACTTTATTGGATTATTACCTAACGTAACTTTGTTTCTACTGCGAATTCCACTTATTGGATTAGACCACTGGAAAGAGCGTCAAAAATGCATCAAGATGCACTAATAAAACGATTTTTGATTTTTCGACACTTATTGGGTTTGAACACTATACCCTCGAAATATCATGTGAAATAACTTCAACGATCACAAATCCCATTATTTCAGACCGCGCTTTATAATCATCAAACGCGTATGTCACATGATCCTCACAAAACGCATCAATCAAACTAGAAACTCAATAAACACAAGCATCTGGTTTTGGTTTAATCAAAATTTCAATCGCATTTGCATTGAGACTAACAACAGATGAGTTTATTAGAGTTCCAGCCGGTGATTTATAATGATTGGCCGCTGTCGAAGCAAATATCGGGAGCGTCTCGCCCATAAATGTCACAATCCATTACGCCGGGCGAATGTCCACATGAGTACATTCGGCCGGAGAGAGACATGGTTGCTTTATGGACGAAAAAACGCTGACGAAACCGTTTGTTGGGCGGTGATGAGATATACGTGGAGGCGGCACTTTTTTTCGGCTATTTGTTGCGTTTCGACACTGTGATGAATATCTGGGATTTCGGTATTTGTATTTCTACGAAGTTAGAACGTTGCACTGAGTTTTATGGAGAACATAATAACGACAGGTACGACAAAGGATTGTTATGTACAATCAATTTGGTTTAATACTACGATTATGGCACGGAAGCCAGTAATTGAAACTGTGGATATCGTTCTAGCAAAATACGACCAATTCTAAGCTAAACACAGTAATCTAAAATCACGGAATACCCAAACAAATGACCTCATGCATATAGAGCGGGAGCCACTTCCTAAACGTATCGGCTTTCAATTATAAATCAGCTTTGTTACCGAAATGCTCTCTGGTGGTGTCCATGGCGTGGCTTCGGTTTAATTAAACCATGTGACGCAGCAGTCGGGCGACACATTACGGCTACTATCTCAGCGGGCAAATGACGCGGAGGCGACGCCTGCCCAGCCACGCGCAACTAGTGCTAGAACACTCCATATCGATGCTGAGGTCAAGTTACGTAAGGTTATGTTAGGTCGTGATGATACAAGCTGATAGCGCAGATAGGTCAGTTGGCATCACTAAGTAACTTAGTGTGTGCTGGACGTATCGTATATCTGTTAATCGTTTATGACTTTATGAGAGTATTGATTGAGTTTCCTGAAATATGTAGATATGACAATCTGATGAAAACTTAGAGCTATGTCAACGGTGCAACTATCACGGATGTTGAAATATTCTCAACAAAATCAGAAGCCTAGCTATTTTTGAAACTCCATTTGAGATTCTTATCTTTTACCAACAAAAAATCAAAGCTATAAAAATGAGTCGTGCCATCGACAGAACATCGATATAGTGTGCAACCGCAGCACTAGAAGGCGCATCGCCATCACTCACGGCGGCCGCACAAAATGCGCTCGCCTCCCAAACATAAACTGAATGTTAGTGTTCCTATGTCCACATTTGTTACACTTCCAGTTATTTTATTGTTGTGGTCCGACTTCGTTCTAGTTGTCTTTACCAGACACTACAGATTTTCTTGATATAAATTGTTGTTTTCTCTCATTTTGTTCCGGGTAAATAGATATCATTTAAATCTCTTGAAAATTGTCACTTATAAAATTACCTAGATATGTACGTAAGTACATATTTATATTGACCCCTAAAGCAACATTAAATATAATTCTAAAATTATTTACAGGACGAGTAAGTAGATGGCCGTAAAGGTATTTAAAAAGACATAATTAGAGACATGATTATTACTATGCCAGAAAACGAAGTAACTCCGATTCTGTGAAAAAAAAATGACAAAATCAAAACCGGGATCTATACATAAGCGAAAACTATGCTATTTGGAGCAGCTAGACCCATAACCCAGTAAAAGGTATAAGGATTCAATAATATTGATGAACATAAGTCGTGAGCTCGTATGAGCTCGGCCTGCTGTTTTGCTTTATTTGTCATCACGGCAAAAACACGGACTCAGGCTTGCCGGGGAATATTAGTTAGGAGTCCAGAGATTTGATTTGCAAAGGGTTCTGGTTGTGAATTGAAATAGTATATTTCATTACAAGGAGCTCGTGGCTAGATAATAACAGCCGCACAGGTCGATCTTCAAGGTTAAGCAACGCTTGCCTAGGTTGGTCTGTGGATGGGTGACCATCTTAACATAACGAGTTTCCTCCGTGCCTCGGAAAGCACGTTAAGCCGTTGGTCCCGGCTGTCATTTGGAGATCTTTGGCAGTCGTTACGGATAGTCAGAAGCCAGTAAATCTGATTCCAGTCTTGCCAGGAAGTACCGTGTTACCCCAGTTATGGGTTGTGGAGGTCTGATAGGCAGCCGCTCCTCGTAAAATACTGGTATTCAGCTAAATCCGGCTTGACTGGAAGCCGACCCCAATATAGTTGGGAAAAGGCTAGGCAGGCATTTCATTACAAGTGCGGAAAGTCTGTCATTGCAAAGAGTTCCGACAAATGTCTACCCGAGCCGAGGCGCAGCCGAAGGTGAGGGTTGACAGTCGGAACAAGTTGCAATGACAGTTCCGCACGTGTACTGAACAACTATTTTTAATACAGTTGCAAAATAATGAAGTAATTTAATAAAATAATAAAAACACAATAAACTCAACTAATCAAAATGGCGCCAACCGTCAAAGAAAATAAACAGAGATTATTTTTTGTTTTCTTCACCCATTCTGGGTAGGCAAAGGGAACTAAGCCCATACAGTCAAGTCTTCAGTAGATTTTTTTTTATTTTTTTTTTGTATTGATATGAAATGAAAATGAAAAATGAGATGAAATGAAATGAAACCTAACCTAATTCATTGAATTAAATCATTAAATTTGATATTGAAACAAATTAGTAGCTTCTTTTTAGAAATATTTGCACTAAAAACTTTTTTTAGTAAAAACTTCGTGGTTGATTTTTTTCTTTTTAATAGACATTATTTTGACAGTTGGGAAAGAAAAAGCACGAGTTCGGGAATGGTAAAGAAAAAGCTCGAGTGTGTAATAGACCACTTCCCGAACGCTATACGTCCCTGCAATACGCCACTTTTTGAGCAACTGTATTAAAAAGAAAGTTTCAGCTTATCATCATAGTTACGTGTTTTCAATACTGTTGATGTATTTGGATACTTGTTGGGTCCGAAAGATTCTGAAGTGGCGACCGCGTACCAGAACGTGCAAGGTGGACCGATGACTTGGCAAGGGTGGTGGGAGTCTGATGGATGCAGGACGCATGATAGGATCGTATATTGTGGCGACTCCACTGGTGGATATAGTTCTCCCCCAAGTGACCTATATTTAATAGTGGACCTCATTTGGCTGGAATGATGATGATGATTTAGTTACTTTAGGTAGATGAAAGCCTTCTCAAGTATAAGTAATATTAAAACTCAAGTATGTTATTTGCTTTGAAAATCTTTAGGATCTTCACCTTAATATTTTTATTATGTAGGTACTTCTAAAAATATTAAAAGAGAACATAACTTTGGATATAGTTGTAGACAAATAAGCTATAAAAGTATTGTTAAAGAAATTTTCATCTAAAAACTTAATAATCTCTTTTTGAGTACGTATTTTTTTATCTTTTATAAAAGATAGCGTATAAAATAAATTAAAAAATATTCTTAGTTTCATCTAACAGGTTTTGCTCCACTTATTTTTAAGTTCTATATTCAAGAATGACTTGAAAAAATACTTTAAAATAAAATTACGTTATTTTAAAAGCACTTAATTTTAAGGTATCAAGAGTTCGTTATCAGAAAATGCTGTTTTCTATGCAAATATATTTTGTCAAAATAATCTTTTCGCTGTAGCTTTAAGTTCTAATAAAATAGTGCCGCATGAATACAGTCCTTTGTAACCTGCCACATCATTAGAACCTCCACTGGCTTTGCCTAAAAAAACTACTATAGAATTATGTTATTTTTGTACCTATATTAACATTTAACAATAATATGACTTCAATTTATTCTAATTGTATTTCTCACAAACAGCTCGCTTCTTAAGACTTATAAATAATTGGCCAGCGCTAGCATTCTAATGTAGCAATTTATTATTATATTATTCTTTAACAACGCTTTTTAAATAAATCGTACAGAAACTGTAGAAATAAACCATCCAGAAACTGGACCGCAGGCTGCGCCACCCTTTAACACAATAAAACCCTTTTTTAATGATCAAAGATAAGGCCAGTCACAAAATTTTTAATAACCATAAAATTTGGTCCTTCACGCTAAGGCTCCGTACGTAAGGACCAGGAAATGTCGGATGACGTCATATAACGCGACGCGTACGAGCGAGGGGTTATTTAAGTTGCAAATACACTGGCGCCATTACTTTACTAGATTTAGTGCATGCAATTTTTAATGCAGCGTATGCTTTCGGGACCATGACAGTTAAACTAAGCTGGGGAATGTTGAAATGGAAAAACATGCAGTTAGAATAACTCACGGAGATGAGGAGAATACTTTTAAATTTCTGACTTTCTGTTAATGGAAAGTCAGGATCGTCACTGAAAGTTTAGCTTTTTATGTAGTTCTAAATATAAACACTGCTCATAGCTATAGGAGATGAATTTAAAGTCAAAAAACCAATAATAGATTAACCTCAAATGCTTTAATAAACATGGCGACAATATTAATAATGCATTAGTCAGCGATGATGTTCTTTTAAGTGTCACTATTTTCTGAAACAAACTGTTTGGTTGCAATCTTAAATCATGAATAATAAAAGCCATTCTTTATCATTCCTGACATAAAGATTGGTTGTGTGCAGCTACCCTCCCTCCAATTTAAAGCGGGTCAATGCCACGGAAGTGATTGATAGCATGTCCGACTATTAGTAACACAAACCGCAGACCACGTGGCTTCCTCCCCGATGTGCTAACGCCCTTAAAATCAGCCCTAAACGTCCGAAATAATCCGCTACCACAGAACCAATCATCCGGCGACGATATAATTTAACACAACATCCATCGCTGCGCCAGTACGCCACATGTTTATACCATCGCGCACTAAAGCGTCGCAGTAAATCGGTCCGAGGGTTTAAAGTGTCGTTATAATTTACGAGGTGCGACGCGGTGGTCCCAACGGTGGAATTTATTCATGGCGGTAATAAAATCTGTCGTTGTGTCCAGGGAGAGAGTGCAGGTTAATTCCTTTTTGAAATTCTGCCGCGAATGAAACTTGGAAGTTTTATCCAGCCTTGGAGCCGACTATGTTACTAGGGCTCATTTGAAATTTAGACACTTTATGTTTCTGTACGGCTGTACGTATTGTGAGTTTGCTTTTCGTTTGCACTACGTTTATTTTCCGTATGCAGCGCTAGTACACTTACGAAAAATCTTTATGTAATGCTAATGTCGGGCTATGAAAAAAATGTATATTTGGTAACATTTTGTGCACGCGAGCAATATGGAACGTGTCACGTGTATGAAAATGTCGCCGAGTAAAATATGACGCGAGAATTGAAGCATATTTTGCGTATGAATTTCAAGTTTGAAGTCGACTCACTAACTTAATAACAGCTCATTAATTCTGCTTAATTTTAACAGGATACTGTCCTCAGTTACCGAAACTTAGCTACCCCCCAAAGGTCAGGGCGGAATAAACTCGGCATCAAACTTAATTCTACTTTTAAGTGACTCACTTAAAACTTCAAGTTAAGCTTAAATTAATAAAAGCTAGTATCATCTGAAGCTCGCAAACTCTTCCAAGTCTATTTTCTGTTCCAAGTAATTAAAATGTCCAATTTTTATAAGCTCCGAAAATGCTAAATTGAATATAAATGTTGATCTAGTGTTATACTTTTATATATTTCGAGTAAGACTCATTCGTAGTCTGTATGTATATTTATGACAATATTTAATTTAATTCTGTCTGTCTATCAGATGTCGAGTTTAATTTCGAAGTGAAATTGAATCTAGCCACAAATAGGTTTCGGCTATGGTAAATAATTTGATTGGTTTCGTGGCATGAATATTTTTTTATGGTTTATGCGATAAAAAATTCCATTACTTACTAAAAATAACTTTCCATTATCGAGTCGGATCCTATGACAGTTTCTATTTGAATATTTGTTTTGAGTTATAGATCTTTAAGTATTGATGTAGCTACATAGCGCACACGTGGACCTCGTACGCTGACCTGTAGCCTGATACAAGTAAAATCAAAAAGTCATTCGATCAAAGTCCTATGTGGATTTGGTAGAACGACATTTCAATTGGCTTGAAACTAAACGATCTATTAACGGCTTATTCTAACATGATAATGATTGGCATAGCTGAATACGCATCAACGACACTTCGATGGAACAGCTTTAAAAGCGGTGTCGTTCAAGCTCGATTGATGGATGAAATAAACTACTACTAAGTCGCTACGATATCGTTGCGATTTTGATTACGTAAATCGGGCTACTGGGCTCGTCGATCTCCATGCATTCTAAATGGCAACTAGGTTTGTAGAGTTACATTAGATCCACGCTGCGTGACGTGGTTCTACGTACAAATCAGGCGTGGCCCACGTGTGCGTCGGTCTAATTTAGTTCCCGGTATAACGACACAAACTTACATCTGTATAAGTTTACATTTGTAATCGTATAGCTTTGTGAAGGTTGAAATAGATAAATAGTATTAATATTATAATTCAGGTGCCAATAACGTGATTGTTTTCTTGTGTTCCAGTATCGCTCGGCATGCGCCGGCTCTGGCGCAGCGGCGCGGCGCCCCCCCGCTCCCCGCGCACGTGACCGCGCCCCGCCGCCGCCATGGCGCCGCACGTCGCACTCTTCCTCATCCTCTGCCTCGTCCACTGCGACACCAAGACCGTGCTGCAGGATAAACTTGGTGAGTCTTTTTTTAACAGCCTTCAGATTATTTCGTGGAACTAAGCAACTAGGACATCAAACTAAAATTCTTATTGAAAAGAGTACCACTGACGCAGTTGACCCCTGGTATTGCAAGGGTCCATGCAGAGCGTTGACCGACTCTTTGAAAGGGTGCGTCTCCTGCTTGCCACTGCTAGGCATGAAAATAAAACGTAATTCTATAAGTTATTATGAAGTTCTCTTTTTGATTGATTAGTTGTCCTCAACGTAGTCATGAAAGATAAAGCTAAGTCGGATTTAAATTTTTACAAGAAACAAAACGGAAACCATTAATCATTTATACAACAACTACATGCAACATTCATAAGGAGTCCAACTGCAACTTGTTTGTTATTTCATGAATAAAATGCCAGGAAGAGTAATCTTGCCCGTCCACATAAAACTTGGCTAAACATTCATACGGTCCGCTGCAGAATGCGCAAATCCCGACTTGATAGCAGCACATTAAGTCCACGTAATGCACCCAGCACCGGGACTGGGTTACTGAATGGAACGACTCGCTCTCAAATCTCATTAGCAACAACAAATTTATACCAGCTTGCTTCGTAATGGAGATGTTTTGTCCCAATGCGCCGGATGAACGCAGAGTGACTGCTTTAAAAAGTTACTAGTTAATGGTGTTACGGCTTCAACGTGGGCTGTAAAGCGGGGACAGATTTGGTTCGTCGATGTGCGGATTTTCGTGTTCACTGTCAATGTGAAAGCTTTTAGTGATAGGTTTTCAGAGGTTATTTTGTACTACGTTAATTGCTTACCTAGGTACGCCTGTAATAAATTGTGCTTCATTACAGTCGGAAATCTAAAGCTACCTACGAATATAGTTGCAAATAAAAATCAGCTACTTAAAATTGAACGTTGGAACGAAAGTAATTTTTGTGAGTATACTCTTACCAAAATTCCCTTCCATTAAACGATTACCACAAACAACTTTCTGAAACATTCAAAAACAAAACCTAAGGACAGTTACTTAATCGGCGAAACGACTTTTTTACAAGTTCCAAACATTCTACAAACAGAGTGGATTCTGATCATTTGACTGTCGCTTCTCATAATAAAAAGTTGCTTGATTCTGACTAAAAGCGTTTAAAAGCCATAAAAAGGCTGGTCGTCGCAGACGTTCCGTGCGAGCGATCAAAGGCTCCCGACACTACAAGTGGTGCGCTATACAAGCGTGTATAGTACAGCTAGCGGTGGAGCACATGTGAGCATTCTGTAGTTACAGTACGAATGGGAAGCCGACGTATTTTATATTTTTCTAAGCCCCTAATACATCGGGAGTTAGGGGCTTAGAAAAATATTAAATACGTTTTTATAATTTGATTTTGAAGGTTAAAGTAAAAGGAGGAATATTCAACGTGAAAATTCTAGTTTCGAGGTATAATAAGTACTCAGTCAAAATAATCCCGAAAAATATTTGTGTTGTTGCCAGCTCGTTTTTCAGATCAGGGGTCCCCCATCCAAACAGTTTCTATTTGATCGGAAATGTTGACCTGATTTCGCAAATGACAATAAAATAGTCCCAGCAAATAGTCGGCACTATAGCGCGTATCTGCGACAGAGGCAAACACCAAAAAAGTCCGTTCGAATATATTCGAATGCGCGGCGCTTGACGTTCCGGGCACGTCCCGCTGCTCTTATGGGGATAACGCGTGATCATGGCGAATATCATGCGACGATGCAATTTGCTAGGTTTTTTGCCCTTTTAGATATTTTGGTGAGGCGCCGACTTTGCGATTCCCCCGCGACGTAACGAATAGTTAGTTTGGATGCGGGTCGCAGCAGTGCGCCGCTCGCTTGCTGCCGCTGCGCACTCCTCACATAGATTACTCACGTCCATTAAGATGTTACGCACATAATACCTACAATCGCATTCCCTTTCTCCATAACGTTTTTACGAATAAAACTCTCAGGAATCGCATTAAGCTTTATGGGATTACAAAGGAGACTCGTATTAAACTCGGCTTGACGTATTAACATTGATTTTTTCGACTTCGGTGGGCGTAAGATACTTGCAACCCTCGATGGACGAAAAAGGTTTATCTTTACGGTTGTTCAATAGGCCTGCCAATTCGTAATAAAAACACCCACGCTTCCTCTTATTTAAGGAAACATAATATGCCTATTCTATAATTATAAGTTAGAAATAACTCGAAAGGTTTGCAAGCACGAATTTATCTCTTAAGTTTTCTAAATGTTCCAATTAGAATTCATTGTTTTCTTTCACCCTTGACAGTGAGTCATTGAACCAACTAAAATACACATTTTGTTTAAATACAGAATTTGATAAATACCTCGGCGCTGTCCGGGCCGTGTTCAAGTAATAGCTCCGTCATTTTTCTCAAGTGAAACACGCCAACAAATCTATTCTGATAAATTAATTGTTGAAAGAACAGCGAGAGGGCAATTCGGAGAGGGTATTATGGCTCCTCCGGGCCCTCAGCGGGAGCACGGCAGATGGCGACTTGTGCCATAAAGAACGCACAGCGAGAGAAAAAATTTGAAAACTTGAAATACGATTTCCGAATGTTCGTTTTTATTGCATTGAAATGCGTTTGCGGCTATAATCTGATGGCTTTACGAGCGCGGCTATGTTCTAAAATTTAGCAATTGTATTCTGTACCACCTCCTGTACCGCTCATTTTGCTATAAAAACTGAATTTATTACTTTACAAGCGCCGAGGCATTAACGTCTGATATTATTACGGGTTCTAGGTTATTCCCGTTGAATAAATCAAACGAATTTTTAACTCGGCCCTCGTGAAAAATTGACGAAGTTTGTTTTTTCATTACATTGCGTATTCTTTCCTTTGGGATGAGTAGAGCAGTAAAAGGCGATGGGCCGGAAACCCTTTAATAATTAATTATGTACGGCTGTAATCTTTCAAGCCAATGGGCTGCTGCGGGGAGCCTTGAGCTCCTCGCATGCGAGCCAAAGAGTTTTCACAGGCAGCCATGATTAAAAAAAACATTACATTTTGATTTTCGGGTTCTGTATCCAAAGGGTAAAACTAGACCCTATTACTAAGACTCTGCGGTTCATCCGTCTGTCCGTACCAGGCTGTATTTCAAGAATCGTGATCCAGTTGACATTTTCACATATGATGTTTTTCTGTTGCCACTATAACAATAAATACTAAAAATATTTAAGGGGAGTTCCATACAACCAACACAATTATTTATTTCATTTTTTGACGGACGGTGTGCGAGTCCAACTCGCACTTAGTCGGTTTTTTAAAGTAAAAAACTTGACTACTTTATATGCGGAAGTATAATGTAGAGCTATTTAGAATACCTCTTGATATACATAACGCGTAGTAAAAAGTGGAGCTAACCCACAACAGGTAATTAAGTGATCCCTCGGAGCATTGTAATGAAACCATGTCGTTGGTTAATTAGCACCGCACCGCCCACGAATTATTTACTTCGGAGCCGACGTCCGCGTCCTTTACAACATTTATTTCTTTGTCATTGTTGCACTGGATTCGATTTATCTATAATAATATCTGCAGACAAGAGAACGTGAGAAAAGGAGACTACCATATGTTTTTAGTATGGTAATGATGGTATATAAAACTCTTCTGTAGATATGTTTGTCACCTAACTCTTCTTAAACGGCTAAACCGATTTGGATGATTTTGTATACATAGTTGACTGGGTCCCTGGATGGTTTGAAACAATAGGAACCGGCAAGTAGTGCTGCATTCGATTTCTTTTATTTTTTTCCTAGCTTGAGCCAGCGTTCGGAAAGAACACCGTCTGTCGGGACTGCTACTATCATCACCACGTCAGCTGAAAGACGTACGTCGTACACTGTTGACATAGGTCTCCCCCAAGCGTATAAATATAAGATTCAATAAGCCTCATCAATCTGATAATTTAAATAACTTCACTGAAGACATTTTAGTTTAATATTATCTTTACAGCTCTAAAGTTAGTGACAACCAAACTGCATCGACACAGTAACGAGGCGGTCGCGTGACGAGTATTCATTTTAATTTCAATCGTTTCACTCTGTAAGTTTAACTTGTTCAATTTATAGTTCTACAACATTAATATGATAGCCTAAGTAATCTAACTGATGACCTTTTAAAGGTGCGGATAGCCCGGTTGTAAGTTTAATACATACTTGCTATAAGGCCGTAGGAATTCACCAATAATTCATTTCAGCCAAAAGACGTACACTGGTGGACATACATAGATAGGCCTCCCTCAAACGTCACCACAGTGAATGGGCATGTGCGTCTCGCATCCATCGTATTTCCGCGACCCTCACTAGGCCATCAGTCCACCTTTTGGGTGGCCTTCCAAAGCTACGTCTTCCGATAGGTGGTCGCTACTCCAGAATCTTTCTTCCCCATCTATTATCTGTTCTAAAACTAATGTGCTCTGCCCACTGCCACTTAAGTTTGGCGATCCTTCGGGCTATGTTGGTAACCTGGCTTTATCTTTCATTTCTGAAGTGATCACGCTAGGAAACTTCGAGTATAGCCCTTTCCATTGCTCTTTGAGTGACTTTAAGATTGGTCTGATGAGGCCAATATTGTGAGCGAACACATTTCTGATGCACACATGTCATCATTGGCAACACGCACTAGACTTTCATCTTGAGACACTGACCAACCAAACTAACTATTACAGGTACAAGAACTTGTTAGCATCGGGGTGTGTGTGACAATCGCGGTCTACATTAGTTTGCGGCGGAAAACACAAAACGCGCACGTGACTAGAATGATATTTCAACAAACAGAATTCGGCAAACGTTAAATCCAATGATAAAACATAAATCCACGTAAATAAATGTACGAAAATGGTAGAAAAATAATTAACGATAATGAATATTTATAAGGTTTGTAATGTTTCCGCCTGATTGTGAGCAGTCACGCACGCCCGCGACTGCGCCCGAATGATTGCCGAACTCGTGTGTGCCGTGTGTGAGGCCCGGCGAGCGTGGGTAGCGTGCAAAAGCTCGGGTTCAGTTTCGTTTAGTACTTCTCGTTTTGCAATTATGAAAGATTCTGTTTTCTGAAAACTTTCATCATAATCTGATCTTAGGTTTTAAAGGTCAAACAAACATTCCTTTGAGTCACACGTATACGGTATGAAGTAAGCTTGAAAGTCAAAAAAGAACGTAGGCTACTTTTACTCTGGGTTCCATATTTTTATCCACAATAATAGTCATTCACGTAAACGAAGTCGTGATAAAAAGCTAGTTTTATTTATCAAACAGAGAGCAAGAATAGAAAATCGTTATACAACAATCGCTAATCCACAAAACAGCAACAATACTGTTATAGCTTCAGAACAAAATAAGCTGCACAGCAACCGACCGATAGCAAGACCCAACAGAATAGAAACAGGAACACGGAGAACAAAAACAGATTACATTTGTCGATTTAAAAGTAAAATTGTGCATATTTCACGAAGTTCCCGCAACTAGGTGTGATAGCGAGTCCCAATTCTTTTTTTACGTAAGAATAGATGGTGCACAAGTTTCCCGTCTGATAAAAACTGCATACAATGCCAAGTTTTTACTTTTTCTGTTGGAAACTGTATTGCATTTTGTAGTATTCGTGGCGTACTTTGGAAAGTGTGTAGGAGTGCCGTATTAAAGCGGTGATAAATGTGGGCGGTGTAGTTATTTGCTGCGGAAAATGAGGGAATGTTTGTGTCAGTCTGCGAGCTACGCTTAGTGATACTCGTAGAAGCAGGATTTTGCAAATTATTTGAGTTTTTGCACTCTCTTCAATATATTGAGACATAAACCTGTGTAAAAAATGTGGTCTGCGAGGGTACACGGTCTTGTACAACATTAAGGAAAGCGAGCTCCCAGTGTATCGTAAACTGGGGGATGTGGCACCTGGGCTGCTTAACGCTGTTGCTATACGAAGGTTGAGTTTGAATACCTTTGTCATGTGGTCATCGCGAATTTTAAAAAGGAGAGCGATGGCGTTGTATTTTAGAGGTTTAAAGCCTTCTATCGAACTCTCTACACCTGCCATCTGTGGGTTAACTACACGCAGCGGGTCATCAACGCTTTCCGATTATTTATTTATTAATTCTTTATGCACACAAGATACAGAGGCGGACTTAATGCCTTGAGGCATTCTCTACCAGTCAACTTTTGGGTGATACAGAGACAAATTAAAAACGTATACAATTTAATAACGCGTTTAGGTAGTTGGTGGGGCTCCCACGATACTGTAGTGTGACTGCGATGTTTGCGCACGCGCACGCTGACTGTGCTGCGGCGCCGCATCGCTTCGCTGATGTTCCGTACGCGCGGGAACGTTAACAATACAGCCACAAGCTGAACAGACCCCTTTTATGGTACTGGGATCAAGCTCGAATGTTCCTGAAAAGGTGGCAAATACTCGTGCTTAAAATATTTCTTAAATGTGTGTGTATGTATTTTAACATGTCTAAAATAAAGACATTACATTTTTATTTAAACCAGTCTTTAACATAGAGTCAAAGCAGTACAGTTATCTTTACCAATAACATGTCTAAATAAAATAACACCCAAGATTTTTCCCACAACCAGTAAACCATTTGGCCCTTAAACGAATCCGCAGGCTGAAGCAAGTTAAGACTTACTTTAGCCTGCGGGTTTGGTTAAGACAAAACCGCTGACATAATTGGAGTCACAAAATTTGTCGCCACAAGCGTCTAGCGGGCCGAATGACCCGCCTTCGATGATCGGAGACTCGGTCACGGAGTAGATTCGTACAGAAGCACCGCTTCACACATGCGTATACATACAGCGCGTTTGCAATGCGATTGACATTTTTTCAACAATGGTAATGTTTTTTTATTTATCTATATATTTGTGGATGCTTATAGTTAGTGGTTTGATGATATTACACTCTTTATATTTTTTTTTCTATTATCTGTTTTTATAGAAAAAAATAAAAAATAAACTCGAAGTAATTTTATCATAATATAAGTTAATTGTTATGAATATACCTGCGGCTCTCAGCAAAATAACACCAGCAAAAATGATTACCAAAACGACAAATTGTAAGGGATTGACCACTTGATATTTTTGTAGCGCTTTTCAATCTCATAAATATAAATGTTCAGCCGTTACCGTTTGAACTAGGCTTGCTCCGTTATACGCGTGTCTGTGACCGTGCGGCGTGTGTCCTAATTTCGTCTATTGAATCTGACTGTCCTTCTGTACGTTTATATTCCTTGTCCCGGTTCTCTGATATACCCGATATTCTGCTTAGTCTGCTCCCGCAGTCGATATGCAGTAAAATTGAATTGATAGTCGTCTACAAGACGCGCAGTTTAGGGTTCGCGGCAATAGAGTGGAAGATCTGCTTTATGTGGACTTGCGACTTTGTCGGGGCTCGCTTTAAACTCAGATTGTTGTTGATAAGATGGACAGTTGGAGATACAAACGCTTCAGTTACAATTTGCATGAATTTTATTGTTGGATTTGTGCCTTGTTAGCTTATTTCGCTGTGTTAATCACCAATTGGGAGATTTTTACTTCAAAGAACAATGCTCAACTTGTGTAGATGTGGATAACATCAAAATGAATCATCATCAATCTCAATTAAACTTATGCCAATGAATAAGTAAGAATAAGTTATTAAATATTTGAAAGCAGCGTTGCCTAAGACCTACTACTATCACGAATGCGTAGCTTTTGACATTATCTATAAGCTTGGTATTGAAATATGACTTCACTGCCATTAGGCTTCGAATTTATAAAAGAGAGAATGAGATATCCCCACCATGTTTTGTGAAACCTATTTGCAAAAAATAAATATCATTTATCATTTAATAACCAAAGATTTATTTTTAGTGTTATTTTTTCTTTGCATAAAATATTGTAGAAAAATAAATACCAGCGAAATTCCAATCAGCAATGATATTTCAACATTTAGTTACAGATCTCTCATATTGTAGCCCGTTGATTTCACCAGTGCCACTTAAACCAAGTTCGATGTTCGCGAGTTTTATAAATACAGGCTGTTTTATTCGAGTCTTTATATGAAAAGTGATTTTGAAAAAGAAATAATAAATATACGTATGTTTTTCAGCTAAAATGATCATGATGATGAACCTATGTCCTATATACCAATACGTTGGTTTGTGAAACCGACAAAACACTTTGTCGTACATCTTCTAATATAATTATAACCAGCAATGGCATTACTATTAGCTGGTGTATTCGTTGCTACGATCACTTTAGGGCGTAAGGCGCTTTGTGTAGCGAGCGGGAGGTGTCATTCAAAGATAACCCATCTTAAAAAAATGTATTAAAAATAAATAGTATCATATTATGTACTATTTCGGGCACGACGACGCCAGCTAAATTTCATCCAAATCTCTTCAGTAGTTTCAGCGTAAAAGGGTAACAAAAACTTTCGCATTTAATTAGTGTGATAAATATCTTTATCATGTATAAAAATAATTAAAATCTTGGAACAAATCTGAGCGCCTGAGGTCATTAGCATCATGCGCCCGGCTCTAGTACTTGGCGTTATGCATTAACTGCACTTTATTTAAATAAATACGCCGTTAAAGCCATTAAATTAAATCACGCGAACGACCACTAACGTTAGATGGCATTTATAGAAAATAATTACTTATTTATGGGCCTTTGTACAGAAACTGCGTTAACTAAATTTTGTAAAACTGGAATTAAAAGCTTCAGGAAGCAGATGTCCCTGATGACCCATCCATTTATTTCATCAACAACTTTTCGGTACGTTTCACGAAAAATTTTACACAGATTTTTATTACAAAACTCAGATTTAGTATTAAGTAATATGTATTACTAGCTTCTGCGAGGACATAAGTTTAACAAAAAAGAATCGGGATAAAAGGTAGCCTATGTTCTTTTCTATGTCAAAGGCCATATGCATGCCAAATTTCATCCAAATCCGTTCAGCCGTTTTTACCATCCACACTTTCACATTTATAATGTTAGTTAGGATTATATAGATAAATAAGTTAGGACGTTTTTCCAAGGCGAAATAAAAACAGGACATCGCCTAACCCAAATCATTTTGAGCACAACCTAGAGCTAAAACCCTTAACGCCTTTCAGATTATATATTTGTCATCTTCGAAATTCTATTTATCATCGACGTTCTAGTCATCATATTCGATGTCTTACTTTACATATCTAAAGTCTTATTTGTCATAATCAACGTCTTATTTTATTTGTCACATTCGAAAAGCTATTTAGGTAAGCTGTATTTGACATCTTAAATATTGACAATTTAGTTTACGCGCCTTATTTTTCCTTCTTACTCTCAAGGGCAAAAGATCGACGTATATGTACGCAACCTTAACATCAAATTCAGCATTTCCTTGTCTACTAAATTCTATGTATAATATTATCTATGTGACACGTGTCTCTCTTGTGACCTTATGAATAACATTTGCACAGTCGAGTCGGTTACACGTTTTTCAGTTTAATTTTATTTTTTCTCGAGCCAGGAGACATACTTCCGGTTGTACTTTGTAGCCATGGCTCTTGGCTGATTACGGCACATAAAAGTTATTTTTAGGCATTCATAAAAAAAAAACCTACCAGCAGTGTCTGACTTTGAACTAAAATCCTTTAGATGTACCCTCGAAACGAGACACAATAGTAAGACAATAACAGCGCGGTCTCATGCGACCGGTCGGGGATTCTGAATTCTCCGGGGGAGATGAATTAATTGGTCAAAGTTACATTTTAATTGTATATTTGACAGTATCGTTCTTTAATTTTGACGCCAAGGAAATATTGATTTGGTAAATCAGTGAAGCAGATACTTTTATGAGCATCCTACGCGTTTTGCCGCTGTCGCTTCACGACATTGAAACCAACAACATACCTACCATAATATGACGAACCTATTTTTACTCTTACTGTATCTTAATACCATAAACACATACACATATCAAAGGACGAAGTTTTCCGATGTTTTCCTTCCCCGATTAAACGTGTGAAGCAATTTATCAAAATAAATAGCTCACACGAAGAGAAATGTGTTAATGTTCGCAGTAAATGTTGTGTTACAGTTCTATGAGGTATTACAATATAATTGTATTTAGTCTATATACTATTATAATAATACTCCATTTGTTTTGGCCGCTAGGCGGAGAGTATTGATTGGTAATAGTTGAAGGTTGTTTCCATGTTTTTCTTTTGTAGCTAATGATGAATATGTTGTGCAAAAGCTTGGTAAAGTTGTAAACACGGGTGACTAGCTTCTAATTATATTATACTGGCTAAGAAGGTGATAGAGATCAACGGTATGAAAGGTGCAGAACATCAGTTTTTTACGCACAAAGAATCTTGGGAACACATTTAACTCGCTAAGTAGTAGAATTTCCCTACAATATAGGGGTTTTTAATTCAAGAGTGAATAGGTTAATTCTAGACAAGCGTGCTCCATCATCAGGCAAATCATCGCTTACCACGAGGAGAAATAGTAGCGAGTCAATGATAAAATAAACTTTTCCTTCATCTTTCTTTCCTTGTCACATATTAATTGGTGTCGATACAATACGTTTCTTTCTTCCATCTTATCCCATTAGCAATCACGCTAGCACTAACTCCCTTCACTTTCATTTATCACTCCTCACACATTACATCTTTATTTTTTTATCCTCCATCTCTTCCTCATTTCATAACTCTTATTTTTATTACATTATCAACTTTTATCTATCAAAGTAAAATATAAGTGAACAATAATTACCTAATCTAAGTTTTTATAATATTAAAATCTCAACATGAATAAATAATCAACATTTAAAGGCTTTATTCTCGACTTAATCTCTGCCAGTCTTTTCCTTTGTACAAGCCGACTTCGCTAAACTAACTTTGTCGAGCCGCCTAGTCTTTCTCAATGTCTTTTCTTTAAAACATCAGGTCGGCACGTGCCACAATCGTTACACGTGTAAGCCTGAGTAGAAGCTAGTCTTTATTTGTCCAGAAAAGTTGACGTTTATTAATAGAAAAGTATATTGTAAGCGCTAGGAATCGGAGTAACTTTAGATTTGTTTTAGACGAAATACCTCGATAAAAAATATACTTTTCCAATGTCACTTATTTAAATGGCTTAATGATATTTACTTTTATAACATTAAGGAAAACTTAGAACATAATATTAAGACGCTATAACCATTTTACATGCTTTTAGTCTTAATCTAAACTTGTATGATCTTATCTTTAATCTTTTTATATTATGTTTTAAACAAATAAATAAATAATTTATTTTTATTTACTTAAGTCTAAATAGGGTACCTACCTAATTACACATTAATTCATGAATCCCCGACCGGTCCTATGAGACCGCGGTGTTATAGTTTTACTACTGTCTCGTTTTGTGGGTATGTGATAGGTTAAAACACTTCACTACTCAAAACAATAATGTCTTCGTCGCGACAGCAAACTATACACATATGACGTGACCTCTAGTCACTGGTTAACGATTTAATAAATTGATCTTCTAACCTCAATAATCTATTCACTATTCGCGGAGACACCTTCTAACTCCTCCATCTTAAGGCTCTATAGCGTCTTCAGCAACAACACACCTCGATCCAAACTTTACATATAAATTACATAATTCCACACACTCGCTGAACATCGGTAATCTCACTTTAAATAAGCACAAACACTGTTATATTAATTACTCAACTGAAATTACACTTGCTAAAGTGGTTTTGTTAAAGTTTGCAATTGTTGATTACGCCGAGGAGTCGATTACAGCCAGTAATTACAGCGAGTGCCAACTTGTACTGATTGCGATCCTGGTAATCTGTGAGCCTTTTTGTGTTGCCACTCAACTTTACTGCAGGCTGGGGTGGGGGGTTGATTTTTCGGATTTGTTTTTGTTGTAAGTAATTTTTATATAATTTATATTACTCACTTACTGACACATTAAGCTTGGAGCTAGAACGTTAGAAATTTTGCACTGAGGTTCAAACTAAAACAGTGTGTTTGTGACAATAGATGCAATTTTACTTGGCAAGTCTGGTTAAAGTTTTTATGATTACATGAAAAATTAATTTGGCCACGTACTCGTATTTACTTCTTCCTTAAAAGTGTAAGTCAATTCTAATACAAAAAGCAAAGTAGGTAACTGACAGCACTAACCAGCGCTGACCTCCCGACCAGCCTCGCACCCGCCCACAAAGCACAGGTGCCGATACGCAACGCAACTTCCTGCCAAGGGCCGCCTTTCTGCAACTCATCCGGCTCGCCCGTCACTATCAATCTTAATTACTACAGGCGCTTTCTTTCAAGGAAAGGGCGCGAACTCTGTCAATCTCCTGAATTATGATCCTAAAATTAAAGGTGCCGTAAAGGTCAGCTGAGAAATGAATCGTACAAAAAACAGACGCAAATGTTTGCGATATTAAAAGAGTTGTACATTTCCCCGCCGTCTGACATTTACGTAAATATTACACTCGTAAATTGGAACGGTCAGTCACGGTGAGTCAACCTGCGGCTATGACTGCTACAATGCTTGAAACGTCCGCCATTGTTAAAAGTTATGTTGACCTCGATATCGCCCGCAAAAAGTAATTTCATTCTATTTGCTCCTGTTATTTCCTGCCGTTTCAATAACGGAAAATATCCGCAATACCAACAAAGCATCGCAAATAACTTCTATTATTAAATGCAACGACTATTACCGTAATATTTTATGTAAAGATGCCCTTCGTGAGCCGATGTATTTTCAATAGAAAAGTAGCGACATTAATAAATTGAAAACAAAAAGATCCCGGAACATTTCCACACAGATTACAATCACTGAAAAAGTTAACAAAAGGGGCAAGAGCTCGAAATTGTCCCGGACAATGCATATTGCGGCCCCGGGACCGGACAGGGCTACCGGCCAACAGTAATGGATTGCACTTTTTGGAACAATTTATTCAAAAACCCTTACCATTTTTTATTAACACAAACCGGAGATATTTTCCTCAGCGAGACTTCCTTTTCATGTAATCATCTCATGCAGGCAGAACCAGGGCTTAGGGGGTGCATCCAGCGTCTGGCACATTTTTTGAACAAGATTGCCTATTACGATTTCCTCGAGCAAATTGGGCAGCCCTGGAGGACGCGGCGGCTCGGCGCGCAGTGGCGGCCGCTAGGAATCCCGCCCGACCTCGCCTGCCTAACGAAATTGCATTTTGATTGTGTTCAACCGCCTTACACGTGGTTGGACGCAATTATTTGACATTATTACTTTTTATTACAACTGAAACGTCATTTCGTTCGGATTCATGCTCCGCTTGTAATTTGAATTTCGTCTCGCTGTACTCTCATTTTCAAAAGTGGAATTTGGACTGAGATATTCTGCATTGCAGAGAGGTTTGGTTCCGAGCCACGTTATGTTTTATTGTAAGTAACATACTTCGTGTTTTCCACATTTTATGGGTTGTGGTTCTGTGCTATGCGAGATCGTATCTCAGGTTTGGACTCCTATTTATTAGAATGCGGTTGGGGATCAGTCCTGAAGAATAGTTCTCATAAGGTTTTATATTTTTGTATAGTAACATTTCTATTTTGCATTCGATGAATAGATAGAGAATATTTACGTTAGGTATGCAAAACACTTGCTAAAGAAGTCCAATTTTAAAGAAATTGCATATTTCACATGAACTTTAATATCGAGAGCGTGGCTAGAATTTTATTGCTTTCATAAGTGCTTAACTTACCAGCCTTTGTTCGTTTATTTAAAATTCTTTTGAACAGTTTTAAAACGAAATAATAATTATAGAAATTGTGTCGCGCGCAATTACCCCGAGCAAGGAGGTGCGACGTTCAATAGACTCTTATTAAATATTAAACTGAACTGAATAATAATACGTGTGGGAGCGAGGAAGCCTTTCTGTTTTAATAAGGATTAAAAATACCATTTTCCATAAAGCCAATTAGACTCAAAAGGCATGTTCCGAAGCAGATAATTACCTAATAGCTAGGTATATTTATAAGGTAGCTAACTACTTCCAGTCCCAAACACTAACTCCATTACAAATTGAGAATTTACTCGGCGTCGAGTGCTGCGGGAAGTATCTAAGTTTGAAACCGACTGATGTTAATTTTAAGTCTTATTAATACGTACCTCGGAGGCTTTAATAACATCGTCTGTGCTATAGATACACGTTACGAATGGAATGTGGACTCGTGGATCTTGCTTGAGAAGTTCTTTACAGTGAAATTTACTGTTTTTTTAGATCAAAAGTATATGAATGCGTAAAGGAATACTGAGAATGCCAGCTGGCAATGTTCTCACGGGTTAACAAGAATTTTTGTGTAAAATAAGGTTGTAGAAGTAAGTTTATATCTGGACCTGTTCCATACTGTTTAAGAAATTAAACAGTATGTAACAGGTCCAGACAACACAAGGTAACAGGTCAAAGATAACAGGTCTTCTAATATATAGCAGTGGTGTAAAAAGTGTAATGATAAATATTGAATGGAACTCGGTTTAATTTTCCATTTTCAGAAGAATTTCGCATCAGTGGTTCTCTACGTAGATGTATAAGTAGGCAACTGTTAACACCAACTTCGGTTAGTTAACTTGAAATTAGGCTGTAGATTCACTGATCTGTAAATCCTATCCATATTTTGACCTAGTTTACGTTTGTTTTGATTTTCATAGCAGTGATTGTAGTAACGGTACCTATATTACTTGATGCTGTCAGTACTTGCCAGCTTGTCTTCCCAACTATCTCTCAGGCGAGACGGTTGGGAACGTCACGGTTATAGCGGTGGGTAAGTCCCCTCATTGAGGGGTTACCTTACGCATGATGCCGGTCCTCACCGGACATGGTTACTTCGGGAGGTTTCTATACCGGATTCATGTGGAAGAAAAGCTGAGGTGTCATTATTATGTGGACCGTCTGAAAGACAAGGTGGAGCATAAGTTGTAGATGTACCCCGTTTGGGCGGAGCATTGCCTTGTCCTCGTGGAGGTGATCGGCAACAGACGTCTCCCGCCGGGACCTGGTGCAGGCCATGGTCAGTAGCGAGGCGGGAAACAATAATGCTAGTAAAGGAGCACGAATGAACACCCCTCACACTCCACCCACCAAGATCCCGATCCCGGTATCCAGTCGCTGAAAGCGTGGGCGAAGACGGCGAGCAATGGATAGCCCGCAGTCCAGTATTCGGACCGAGACCAAGTCATTTAAAGTCTGATACACCCCAACTGCTCCGACGAAGAGCAAAAGAAGTCATTGGATGATTTCCCACTTCACAAAAGTTTGTGGTCATAATAGTTAATGAGGAATATAAAATTTTAACGTTTCTTTAAAGCAATAAATAACTTCAAACATAAGACACTAATCATTTATTGAATACTAAAACATCAAGATAACATCAGTACAGTGATTACTTATCTTTATTAAAATTCCACTTCAATCGGCAATAACTTAAACACCCAAAAGGCGAGCCTACTTTAAGATCTATTATCCAATTTCCGTTGAAAAGGTTTAAAAAAATTGACTCTATTAAAACAACTCGGAGAATTCTCGGACATCCTTCTGAATATCTCGCAATTTGCGATCGGGATGAGACATTGATTTTCAATCCCCAAGTTTTTCACTCCACTTACTTAAGTAGTCGTGAAGATAAAGCGGATGAGTCGGAAACGGTCGGACGGTCCCCTTTCGCAGCTATTCGGGCTATTTACCGCCCCCGGCTGCGCGGGCTATATTTGTGTTAGCCCGATTCTTCGGTAATTTGCTGATGTAGATCAATAGGCGAAGAATGTGGCTGATTGAAATACTTTCATCTTTTGAGACTGTTAGGAGGGTTATTTTCGGATTTGTGATCAGTTTATGGCCCACAAACTGATCTTAAAATAAAACTAAAAATACCTCTAGCTCAGAGGTCAGATATAACAAAAATAAAATTGAGTTTAATAAAGTTAAAAATAACTTCGTAGCATGTGGTATCTCGAAGAATATCCGTTGTGTCCTATACGTGACGCCGTCATCTTATCTTGATAACATTTCAGATTTCATTATCTAGTTCAGACACAGATGTTCATTGTATTGACTTTTATTATTAAATTAGGCAATAATAAAATTCAATACAATGAACATACAATATATATGCAAAGGTTTGTATTCTAGAACATTGGAAGGAAAAGGACTTACAGGAAAATGCGTAGTTCTTCGATAGCTGCCTTCACAGTGCGCCGGTTCAGGCGATATTTCCTTCAAGCTTCACGAGACTAGGAGGGTTTGAGGTGTCCACCACACAGCACCAATATTTTTCACTTTTTTTTAGAGTTTTAGCGCGGGCGCCCACGCAGATACGTGTTACCAGTAAGAACGCACAGGACAGAGAGAGGGAATGAAAGGAATGAATGGATTTTGGATAGGAAATCCTTCTCGAATGAGTTATTGAGTGAAGTGTAATATAATGTTGCAAGTATAATGAGGTACAGATAATATAATGCGAATGGCGCAGACAACTCCCCCGGCCTAGAGGTTATCCTCTAAATTACAATTTTATGAGAATTTAAATTAAAAAAAACGAATTTAATTAAAAATAGAGTTAAGCGCAATTGTAAAGTAATTATTGAGTAGGTAGACGACAAAGCCGCACTACCGGGCGTATGTAGGAACCGGAAGCAGTTCTAACTTTCACAGTCCTAACTATATTATCCTTTCCAGGATAAGTCGCATCTATGACACCTAAAGGCCAGCAAAGCGGGTGAGCGTTGTTGTCTTTGATAACAACAATCGTACCTACTTCAATAGGCTTTGACGGTGTGTTCCACTTTTCACGCTGTTGCAAGGAAGTGAGGTACTCCTGGCTCCAACGATTCCAGAAGGAATGAGTTATTTTATTAAGAAGTTGATAACGCGATAAGCGATTGTCTGAAATGTCTGTGACGTCTTCAGCAGGTAAATACTTAAGCGGAGTTACGTTTAGAAAATGATTAGGCGTTAAAGCACTAATATCAGACGGGTCGGAGCTTAAAATGCTTAGAGGTCGATTGTTTAAAAGACATTCAATTTGAACAAGCACGGTACTAAACTCCTCGTAAGTTAATATTTGAGAACCAATTACTTTAAAAAGATGAGTTTTGATACAACGAACAGTAACTTCGCTGAGTCCATTAAAATGAGGACCGTATGGCGGGCTATGTTTAAATTGTATGCGATTTTCAGCTAGTTGATCACCTATATAATTTATATGAGATTTGGATTGAATTAGGGCGTAAATTTCATTCAATTTGCGCTTTGCGCCAATGAAGTTTGTGCCTCCATCACTATAAATCATAGCAACAGGACCTCTACGAGAAATGAAACGCTTAAAAGCGGCGAGAAATAAATCTGAACTAAGGTCAGTGACCAACTCTAAGTGTACTGCCTTAGTTGTTAGACACACGAACACACAAATGTAAGCTTTGTGGCTCTTAATTCCGCGTTTTCGGATATGAGTAATATAAAAGGGGCCACAATAGTCCACAGCGGTATTAACAAACGCTTTCGCTTGTGAAACGCGAAAGTCGGGTAGATCACCCATAGGAGGGTAAGTATTTTGAGGTTTAAGTTTAAAACATTTGTTGCAACTATGTACGCGTTGTCTTACAATATTACGAGCGGATAAAATCCAAAATTTTTGTCTAATGATAGATAATAAAAGAGCGGGACCTGTATGTAAATTAGTTACATGATAAAAGTCAATTACGAGTTGGGTAAAACGTGATTTAGTTGGAATTAGAATGGGGTGCTTTTGACCATAATCAAGTTGAGAATGAGTTAACCTTCCACCTACTCTGAGAATATTATTTGAATCCAGAAAGGGGTTGAGTTTAGCGAGACTTTTATTTATTTTTTTATTTGATTTCAAAGCGTTCATTTCTTCAGAGAAATATCTACCTTGTACGTAACGTATAAGGTGTATTTCCGCGGCTTCTAAATCGGAAACGGTGATGGAACCATGCGAAGTTAATATTTTGCAGAAACGTAATATTAAAACCAGGCTACGTAGTAAAATAGAATATTTAGAAATGCGGTCAATTAAAGATTGAATAGGTTGAGAAATTTCTTGCGTAACTTTAACTGCGAGAGCGATATTTTTAGTTTCCATTACTTCCGAAGTATTTTTATTTAAATTGACCTTAAATGGCTTGATTGGCCACTGATTTAAGGGGAATGAAAACCAATGCGGAGCGTTAAACCAAAGAGTTAAATCTAATAATTGTTTAGGCGTTACGGGACGAGAAACTATATCAGCGGGATTTTCAGTTCCATCGATGTGAAACCAATGTTTAGCAGGTAATTTTGAATTAATTTCAACAATGCGATTTGCAACAAATGTATGAAATCTATGCGAGGGCGAGTGGATCCAGGTGAGCGTGACTGTTGAATCAGAAAAAGCAAAAATATTATTAATTTTGCAGCGTTTACTTAAAACTTCTACAACTGAGTTAATTAAATTTGCTAAGAGAAGAGCAGCACATAACTCGAGGCGAGCTAAGGGCGTATTTTTAAGCGGAGCGACGCGTGATTTAGAAGTAAGTAAGAGGACTGATCCGTTATCTTCGTCATTAGAACTAACCCTTATGTAAACAGCGGCACCATAACAGCGCTCACTGGCGTCTGCGAATCCGAGGAGAGTGACATGAGAAACCGAGGTGATACCTACATGTCGCGGGAATTTTATTTGTTCGAGATAGGAAAGTTCTTTGTGAAATTGATTAAATTTATTTTCAATGTAAGCTGGTACAGCGTCGTCCCACTCAAGGTCATGCTTCCAGCATTCCTGAACTAAAACTTTCATAAACGCGGTAACTGGACCTATAAGACCTAAGGGGTCAAACAGCCGTGCGGTTGCGGATAAAACGGTACGTTTCGTACATTTAAGAGAATTATAATTTATTTTAAATTGAAAAGAGTCCTCTACAGGATTCCACTGCATACCTACAATTTTAGTGTTATTATTAGCGTCTGCGTCAAATTCAATATTTTGCGAACTTAAATGAGTTGAAGGAATTTTATTTAAGAGTTCGGAACTATTAGAGATCCACTTTACAAGGTTGAAACCGCCTGACCTGAACATGGCGACCATTTCTAGATATGTAAGCTCAGCTATGTCAACGCCATCTAGCGAACATATGTAGTCATCCATATACATATGGTTTTCAGCCTCGTAAGCCGCGAGCGGGTAATTATCCCGACTATCAGATGCGAGTTGGCGAACTATCCTCATAGCTAAATAAGGTGAGCTTGAGACACCGAAAGAAACGCGGTTAAATTCAAAAGTTGAAATCTCAGAATCTTTATCGAATCTGTATAAAATACGTTGAAATGCGTGATGATCTGAATGAAGATTAAGTTGAAAATACATTTTTTCGATGTCTGCAACTACAGCAACGGAAAACATACGAAGATTAATTAATAAATCAAAAATGTTACTTTGTAAATTCGGACCTACGTAAAGGAGATCATTTAGCGATTTACCTGAGCTAGTTTTACAGCTAGCGTCAAGCACGATGCGAGTTTTACTGGACTGTTTATCCGGGCGGTAAACAGCACGGTGCGGAATATAATAATGCGGGATATTGAGAGAGGGATCTTTGACCTTGGCTAAATAACCTTTGTCAAGATAATCTTGAAGCGTAGCGTTGTAATTAGTTCTGATCACGGGATCAGAATCTAACTTTTTTTCTAAATTAATGAGGCGACGCATCGCCGTTGAGTACGAGTTTCCTAAGTCGGTACACGGAGCCTTAAATGGTAGCTGCACTGTGTATCTACCTGTTTCATCGCGAGAGTAAGTTGAATTAAATATTTGTTCACACGCCTGATCATCAGGACTCATGTGAACCTTATTAGGGACGCTTTCCAGCTCCCAAAAGCGTTGCGTTAGCGTGTCTAAGCTGAGCGTGCTAGTAGCGCACAGAAAAGTTTGCTCGCTTTTATTTTTATTTATTTGAGCGGGGCGAGAGCGCGAAGTTATGCGAGGTTGACAATCAGCCCGACCCATGGCTATGTAACCAAGAGTGGTTTCTACAGCGACGACCGCGGAGCCAGGTAAAGTTACCTTTCCACTTCCCAACAAAAGCGGGAAAAGTTCATTGCCGAGGAGGCAATCAATCTCACCGGGAACATGGAACGCGTCATCAGCCATAGGTAAATTACGTAATGGAGAGAGATTTGTGATATCTACTAATATGTTGGGCAAGTCGTCAGTAATACGATCTAAAACCCGAGCGTGAATTGTATAACAACAGCGGTGATCAAAGCGAGAAAATATTTTAAATGTTGTAGTACCATACGTGGGTATTTTTGCGTGACTTATACCGAAAATAGAAGATTTGTCAGGAGTAATTTCTAAGTTTAAACGTTTACAGCAAGCCTTAGTAATAAAATGACTCATTGAGCCTGTATCAAGAAAAACGCGGAGAGTATAAGGTTTATTATTATTATAAGCGTATACAGAAGCGGTAGGCAACAAAACAGTTGTATTATTTTCAACGCTCGAGGTAGCCGAAGTCAGTGATAAATAAGGAGCATTTGAATTTTCGCGCGCATTGTTATCACCTGTCGATACGCGTGGCGAGTCGAGTGTCGCGGGAGTGGCAGTCGGCGAAGGCGCGGAGGCGGGCACGCGGGGCGCGCCGGCGCCGTCCTCAGCCGACGGCGGAGCGGAGCTATGATCAACTACCCGATTGTTGGAAAAGTTAAAGTTGTCTAGATGTAATAGCGAATGATGTTTACGGTGGCAAATCGAACACGTATTTGATGACTTGCACATTTTAATATTATGAAATCCTAAACAGTTACGACAAAACTTATGTTTGTTTACAAGATCTGATCTATCTTTTACGTTTTGATTCATAAAATGAGAACATCTATAAAGTGGATGTGAATCAGGGGACCCACATACCTTGCAGGAACGCACTGGGGTGTTCTGGCTAGTACTCGCGAAGGCTTGACTGTTTCTAGGTTTAAATGAGGATTTATTATTTTCGTTATTATTACGAACTTTAGAGGGATTAGAGTGACTACGAAGCGTTATTATTTTACTTTGTTCTTTTAGAAATAGCGAAAGATGATCGAAAGTAGGTATTGTAATATGCCTATGCGATTGTTCGAAAAGGTTAACGACCTCTTTATCTAGCTTACTGAGTGCAATATCAGTTATTATGAAATCTGACAAATCTTTTATGTCTAAGCGACGTAAAGCGGCTTGTGCCGAATGAAATTGCTCGAGAAACGAATCGATAGGTTGATAAGGTTTAAATTGAATCATTTGATGTAAATACATGGAAGCTTGTACGCGCGTATCGTGATATTTTTCTATTAAATCATTCCAAATGAGTAGGTAATTATTAGCGGTAGGTATGATACCTGAGCAAACAGTTAATGCTTTGCCCGATAAACAACTTATTAAATACTGAACCTTTTCGGCGTCAGTAAGATGCGAATTATCATGAATAAGACTTTTGAAGTTTTCATGAAAAGTTGTCCATTTGCTGGGCGTGCCATCAAATGAAGCAAGTTTTAAAGGCGGTAGTTTACGATTTAAAAACTCAAATTTATTACTAGTGCTATCATTACTCGTATTTTGTGACTTCTGAATGTTAGATTCTATTGCTTTTATTTCACAATAGATTTCATCAAATGCGGATAGTGAGGAGTAATTCGGTTTTGTCGTCGAACCACTTTCTAATAATGCTAAATTATAAGCATCAAGAGTTTCCATAAAGTTTGTTCTAATTTGCTCAAGGGAGCCAATTCGAGCTAGAAATTGCGATTTTAATGAACCATTCACGGAAACTTGTAGGCCGAGATCGTAAATGGATTGCACCATATGAAATAAATTTTCTTTTTTAGACTCTAATAGAAGAACTTTGGGATCTTCATAGGATTCTTTATCAGATTCCCTACCCTTACTACGCGTAGAAGTCATTTTTAGCGTTAGGAAGTACCTACTCGAGTTTTTAACCGTGTAATAAAATAGATGAGTGAGTGAATGTACGCGAGCGTGCGTGAGCAAAAATGGACTCGCCCGTGTGCGTTATATTTTGAAAAATATGCGAAAATATGCGTGAGATGACTAAAATATAATTATAATACTTTAGATAATGCGTGTTTATATTGAAATATGATGCGTTTTTGTAAAAACAACTAAGCGTTGATAAGATTGAGCGGGAAATGTGCCCTATTGGGCGCGCCTCGTGTATCACGTAGACGAGTAATGGCGGATGCGTAATTGTGCGTTTTTAGCGTTTCTATGCGAACAAATGATAAATATGATGTGTGTGATGAGTGTAGCGTAGATGTGTAGTATATTGCGTTTTTTATTGGGTGAGAAGGACCAGAAAACTTGGAAGGAAAAGGACTTACAGGAAAATGCGTAGTTCTTCGATAGCTGCCTTCACAGTGCGCCGGTTCAGGCGATATTTCCTTCAAGCTTCACGAGACTAGGAGGGTTTGAGGTGTCCACCACACAGCACCAATATTTTTCACTTTTTTTTAGAGTTTTAGCGCGGGCGCCCACGCAGATACGTGTTACCAGTAAGAACGCACAGGACAGAGAGAGGGAATGAAAGGAATGAATGGATTTTGGATAGGAAATCCTTCTCGAATGAGTTATTGAGTGAAGTGTAATATAATGTTGCAAGTATAATGAGGTACAGATAATATAATGCGAATGGCGCAGACAAACATAAGAAATTTGTTGTACAAATAAATGATTGAATAAAAATATTATTACAAAATATAATCTGTTACATGATAGAGGTATTATCAGTTTAAAATATTGTTTACAGTATCTATAAGTTATTTATTTATTTTTTATTTGACTTTAACCTTTATTTATATAAAAATGGCGGCTCACTTTAAAGCAGCGCGTTTCTTTCCACCTAATTCAGTTTCACTGCCTAGACATTTCTATTATTACCGCACCAATTTCTTAGTAACACCGATTTCCTAATAAAACGAGGTGATCGCTTTAAAAATGTACGCAACTAACTTGATCAGGAGACCTCTCCTTTATTTTTAGAGAAGTGAGACATAAATTATGTACGTTACAATTTGGACAGCGAGTCCTTTGTTAGGCTATAGAACAAAACGCGCGCGAAAGGACGCGACCCGCCAATAAATTATTTACCTGAAAACCTAACACCATAAACCGGTCGGAACAAAAGCGCCCACATTTGTTAGCTACAGTGCAAATGCTCGCAAATAAATAATAAGTCGTATTTGGGCGAAAAAGATACGATGGCATCCATGAATAAGAATGTACAGATGGTATAACAATATTGTCCGGGTTTAATACGCGAGAGGGACAATACGCGGCGTGCCACGCCCGGCGTGCCCGGCTGCCGGCCACTCGGCCCGGCCACTCGGGTGCTAGGAGCCTTCCGTTCCACTCCGCTGCCAAGATCGTGGCCGACAGCAGAATTTCTAGTTTCGTACACTTGAGATTTTATTTTCAATGTTTACAACGTTATATTTTTAGAATTGAATTTAATATTTGCGCGGCACATCTCTGGATTACGTTACAGTTTGCTGTGTTGTCGTTTTTGTAAATTTTGCTTGGTTAAGTCTCATCTACTGGGACATGATAGGATTCTTGAAAACGCTGAGTTGTCCTTAACTTGCTTGCTAGATTACATAAGAAACTATACGGCAACGGTCGCCTCCTTTTGCGAATACTAGCAAAGGAGACGGCTCGCACGCGAAAGGGAATGTACGTCCTCACCCCCAGCTGCCGGGACTCCAACTCCGATTTTCAGGGACCGTAGGCGCAGGCTTGAGGTGGACAAGCAATGGGTAGCTCGCCGTCCGGTCGTCCGGTAACCGTCTGGCCCGAACCCAAGTCGTCGACGATGCTTAGTGTTTCACGCTCACCTCAAAGAAAAGTCAATACAAAAAGTGTAAACTGGAAGGGTTTGTCAACAGCATGAGTTTACTTCTAAGGTGGAAACTCCTGATTCATAAACGCAAACAGTAAAAAAGGAACATAAGTGTGGTTTAATCAGTAAAAGTCTAACACGCCGTCCTGCTCCGCCCTAGCTTGGTCGAAGTTATTAAATGATTTTCTACATTAAGCAAGCGTTACCTAAGTTATGTACATTTTTGTCTATTTTCAAAGTAGCAAATAAAACAACGATATACTGCAAGTGCCTACAATAGCTAGGTGCTATTGTGCACTTGACTAAAGCTATAGAGATGGCCGGCTAAGGGGCGCGGCTCGGGTGTAACAAACGCGTCTGTGACGAGCCGTCACGCGACACGCTGACGAACGGGCCGGCGTGACGGACGCGCTTTTGGTACACATGACGCTGAAGCTGACACTATTGTGCTCTAACTTGTTACACACTTTGTTACAAGAGCCCATTTTTAGTCATATCTGATTCAAAACGCGTGTTATATCGTTTGTCCTTGCTGTCTTTCGTAGATGCTTTGACCTTATTTAGATCCTATCTTCAACATGGTTCGGAAAAGGCTTGATAAATAATATTTATAGAGCATATGCATAACTGGCGACGCTTGAGAGGGGGGGTCTATGTCCAACAGTGAACGTCATTTGGCTAAAATTATAATGATATAGATAAATGGTTGGTAACACTGACGATTATAAGGATCACACAGTTAACAGCACCGTACGAGCCCAGCAAGTTCGAAGCCTACTGGGACCATGGGTTGTGTGAACGAGAAGCCCAGGGCCCAACCGCAGGAATAAAGGTAAAGAAGAAACATTAATGGGTTTTACTTAATAAAAATCTGCCACGCCTGCAGAAGGGCGTGTCCACCCAGAGCGGGCGAAGTCATTTTGATGATTTCCCAGCTTGAAAAAGAAACAGTTGACGCCAGAAACCTTTATCCAAGCGAATGTTTAATTCCAAGTAAACCTGTATTGTATTTAGGCATAAGCAGGCATAATAAAGATTTGCTGTTAATAAGTATAATGTTTATAATTATAAACATAATAATTAGCTATTCAAAAACGAAATATAATATAATACAGTCTTCAGTTAAGTAGGTAAGTCAAGGTCTAAATTAATTTCAGGTAATAATAATAATTATATGAGTAGCCTTTTGAAATTGACGCGTTATCAAGGGTTGTGTACACTAGCCAATCAGGAAAGCAGACTGTGTAGAAACGGTCAACTTAAATTACCTTTAGAATAAATTATTGTAATAATACTTCTGAGTCTTAATTCATTTAAAAGCAATGTACACTATTTAGAAATTATAAGTGCCAACTGAATGTTCGTATCGTCATCACAGATTATTCAATAATAAATTATAGAATAAAAGGTTCAGTAATATGCCATAAATAGTTTTTTTTTAAATAACTAATGATAAATATGACAAGTGCCAATCTTCCTGTGAGTTGATCAAGGAAATGGCTACTTACGTTGCGGGACAATCTACTGAACAGTACATTTCCTTGATTAAAATCACTAACCTTAACTACAGTATCGCTGGCAACTTCAATCTTTTGTTAGAACAAAGATGATTCAATCTTACTTTACACAAAAAGCACCGAAATAAACCAGTTATTATTTAAATTTTACTTAATATTAATTATCTTTCAATTAGGAAATATTAACTTCACGGCTCCTCAACGAACAGATTCCAGGAAGAAAATTATGAAATCTTTTCACAATTCTTTAATGATTTCATTTTAAAATTACCTCGTTCATTCATCTCTTAAATGAGAAGAAATCGTTTTCTTTTACTTGTGAAGAGCTCGGATTGCAATTTTATTGACGTCACGAACTTCTATTAGATTATTAAGCGTCGTTCAGTTGCATTCGCTCTTTGTACAGCGAGTGCTTACTTCTCAACAGTTTAAATGCTTTTACTCGTTTATGTGTTTCTGGTAAGTAGTGATCTACAAAATAAATATAGGTTATTTACACAATTTGTAATAACAAATACACAAAATGAAAACACACTTGTGTTTTTTAAGAATAATAATGTGAATGATGCGTGTCGTGGGCGTGTAGTTTCGCCCAAGCGTTGCATCTCCATGCGCCAATCGTGCATGCGTGCAAGGACTGTTGCCTCTGGATCCTATGGTGAGAGGTCGTCAACTCGTCATGGAGACAAACCATGTCTCCATGATAAACAATCGTATATCTTTCTTACTTGTTAATAATGCGATAAATTTAACACGTATTTGATTACCTTGTATATTCACAACTTTGTGACCTCTTAATAATGCAACCAGTATAATAAGGGCACCCTTCAAATCCCAACATCTTTAAATTACAACGCACTTTTAACTTTGGTGTCGTGTCACTAAACCCACACCAAATTAACAGCATTCGAAATCCTAGTTTTTGAGGTGTCCCTGTGACGTGACAACTGTCCCTAAAACACGCGAGTCACAAGTGTTCACGCCACAATAAATTAGCAGCCGTCATACGCTGTCAGTTGGCTGTCCAATCGAGTGACACGCCGCGTAAGTGTGTCGTTATTGTACGCACCGTGGTCTGTGGGCCGAGCTAGATGCACGCAGTTATGGACTCCTGGTCGTTTTGCCTAGTTTTTAGGACTACGCGAAATCTTCAAAAATTGAAATAATTTCTGTGATGTGATCCGGCTTTTTTTAAGTGGGAGATCATCAAAATGACTCCTCTCTCTCTGGGTGGAGTGGGAGGGCATGACAGACGTTTACTGACTAAATCCATTCCCATTCCTTCTTTGCCTTCGTTTCAGGGCTCCGGGGTTCTCTTTCATGCAACTCAGTGCCCCAGTAGGCTTCGATCCTGCTGGGCCTCTACTAATCTCTTTGAGGCTTGCATGGAACACTTGAATTACTGGACTAGGAGCCATTCCACGGTTGTTAGAGACACAATTACATCAACAAACGCACAACAAAATAATCATTGCTTGTGCTGAAGCTGAAATACTGAAGCAACGATTTACTACACAGCAGTCTAGCCTATCAGCAATCATGAAGGTTGTAATAACAATGATAATATAAATATTTGCGTGTTTAATGGTAAAATATATATTATTACCCAATACCCATATTTGCAAAAGGAACATTCTATTCTATGCTACTGGAACTGGCCCGCACCCTGCACACCAAGGACGCACATCTGAAGGCGCTGCAGAGGCGAGGCAGCCCGATCAACATCCTACAAGCATTGTTATGCTGCACACGAAGGACACTATCCGATCTTTACATAAGATGCTGGTGCACGGTATGGCCGCAAATACAAAATCAAACAATGAAAGAAAATTTTGAGGAGCTCGTGGCTAGATAATAACAGCCGCATTGGTCGATCTTCAAGGATAAGCAATGCTTGCCAAGGTTGGTCAGTGGATGGGTGACCATCTTAACATACCGAGTTTCTTTCGTGCCTCGGAAAGCACATTAACCCGGCTGTCATTTGTCTTTGACAGTCGTTGCGGATAGTCAGAAGGCAGTAAAATATGACTCCAGTCTTGCCATGAAGTACCGTGATACCCCAGTTAATGGGTTGTGGAGGTCTGGTAGGCAGCCGCTCCTAGTAAAACACTGGTATTCAGCTAAGCAGATGATGATGACAATGAAAGAAAACTTTAGATCGCATTTTAGGAATTGAGCGTATTAATAGAAATCCTACATGACATATATCTGCAATGGCCACATGACTTTAATACGCCATTCTAAAAGGCAGAAGAAATTCCTTTAAGGAAAATTTGCTCAGCTAACTTACTCAAGTGATGACACGCAATGTAAATACGGAAAAGTTTGTCATAACTGGACGCTGGCACCAGATATGAGAAACATTAACGAAAAAAAAAACAGTTATCTGCGAGTTTTGCCCGCATACGGTTTGATTTTGTACGGTTTTTATTATTTTTTGTTATATCAGCAATAAAAATACACACTCTCTGTATATTTTAACTTTCTATTTTTTACGGATCATGAGATAAAGTCTGCTGACAGATAGACAGACGAACCGACAGCGGAGGCTTAGTCAGTTACCCTTTGGATAAGTAGCTAAAAAGAAGCCAACAATACCTATAACATTTTACTCGATACCACTTGTTGTAATAAACAATGAGTCCAGGAAAACACGAAGTAGAAACATTCTTTAATAACTTAGTTAGGACATCGCCCGAAGCTCTCCAAACAAAAGCGGTGATCACATTGAATGTAATGACCGCTAAGTTGGCTATAACAATGCGAACGATATCCTTCCGATGTTAATCACGTCGTATCAATAAATTGGCGACTGTGCCGACCAGCTGTGTCGGTAAAATGTTGCTATTTGTGTTTTAATATATGCGCGGTCACGCTACCTTTATTGTGCTTAAAGCATTTACATACATACCCTCCGTAGCTCTAACAAACGATACTAGCCCTTATCTCCGAGCGCTAAGATCGTTAGATGACGCACAACTAAGATGGTTTTTCAGTAGCTGCATTGCCGTTGTGTAAACGACATTGGCTTTTCAATACGGAACAACAATACAATAATAATTATCGAGAGAGTACAGGGCTATCATTTTAACGTAATGAAAATTGATATGACAACGTTTTTTCCTTGCGTTGCTTTGAAAGGCGAATCATTGCTCGTATATCGTTCCGTCTTTTTTCACGTTACACAAGTGACAATCTGATTTTTAAAAGCATTTTAAGGCTTTTTTCCTGTCAAGAATCGTCGCTCAGAAGCAACCAATGTTCAAGTCATTTTGACTACTTATAACAGTAGAGTGAAATATGGAAATATTTATTTTATTATTATATCTAATCTACCAAGGCGTTCTGATAGCTATTTGAATGCCGGCCTATGGTTAGTTGACCTCTTAAAATATAATTTGTAGTCACTAAGTTCTATCCAATGACATTCCAAAGTTGCCGCCATTTTTTGACTGGAGCGACGGTTCGGGTTTTAATAATTTTAATGTTGACTACGAGTATGATGATGATGTATATTATTACTTTAAAGGATTTACTTTTGCAGTGTGAGCTTAATTTTTTAATTATTTTTGGGCTTATTTCAATGATCATTTTTTTTTAAACATTGTTTTATTTTTATTATAATTATGTTTAATAGTTTTTTAATTAACGTTTGAATCCCCAACCGGTCCTATGAGACCGCGCTGTTATTGTTTTACTATTGTGTCTCGTTTCGCGGGTATCTGAGTAATTAATAAAAATGGAGTAATGAAGGTGGTCATTTGTTATTATTTTACATTTTAAGTAATTGTTTCATTTATTTGTAAATATAAATAATTAACCCAACTACGTATTTCATTAATTGATAAATATTGTGACTTGTAAATGTAATGTTTTACCAATATATATATGTTTATCTATTTCCAACTTCCACTGATTGTAATCAGTTATATTTTATATTATTTTACGGTTTGCCCAATTATGTGTGTCTATCAGCTAAATGATTATTACCTTCTATCACTGAGTTTGACTGGGTCAAATTCTGATAAAAAATAATTATTCCAATTATTTTTTCATCAGCCAAGCTATGATCCACTGAGTAATGAGAAAATCTAGATCTGTCCAACACCTTAGAAAGCCTATACACAGTAGTTAACAGACACTATTTACTTTTACTATCTTGCCAAATACCCTCACCTACTCCCGAACCATAAACGGCTTCACCTTGAGAGTACAAAAGCTAGTTTATTATCACGGTACCGTATGAAATATGTGCCAGTTATTTTTCCTCATTCGCGCGTTCCCCGCCCTTACGACATGGCGTCGGGAAGGGGTCACGGCAACTTTCCTCTTAGAAGTCATTACAGTAAATTGCTCATCGTCTTCTGAATGTTTTTCCTCTATTTGTCTTCTCATATTTTTTGCGGAGTTGCTTATTATGAGTGGCGGGTGATTACCGGTTATTTAATAACGATATCAGAGTGTAATAAGTTATCCGGCAATGTAATTGCTTATTTACACGTTTGTGTAGAATGCAATGTTATAATCTGTACTTTTTGCCTTTTGGTGAATTGTGACCAGCACATGTGTTATCATTTTGGATTGAGTAAGGAGTGGTGTGAAAGAAAAGGGAAAGGGTGATAGCGTGACGCGTGACAGGACAAAATAGCAGAAGAAAACGTGTTACACCGACCCCTAGTAAAACGGGACAGGGGCAGGAAGATAACGATGACGTTCTCTTTCAACCAACTTCAAAAAAGTAGGAGGTTCTCAATTCGATTTTTCCAACATAAAATCTCAGAAATTAGAGAGCCCGTAGACTTTCTACTTATTATTTATAATGGTCAGAAAATATAAAGTTGAAGTAAACACTTGAGCGACTCGCCTGAACTGTCTACTTCTATGAATAACTGCTCGAGCGTTTTCTTAGAAAAAAGTCTTTGGACTCAGATCTTTTGTAGGATAAGATATACATATTTTTGCATAAATTCTCAAGTAGAAAATCTTGTGAGTTGAGGAATTGCTTATAAAGGTTTCAATAAAATTGCTAGGTCATAAACAAGATGGACAAATAAAAATAAATAATATAGGTCCTAAACACAGTAACCATGAGCCCATTTCATGTGTCACTATCTGTATAGGAACCCAATGGGGAACATACCGCATACGAAGGTTATTTATTGTAACTTTATCTGGTAGCTTCCAAGCTTCCATAATGTTTATACCTCCTAAGTATATTGAGTCAACTTGACTCATTATACTTAGGAGGTATGATGTGTTGTCTTTTTAACCCTAAGGTTGACTGGTAGAGAATGCCTTGATGCATTAAGTCTGCCTATGTACCACCACTGTACATGAAGTTAGTTAGGCAGCTTAATGTCGTCTGAGAACTTGGCTCGAACTATTTTGATATTTATTTATTGATGAGAAAAAATAACAACCTTTGCTGTGACTTTAAAACTTTGAGTAAACAAAAAATAAGTGTAAACAAATTGTAAAGGTTCAAAGTCGAACTAACTACAAGCAAACAGCATAATAAGCTGGTATTTGTAACACCTGGTCCTTTGAGCGAAGCAGAAGGAATTCTAGAAAAGCTTAGAAATGCGCGCGTACCTACGCAACTAGTAATGAGGTCGTACTAGACCCAGAGCCGCGTTCGATGTGGGGGAGTAGGTAGGTGTAGGAGAGTAGATAAACTGATAGAACTGTATTATTTTTTATGTAAAGTGACTTTTTATCTTTCAACACAAATACCCGGTCTCAGAAACTGAAGACACAGGCATTTAAATTCATTAATTCTTCACAGTAGTTTTACGGCAATTATTGTTCCTTAAGAGGCCTGCGGAGACCGCGCGCTATCTCGAGTTGAGACGAAATAAAACACGTTTTTGAGGTTGATGGAAGCAATCCAGATAGTTTAAACAATTCTTGGACACACCGACTGGAGTATAGTCATCATCCGCACACTGACAGTTGCTTGCTGTGATAGCAATACTAACTATTGGAAATTTGGGAGAGGTTCCGTAATACCAAAAATGATGAATGAAAAATTAATGTATTTCCATTATTGTTTCGAGTATTTATAACTTGATAATAATATCTGTGTTCCTACGAAAAGATATTTTGAAATATTGTTGTTTATAATATAGAAAAAACAAAATAAAAACATGACAGTTTCGCTGTGAAAATGTGCAAATTTAAATTCGCTTAAACGTTTGGGGTAAGTTTTTCAACAAAAAGACGATGTAGGAACCTAGATAATTATTGTCTGAATCCGAATAACATCATATTATAGTGTAAATATGCTTAAATTGCAAATGATTTTGGTATTACGTTTGTATGGATAATTCTAACGTCGCGCCCGCCTTAAGAATTAGCAAGAAGTGGCTCAAGGCCGGGTATGATGGAAGTCGAATAGAGGGAAGCTTTTGCTTAGCAGTGGCAGTGTAGGCTAGGTATAATACTTATAATACCTACCTAATTATTCGACAAACTGAATCCAAAATTCCAAGACTATAAAAAAATACCAAAATATTACGTTTTAATGTTACATACTAAACTGGCAGAAATGCAGACGTTACGTTATTAATTAGTACCCAGAACCGTAATATAGAAATATGAAAGTCCGCTCTCTCGTGGCCACAACACTGCAAGTGCTCTCTTTACTCCGGTTAAGTGGAATGCTGCAGCACACAGTAAGCACTCGGGCAATTACTGCAGTACAGCAAAGTGGACGAGTCGAGTTGCAGACGAATATTTGTAAACAATCCGCTATTAAACTAACTAGCCTGGCGCGTTCGGTTACACTAGCAGAGGATGCCAGTGTACTCTGCTAATGTGAACGAGGCATTATAGAAATGATTACTTCTACGAGTTTGGTTCTTAATGCTTGGTGAGAAAAAGCCCTTGAGTGCCTCATCATGTGTTTTAATGCCGATGGCTTTTTTTAAGGTGGGGTATCTTCAGAATTACTTCTCCCGCTCTTGAGCGGAGCGGATGAGGGTGTCGGACTTTTACTGACTAAACCACTTCGTTGCTTCTTTGCCTTCGATCCAGGGTCCCGGGTTTTCCTTTCAGAAACCAACCCATGGCCCCAGAGGCTTCGACCCTGCTGGGCCCCTACAGTTTGCTGACATCTCTTTGAAGCGCGCGTAGTGAACCATTAGGTAATGACTTAATGAGGGAAGAAACTGGACCTTTGATAGATTCTGCTCTTTTATTTTGATTATTGTCAAGGCTAATAGTAACTTCTTATTTTGAAACTAGTAAAGGAATTGATACTTTTTTTTCATCAAAAGATCAGTTGTTGAGACCTCGGCTCAACGACCGGCGCGGCAGCGGCCAGAGCGAGACAGAGCATCGGACATCGCCGCCTGCGCCTACGCGTCATGACAGCTCGCCAGTCAGCTGTTACACACTTCGACGTACACCCGCGCTCGAGCTCTTTAAAACTTAACTTATTCTTTTAATCATTTTTAAGTAACAGTTGTCATCTCAATATACTTAATCTTGTTATACAGTCCACTCGTGTTTCATTCCAAAGAGCTATCGCAACATCAGTAAAAGACCAATGTTTCGTATGACCAACATTAGCGATAGCTCTTCAATCTTTGAAAATAATGAAAAATCGCTCTCTCGTCTATGCTCAAAAAAAGGGAATCTTCAGGAACTTTACAAAGCCTTTTAGTGTTTTTGTATTTGTGTATACAGACGAGCTGATTCTGAGAATGGTTCATCTATCTCGATTACTTTACTTAGTTTAGAAATTGAAATCAAATTCCATTAGGTATAGCTAGTATACTTGGGTGGACATCATATTAAAATTATTAAGTCACGACTAAGTTCCTGCAGAGGGTAAACGCGTTCGAGGCCGGCCTAGAAAGAGGTGGCGAGATGATTTGGGTACGTAACACGGAGACTGGTCCGAGACCATCCCAGAGAAGAAAGTGGAAGCGGAAGGACTTGGCTGAGGCCTGTGCTCAGCAGTGGGATAATAATGGCTACTAAAATAAAACAAATCCGAATATTAAGACTAATATCATGAAGAAGAAAAATAACAGTTACAGAAATACAGTTAAATGGGAGAGATTTGGAAATGAAAATAAAATCTCGAACAATACCAGCGCTAAACAGGCACACATTACATACGCAAAATAATCAGAGGAGAAAAAAAAACTGTAGGCAAAGCAAACAGTCGGCAATGATTTAATAACGACTGCTATTACAGCGGGTCATCATTCATTTTCGCATTAGGAAGGGTCGCGGGTGGCCACGACGGGGAGGGCGGGGGCGGGATGACCCATGTTCAGAAATTTACCAAAGAATAAGTAGGTGTAGAAGGCCTGTGCTAATAAATCAATCTACCTTTTCCCAACTATGTAAGGTTCGGGTTCCAGTGAACCTGCATGCAGCGGAATATTAGTTTCTATAGAATGACTATGTATGTAAACTCTGCTACCTAGTAACTCTGGGTATCCCAGAACCCCTTGACAGCACTGAAAGGCAGATTTTCGGAATTTGAGTATTCGTGACGTGTAGTGACTTTGCGAGGTTTGGTGGGACTTGATCCATCCACAGATTGACCTCGGTAAATATTATAATAATAAGTCATCTCCTCTTCATTTCTTTTTAAATAATGTCTCTTAATTCAGCTGGAGCTGCTTCTCCATAGCAGCTTCTTTAGGTGTTTCCATTGTACTCTATCAGAAGCCACTTTCCTCCAGTTAGGGTCCGCTGTCAGTTTCAACTCATCCTCCCATCTCATAATATTGCTTTGCTAATCGTCAAGTACTGTTTAACATTAAAATACAACCAGTGCGCAACTACACGAGTCATTCAGAAGGTCTCCATACAACACGTCGACGAAGAAATTAGGCACGTACATACATAAGTGTAGTTACAACGATTAACGTCCGTTTTCAATAAGCTATCTATCTACAGTTGCAGCTACTTAAGTTAAACAAATCTATCCTTTTGCCCTTGCTTTCCTACCAAAGTTGTGGATGAATAGATAGAATTTTACTGTTTATTGGGGATAGTTATCTACGAACTACGGTAGGGTATTGAAAACGGGCGTAAAAACAATTACCTATCATGAGAGGCCGTGCATTCGCTGTACGTCAACCGTGTCTATGTGTGAGTGTGTATTCGTTCGTGTTGTGGAGTTGGACTTCTGAATCTATCTACTCTGCGTGTGGTCTCCCTTGTCGCCAGTCATGCGGAAGTTAACTGTACCTTCTAGGCGACAGGCTTTGAGGAACTTGCCCTAAATTAAGAGAGGTTGCATGTCGGCAGGATGCCTTCATATGTGTTACGAGTTGTGTTCTTGGCTTTATTGTTGGCAATTAAATGTTTTGTGCTAGAGTTCTGCTTTGTGGGTCGTTTTTTTCTCTCTTTCTATTTCTGGACTTTAAGCTGTTTTTAAACAAACAAGTAATCAGATATTGTATTGGCATAATAATCACTATTTGCTATTAGTTTCATGCAAAATTATGAAGGAAATCATGAGACATGATCCAAAAAAAGTTTGCTAGTCTTTGCATTATCCAAAAAAAAAAAAATAATTGAATCGATTGCATTACTGCTTGCCATCAAGTGGGATTGCAATCAACCACTAGTTTATGTCTAATAAAAAAAATTCTTTGGTATGTTCACCTCTATAATTTTAAACTAAATACAATTGTTTTTGTCGTGTTTTCGCAGCTACATTGTCGAAGTATTTAAGTTATGTTTTGGCGAAATACCAGAACCATGAAACAAAGGCAGAGCATGCAAGTGATTGTTCACCTCCAGCTGAACTTAATTATAATCAAGTTATGTTTACGGGACGGCAACTCGTAACAAACCATCCATGCTGAAATAGATAAAGTTACTTTGATTAAATTCACGAAAACTTCAAATCAAAGGACAAAGTTACAAGTTGTTCGGAATTCTGTAAATTTGCCAAATTCCTAGTTTCTGGGACTTATTTTGGAAGAGCCCGTCGCGTGGCTCGTGATGTTTGGCTAACATTAAAATTGGTTTATGCAAATGTAAATTACGCACATTAGTTGTCGCGACGAGCTCGTGTCTGCTTGGCCCGGCTGGTTTGCTGCTGGCTACGAATACATGCTTTATTAAATATATCAGTTTTAATTATTAATTTTTCTGTTGATATTCATGTCCTCTCCTATTTGCTAAGTGCTTTAGCTGATTGAAATGCTGAATCTTGAAATGGAATTGCTTTAAAATGCTTTCCATTTGTATTGAGGACAAAATTATGACTGTATATATATTAAATAGGTAGTACTAGTAGATAGTAATCTACATCTATATACTAGTGCGCTTTGCGAATAAACTAATCATTGGATTTGTTTAATAATAAGCACTGATTCAGACTTCAGATTTTTTACACGCAGTAGTGTAGGTTAGTTACATTGACAAAATCAATAAAGGAGAAACTCTTCATCAAACTACAGTCCGTCAACAAGACACTCAGAGGCGAGTGCTACACCCTCAACAAGTCCAACCGCCCCCGAACAAAATGGTCTGCGTAAAACATGTCGCGCTGTCGCCTGGCGACAACGAAACAAGCGAACCAAGCGACGACGTGACCCTTAACATTTCACACCGCATTTATGTAAATACATACTCATGCATATATAGTCATACTCATAATCTCAACCGAATGACATCCACTTTTGGACATAGGCCTCCCCCAAGTGTTGCCACAACGAACGGTCCTGTACGTCTCGCATCCATCGCAATCCCGTGACTATCATCGGTCCATCAGTCGTTCCATAATGAATGAATGTATGTAGTCAGACTCCATCAAAATTATTATCCTTGACTCACTTGGCTAGCACAGTACAATGCGCGCCGGTACCGACTCAATCTCTCGCCCATTACACAATCACAAACATCATATTTTAATTTACGAGTTTACGACTGCAACCCCCTTCGTGACCACCAAATATAACCCCGACTGTTAATGTACAGAAATCATTTTTTTATTCACAATCCGATTGAATATTCCTTCTAGAAATCGCTATCGGTTTAAAAACGAAAGCTAAAACGGATCGCATAAATTTGCATGACAAACGCGCGCCGCACCGAGGGACATTACTTTTTTTTAAGAAAAATATGACGACCTTCCCCCGATGGAGTTTCCAGGTCTATTTCCATAAATAATAAATAACGATCGAGGACGGAGCAAAAAGTATTCGCTGATATTTATTCTGTTCGCGAATTTTTATCCACTTATCGGGTTTTCTGTCGTTTGGAGGAATTGTCGCGCGACCCCTTGCCCCCGCACTCAGACCTGCAATGTTACGACCCCGGTGAGTTATGCATCTCTAGACGAGATCTTTGTTTGCTAAATAGGTAGGTCTGTACATATGTTGTGTCACAACAATAAACGATGGATCTCACGAAAGCAACATCAGAAAGAAAACTTTAATTTGAGGCAGGATAAGATACATATCTACTGTATCTGTTATATCATTGAGATGATCCCTTTCTGATCCGTTTTTTGTCAACGTAATGGTTGGCTTAAAAGCTAATCTATTTCCTGCAAATAAAATATTTTTCTTACTTTCTTTCATAATCACGTAAGAACGGTTGTATGGAAATGTATCTCGGGTTGGCCGCTCTAAGTAAATTAGTCGTAAGCGTGACTGAGCATGAACCATATTAAACCATAAAACACTTCCTGTACGTCAGCACACGACTGAAAAATCTAATTACCCACAAACGCTTATCAGTGGCACTAATCAACACGGTTCATTAATATAAAAACAATATTAAATGCCCCCACACTAGTCCAACGCCAAACACATTGATTATGTACAACTTTTGTAAAACCGCTAGCCCTCGTTAATTGCTAATAGCAGAGAATTATTAATATTTCATGTTTTATTGACGAGTAAAGAATAACTGGCGTTGTCATGAACGTACAAATATTTTTGATTCAATAATAATTGGGCAGTTATGTAGTAATTACGATGAATAATTATTAATTATTAACGTTAACAGTTGTTCAAAACAAATATTACAAAACGTAGCAAGGTTATGTAACAAATAACTTTTAATAGACCGCAGCCGTACCTTATTTCGAGAATAATAAAACACCTGCCCACACAAATGATTCCTTTGTCAAAAGGTGTCAATTAAATGAAGCACAATGAGATAATATTGGTGTGCGAAGTATTGTGCTTTCATTATCTTCTTTATCCACTCCAATGCATCGAAATTCCTTCCTTTTAGGTAAAATTACAATTAAATTAACCTAGTAGTTTTTGATAGCATACCATACATTCGCACAATAAATAGTATTAACATTTTGGTAGCAATTAACTCACTATTCCAGTTGAACATAGACACGAGTCAACTATAAAAGCATAATATTCAGAATATCACTAAGCTGGAATATTTACAGTGCTTATAAATGTGGGCATATTACTAAGGCAAATATAATTCAATATTTGCCTTTGTAATAAGCACACATTTCGTCCTCTTTTAGTACAATTCATTAAAATTATAGAAAAAAGTCGTGAGGGTCTAGTGGTGTACAAGAGTGGGTCATAGTCAGTAAAAGTCTTCTCTAGCTCACAGAGCGAGAAAAATCATTGGATGATTTCCTACCTAAAAAAAAACCCTGCAAGCGTGTTACTTTGCAAAGATACCACTCTAACTTGAACTGACTGATGTAAACGAGATTATCATCCAATAATTGTTTGCCAAACACTAAAACAGAATACACTCTGGTAGGTAACATTAATAGCCGCACAGACGGAAGCAGAGTGTCCCCATTAGCACACGAGTTACTACGGCGACGGCACTAAGTCAAATGTCCGCGGTGGTGCCAAATAGTGTGCGATGAGCTCCGGAGTACCCTGCTGACCCCGTTCGGTCAATTGACTCGGACCATTTGTTCATTACGGCCGGGCTCCCCCGCGGATACAGGGTGGTGCACGCCGCTCGTGGTCTATATGCTAGTTTGTGGCAACACGCTGCATTGTGCAGCTATTGATTCGCGGTTATTAAAGCCACCTAACAAATATGCGCCGTAATTTTAGCATGGAATTAAAAATACTTTGCAATTATAAACCGAAAATGTTTTTCCGACAAAATATACATAAATGTAATTTACTCCGCAAAATGAAGTGCACAAATAGTCATAGCCACTGAAACTGTTTGTGTTTTGTGCAAATTAAATACCCCCTAATGAATTTTTAAAACTTGATACCGATGTTAAAATGATCGTTTTAATTAATGTTAAAAGAGTAACCATGGAGGTTCTTACTGATTCTTCCCAATAGGAAACGACCAATTGGAACCGTGCGCTAGCTTCTGACGTTTTATAAGTGCCTATGTAAGCCTATGTGTATCAAATTAGGAAACGGTAAAAACGGTCAAACAGTATTCCTTTTTCCAGCATTTTTGCTAAAAAGCGTAAAATGTTTGATTGTCCTAGATGGCCACGGTGGCACAATTCATTATTTATTTGTTATCGCACTGTGTCGGCAAATTAACGAACAAGTTAATTCGGTTCCGCTGAGCACCGGCGAACGCTTCCTGACTGACGATTGTGACAAAGTGACTGTTACAACAAACCAGCGTTTTGAACGATGCCGACAACTTAATTGGTTTTGAAACAATCGTTTTCATCAAAGATAACGCCACGGAAAATAAACTATATTATTTATGTTAAACAAAAAACTTGTAATTTTGTACCTTCGTTTTATTTTTTTGGTGGGAAGTCATCCAATACCTTCTACCACTCTTGCGTGCGTTACTTTTTTAAAATTTATTATGCACAGGCTCCTGTTTGACTACTATCTCACCTTACTAAAACCCACTCTTGTTTCTTCTTAGTCCTCGTTCCAGGGCCCCGGGGTTCACTTTCACATATTGCCATGGTTGTAGTAACTAACTAGGCAGTTACTACATACAAGTTTACGGTAGTACTTATAAGCGGCTTATGCGACTTCATACCACTATGGGAGAAATAAAGCATGTTAACATTTAATTGAAGAATTTAATAGTGAGTTTGGATTCTTTCTAAGTTCATACCCAGTTCTTCAATTTATCCCAAATTAATTGGGCTTGATTTAGCTGTTTGCACTCTGCAATCAAAAGATTAACAGTCATCCCCACAAATCTTACCCAAATAGTACCTATGAATGAATACAATACAATAACTCCCCATCGACCCCGTCCGGCTGTTTACCGGCCGTCGCGTCGGTGGCGCCCTCTCGCGTCGTTTAATTACGTCGAGAAGTGATCCGCCATCAAAGCTTCTCCGCCAATTAAACGCGGACATTGGGCGACAACCCTCATTCGTTGGAACTGGACTGATCAACCGGACCTGTGCTGCACTTAAAGGGTTCAAAAACTCGAAAAATGTGACATCCACCAATCCGCACTGGGCCCGCAGTGGTGGATTACAACCCATTCCCTCTCCTAGAGAGGAGGCCTGAGTCCCAGCAGTGGAAACATTATGGGACCGTTAATGTTAATGCTAATGTTTGTTTATGCATGAAATATTTTTTTAATAGTATTATTGCATATTTTAGTACATTTTTTGCAGAGCCGCAGACGCGTGCGGATCACGAAATAAGGCATATTATAAAAAAAATATCAAATACTTACGACATCCACGGGAAGAGGTGTTATTCTTCACGTCCAGACACGAAACGATGAACCCAATAATATTAGTAATATAAATCTTGCGAAAACAGGCATGGACACCATTTATTGTTTGGTTATTTTCATTGTGCTTATTTTGTGCATATTTGCATGCATATTTTTGAGACATCCTATGTTTTTGGAATACGCTTATTTTAAACTCCTACTTTTTTATGTAGGTAATCACCAATATGACTTCTCCCGCTCCACTAGTCGTGGCTGTGATTTGTAGATCTTTGACACTCAATAACTCAAAAGCCAGGAAATCTGACTTCAATCTTACCAAAGGGTAACAGTTACTCAATTATTAGGATCCGAGGTCAGATAGGAAGCATGTAAAATATTAATATCTGCATGTAGCTGGAAAATTACCCGAAGTAATAATAATATTGATATTGGCTCAATAAGCCAATATCATACTCATCAACAATTGTTGAAGTTCATTTATAAATAAAACGGTTCCAAGAAAATCCATAGCAATTCAGGCTTTTATTGGTTTGTAGAAAATAATTTTAGTGATATTCATAATTATTTTTATACATTTTATTTATTGTTTGATACCTGAAATAAGTCAATGTATCGCACTTCATGCGAGGTCTCATCTATTAATTACGATTTAATTCTAAATGAATGCGACCACAAACAATCATACATCTGTGTTTATTCATACACGGTTCGTAGGTTTCGACTTTTACACAAACTATGTAAATGTACGAATCCGTCTTGTTCTCATTTACATTGCTAATGCGGTCATACGCTCGGACACGGTCCAGTGACGGTGAAACAATGCCGCTGTCCGGATAAACTCATCATTTGGAGTATAAATCGTAATGTCCTGTAAGGTTGATGCATGGCGCACGCACTCGCCGCTGTCATGCACTTGAATTCATATTAATGTTCATTGGGAGCGAGCACCGAGCGCCGCAGATTACAACGTGCATGCGCCGCGTAGCCATTTCGTAGCACCGTAGCATCGTAGCTCGTAGCAGATCACAGCTACAAGTTCGTAGGCGTTATAAATGGCGTAGCACGTCGAGTTTCTCGTAGCGACGTACGTCTAACAGAATGTAGCGTACGTAACTCAGTTTTTTGTATAGCTTTGTGCCGTAGCACTGAGTTCAGGCATTGTATCGGCTGTGATTGGATTTTGAAGCATGTGAACTACAAAGGCTTTTGTAATTATATATTACATATTATGTACTGTTATTGGAATCTCTTTGAAAACAATTGGTTCGGAAAGTTTCGTAGAATTCTTTGGAACAAAAGTATCGGTGACTAACCGTTCTATGTAGTTTATTGTTATAGCGGTCTATTTTTACTTGCTGGCTGGCTCGGGGCTATCTTCATAAATTCGTGGAGCTAACTCGCCTCACTAAAGGTCATCGCTGGCTCGTACATCAGGTAGATAAATGAAGAATGGAAGCTTTTTCATTTTCTTCATCTTGATAAAACTTGTCAGTATTATTAATAGTCATTATTCTGAAGAATTATTCTCTCTTTAAAAATATATCCAGCGTCGAGAATTACGTGGGGCTTTTTCATGTAAATTTATTCCATCAACTCGGACGTTTTAATATAAAAAAACTTAAGCAACAAAAACTGCATCTTAAAATTCGTTACGTTTATTTTGTCACAAAAGTTAAAATGATAACGAGTCTTTTGCTGTTCATTTTATAAGAAGGTAACACGATATCTCAATTTATATTTTATAAAATACACAGTGCTCTTGGTCAATAATGACAAGTTATTTTTAAATGAGTTCTAAAATAAAGTGCAAATTAGTATTTTTAAAATTATGAGTAACATTGACGGTCACGTTAATATCGGCATCTTTTGCGTTCTTTAGTTCCTTAAAAGTAGCAAATATATGAGTACAGACTGTATAGAATAGCAACTGCATTATTTACGTTTGAAGCTTTTTGTTTAATAATTGATGAACTTAATTAATTCTGACAGAGTACTAAGCTAGCAGTATTAAGGCATTGTACAAGCTGGCAGTATTAAGAATTTCCTGACAGAATAACCAAAATTGGAGCCTTGTCCAACCTTTTATATTATATAAAAGGTTGGACAACATTATATAGATGTTGCTGTTTCGACATGACAGTGCCGCGGTTATCATCTTCAAAACATTGTATAAGTAACAAAACTTTTACACTATTTTATTCTATTAGATTCGAGTATATTAGAAACATAGCAAAAGCCGAAACTGCCATGCTAAAACGAAACAACTATACCCCAACGAGGCAAACAGATTTACATTCCCCTTAAATTACAACAAAATTAATCGGAAATAACTTTAAAAGTCCATTCGGACTTCATCCTTCTCGTAACGATTCAGCGGACGAAATCGGACACGGCTTATTTATAGTCTAGTCCGGAGAGTGACGTCACCGTTATTTAGAGACGAGTAGTGACGTCATCAGCTCCGGACCAGCTGATCTTCAAATAGAGCCTGGAGCTATTTCCGTCGTAGAGAGAACAGGCTTATGTTGCGAGGAGTTCTTAAGGTATTTGAGGATATTTTTGTACGAAACCATGTACAAAATAGCTATTTCTTGGTTTCTACGTAAAAATAGAGAACATTTTTTAAGATTTTTGGTATTAGTATTGGTCTTGTCAAAAAAATGGGTAAAGCAAGACGTAAATACTATACAGTCTCTCAGCAACTGCTTGCTGTATTATATTGTATTTTATTTATCTTAATGTGGCTCCAATTTTACACAATTTTGTTCAGTTTTGAGCGAATCCAATTATAATCCAATCTGGTGATGTTCAATCAGAATTTAGTGGCAAAATCATGATCCATTCCAAGGTTTTCCTTAAGACTGCCTATACTGTATTGTTCACTGGTTTTTATATAATTTTATCTTAGTTATGTGTTTTATAAGGTATACAATAAAGTATTATTATAGATAAATACATAAAACCTCTGTTATAAAACTGTGAAACATCTACAAAAGCTCTAGTATCTCGCTGAACGTATAATACCGTTGTGTGTAAAACGGTTTAAAACTGAACTCTTTTCAGAGATTAAAACTTTTATTCCCAAAGCTCTCTAAAGCAAAGTTCAAGTGTGTTTCTTTTGAACTCAAATTAAAAATATTTCGAAATTAAAACGGTTCTTTTTAGTGCGGGACAAGATTTACAGGAATTCAATGTTTAAGCGGTTTTGAGAAATTTTGCTTTACACATTCTGGAGTATTTTTAGTCACAATGGGTTTGCTTCTAAGAAGAGAATCCGGGGCCTTGAAACGCAGGGCAAAGAAGCAACATAGGATTAGATTTAGTCAGTATAAGTCTGACACGCCCCGGGACAGACCAGAGAGACGGGTCAGACTTTCTTTCTCTGAGACTACCCAAGAGTGAGAGAAGTCATTAGATGATAGTGATAATTAAAAGTACTGCGTGACTTATGATGTGTCTGTTTTTAATTTTTGTTTTATACTTTATTATGTATTTATTGTGTCTTCTTTGTACTTGTTTGTATGTTAAAATGGTGTAAGTGGCTTCGGCCGTTCTGTTTAAATTAAATAAATGATTAACACCTGCTGGATTGTTCAAAAGAGGCATCGCGGCCCTGGAACGAACGGGTCGGTGTCAGGCAGTAAAAGTCTAACATATCATTTCTGAGCGGGAGAAGATATTTGATGAATGCAAAATCTCCTTTTTTTCTTCCCTTTGTATTCTCTGATCAATTATAACATCTCGTATTTTCAACAACAACCTTTTATAACAACATATTCATCATCAAAAACTTCCACAACCTCACATTATTAATAATAATAAAAGGCACATAAATCCTTTTTATAAAGGAATGAAATAATAAATACGTACATAAACATTTTGATACAATTTGAAACCCGATTTAGTATGACATAATTGACAATACCTGTTCGTATGAAATGCATTAGGGAAATGTGTTGTCATCATAAAAATATGGGATAAAAGGTTCGACGTATGTGTTGTGTGAGGAATACGTGGGTCGGGACACGTCGACGATTTGTCCGTCGTTGCTATCGATGTTTTAAAATGTAGATTTTATAAGGACATAGCTATTTACGTAAAGAGCTCAGATTTACGTGAGGAGCTCGTGGCTAGATAATAACAGCCGCACAGGTCGATCTTCAAGGTTAAACAACGCTTGCCTAGGTTGGTCTGTGGATGGGTGACCATCTTAACATAACGAGTTTCCTCCGTGCCTCGGAAAGCACGTTAAGCCGTTGGTCCCGGCTGTCATTTGGAGATCTTTGGCAGTCGTTACGGATAGAGAAGAAGCCAGTAAAGTCTGACTCCAGTCTTGCCATGAAGTACCGTGTTACCCCAGTTAATGGGTTGTGGAGGTCTGGTAGGCAGCCGCTTCTCTTAAAATACTGGTATTCAGCTAAATCCGGCTTGTCTGGAATCCGACCCCAATATAGTTGGGAAAAGGCTAGGCAGATGATGATGATGATGATAGCTATTTACGTAAAGATCTAAATAGACAAGAATAATTATTAGAATAGTATATTTCCTGTAACTCACATTAGGATTCCCTGTGACGTGAGATCCAGCCTCTTTCTTTACCTTACATTGTCGTCAAATTCGAAACATGTATGGTATAAAATCATACTGACTGTATCAAAATTTACTTCTTGTTAGATTCTGATACAGCTGAGCTCTAGATAATTATACCTAAAAAAAAATTGGTTACGATTATTAACAGCTCAAATATTTCTTTTGCGAATTAGTTTTTTTAAATTTGTGCCCACAATCATTATAATTTATTGGAAAATGAAGAAACTTATATATATGGTTAACAACACTACCAACTCATTTGCGTATTAGTCGACATTTTTTCTTTAACACTTTTCTGTAACATTGTAAAATATGACTTACTCGATCGACACAACAAACCACTTAAGTCGATCGTCAACAAAAATAACACCCACTTTTCATCTACCACACACCCCTACCTTGCATCCCTACCTCACCTTCCTCGCATCCCTACCTCACCTACTTACTCTGACTCCCTACCTCAGTATCAATCTTAATTACGCCACAACGATATTTATTCTACTTACTTTGCTCATGTCAATCACGGTGAGTTCCACTTTTTTATCGATACGTAAAATGCTGTAATCTGTTTGTTTTTGTGTACGATTGATGTGGCTTTTGAAAGGTTTAGGATTTAATGGAATTGAACCGCCATTTATTTTTGCAACGACTGTAGAGTATTCGTATCATTTACTAAGTAAAAACAAAGGTTATTAAAGGTATTACTACCTTATTACCCATGAACTAAATTAAAGTTAATTACTTTAGTAAAAGTAAGGTACATAGAAAAAATACCTTTTATCCACAAGTGGTCTATACTCGTAAGGCAGACTTTTTATTGAATACCATTAAAATTATTGCATATCTACTATAATTATTATGCTTATAAGCAACATTTCCACACTATTTAATTAATAGTAACAATGATACTGGCCAGTTTTCATTAGCAATTGATCATCATTTATAATCTATTTTTAATTTACAGTGTTTACAATGAACAATTTTATACATATTAAAATAAAAACTCGATGTGGTGTTATACAGCTCCTCTCTGAATTCTTGATGCTAGCGTAAAGTTATTATTATATCTACTAGACACATTTTCACGAAAACGAAGCCGGGATTTTCCGAAATCTCGGTAGGTAGGTACTTCAACTGCGAAACACAGAGCTTGCCGGGAAAACTGAACCGATTACATCGTACAGGAGCTTCGTGAAATACGATATTTTATTCAAACTATTTTGCATATGCAGCCTGCAGTATTCTTGCAACTTCATTACGGCAAGTCTGCAATGCACATCAATAAAGCCTCCCCACATCGGCCGCTGACGTCACTATGTTACGCTAAGGTGTCTCACACAAACGGGCTGCGCGGTTTACTTGACAGTTATACGCCTTCTCGTGCACTATATTTGCGGCTTCAAATAGGTGCTGAGCCATTTCACACATAAAACTCCCTTTCTACTGCATAGTTGGCTGGAATTTAAAATTCTGGTTAAATATTTTGTGAAAATAGCTAAATATAAAGTACGAGAGTTATTGTTTGAAGATATTAACTTTTTAGGCAAAAATGTTACGTTTAGATACAGTAAATATACCACGTGATGGATGAGCTTGTACCAAATAAAATATTAATCACTACATATTCAACGGTCCTTACAATCTTTATATTGTAAAGAACCGCTCTAAAAAAATAGATAAAACTCAATCCATCAAATATTTCACTCAGTAACTTCGCAATAGCTCAGTGAACTAAAAATGGTATTTTTCACAAAAAACTTTAAAGTTTTCGCATCGGCAATCTAGGCAGTATATTCTGTACAAAAAATCTTTATAAACCTGACACGAAAATACCCGTGAATCCCGTCGTGTCAAAAATGCTTCGAATATCAATGGTTTTCAAAATCGCGCAACGCGATGTTTCATGTGAAGTCGGCACGTTTGATCGTCACCCGGTTTTATCTGATGCCGACCGATTAGATTGTTCCTATGAATATGTTATTATATCTTTTGACACTTTTATTGTAACGTAAATGCTGTAAAAATATGTTTTACGGTGGCAAAATGTTTATGAATTCACTATGTGATGTCAACTAAACAAAGCCTGTCGTGGAAAACAAAACAATTTACAATTCGCGCTAAATTCTGACAAGGACGACTTCATTCCTCAGCGTGTGTCATATTTTCTCATGATCGCGGCTCCCTTGCGAGCACGCTCGTGCGAGAAAAATATTAAGTACATATCACATGAGTGACGCGTCGACGTGCGATGTGTGCGACGTCACGTCACGTGACGTAACGTGACGGTGACGCGGCGTCGGCGCGCCGCTTCTCTTTTGGCGCAAATTAATTAATATCGTATACATTTGATGACTGGCGTTAAACGTCTTATGAAATTATTTTGATACTTTAGGTATTTCATTTGAGCAATAAGGTTTTATATGGACATCGATTTATCTTCTGTCTATCGTTTAGGAATTGAGCTCTTAGACAGGGCAATAATTTGAACACAGTGCGTCGAAGCACGTAATAATAAACGTTCTTGTCTATCTTCATAATAATAACGTTTACTCTTTCATCAGGCCCCGGGAGATCGCCTCTGATCCCAGCGCAGACATCGCAAATATAGATGGATCATAATATTTTTTTACGAAATGAATCTAGATATTTGCTTTGGCACTCCACTGTGAGGTCGAAAGTTACAAGTACTAAAGTGTATATGAGTTTGTATTATGTCGTAACAGAATGATGTGACATTATTTCCTTTGTGTCATAAATGAGCTGAAAGATAAAGTGATAATATTAAATGGCTGCTAACGAGTGGATGACAAAGCTGAGGAAGTCTTATGTAAAGTTTTAGAGCCGACGACGTTGACGGCACGGGCGGGGAGGACACGAGTGCGATACTTTGTTAGCGTTGTTACACGTTGTTACTGTGACACCGGCGCCCTAACGACCCGCCTGTGATACCACGCCCGAATTAATGAGCGATCTGCGATTACAAAGATTTGAAGTTTTTGGAGGAAACTCGTTCATCCTATCATAGTTTTTCTAGTGTCTCTAACGTGTAATTGGTTGATTAAAACCGTAAGCATAATCAATAATCATAATCAATATTAGGTGAAAGTGGTCCTAAGCGAGATATAAACGTCTTTTATTTCTCAAATTGAACGGACCACCGAATTGATATCCTAAATGAAATAAACTGCACCTAAAAAGCTTATCACTTATCACACTGTATGTATATTGAGAAAGTAAGTACTTAATGGCTTTAAAAAATAGATATCACAAACATTGAAAGCGAAATAACGAGCGTGACAAACAGCTGAAAGCTATCTTTATTGGCAACAATTTGATATATACCACTCGACTGATTTGATCTCCACTTTCATAGAAAAATGTTTCTGCCCAGTTCGGAAAGCAGTGGCCCACAGTGCAATCTGGTTGATTACCTGCCTGTGAGCTGTGCATCGTAGTTTTTGTGAAGCTTACGGATCAGATAAACCAACGAACATTTTGACATGAAGCAACAAAAGCGCTTTTTGTACAACACATCCGGCTCATGCCCAATTTTTGTTTATCTTTTCATAAATAATTGACTTTTATCACAAAGCTTTTTTAAATCTTTTGATATTCAAAGCTACGGATACTCGTGTTTATATGTTGATTTACTCGTGCTAGTTAGTTAGTTGACCGTATTTTAGATCTACGAGTTATTTATCCAACTCTTAGTTAGTTTTTTTTTAGGCGTGATAACGTAAAAGGTTTTCTCCCGCTGTAGAGTGAATCAACAAAGCGTTTCAGACTTTCACTGACTTATCTTACTAACCTGTGTCCTTTAGTTTTCCTTTTCTTTCACGAACCACAGACACTTTTTTAAATATGATAAACTAGTTCTTGACTGCAATCCCACCTGATGGTAAGCAGTGATGCAATCGTTGATGTTGAGGTGCACTAGTATATTAAGACCCTATTCAAACGTTCCCGCAACCCTGGCAAACATCAGCCCCCTTCAGTTTTTCGTAGAGGGGCGCGTGGATTACAAAGCGTCGTAAACTCGGGCTTGATTTTTACCGGGCGCCGGGATGGCGAGCTACCCATTGCTCACCATCTGCAAGCCTGCTCCTTCGGTGGCCGGAAATTGCCCTGCGACTACCGATGACACCTCTTTCAGCGGCGGCTGGGGTAGGGAAGTTCAATGCTCACGGTTGCAACCATCTGCGGTGCTCACATTACTGCTTCGCAGAAGGAGGATACCACTTCCCATTGCCCAGGTCATTAACTCCGGACCATGGCTTGAATCAGAGAACGGTATATCTCTTAGGCTGTTATTCTCTACCTAATTGAAAATAGCAATATCTTTGAACATAATAATATACGCTTTACATAATACACAAAGAACAGAAGTTCAAAACCTAAAATTTAAATTTCAGTTACGATTTTAAAATAACCAACCAAAATTCTGATATAATTACATGTTGTAAAAACTTTGATTACATCACCTTTCCTAGAGCAAATATGATTGTTTGTTTGTTTTTACAAGGCTGTAGACATATTTAGTGAATTGAGATACAGACAGAATATCAGACTTTTACTGACTAAGAGCTACATGTGTTCCTTCAGAGCTAGTCGTAGTGAAGCCTGACATGAGCACTACTCATTCAATAAATATTGGCAGTATATTTTATAACCAGGAGAAGCCTGAACCATCGAGAATGTTTGCACTAGATCTTCTGAATCAAATTATTTAGTGACAGTTCCTCACATAATTAAGCCCCTTAGACGTTACGAGCGTATTCTTTATGTGTTCTCGCATGCATCCATTCCAGAGGACTGTTAATGTAAATTAATGAGATGTGGGTACTTACCGCTGTTATGACGCAGTAGCAACGACGCGCAAGATGACAAAGAGGAATTTATGGAAGTTTCAACTGGCTTGGATTTAATTTGGCGTGGGACTGGCTAGAGAGTTACCACGGCGTCTTAACCATCTGAGGTTAATCCTTACTGGATGCACTATCAGTCCAGTAAGGACCTACGTCAAGACTACCAGACATGACTAGTTCAATAGGTTCCTGTTTCGCATTCCGGCACTTAGGCGGAGTAAATGCCCTGATGTCACCATTGTGTAAATCGCCTGGAGGACTCGGTGAGGCATACGGTAGAAGTCTACCTCGCATGTGCGGAGCACTAACAATCATCGCATGGATGCTCTTGGAGGCGATCGGCGGTGCTGATCTCTCGTGAGTTATCTATACTAATATTATAAAGAGGTAAAATTTGTAAGTTTGTAAGTTTGTATGTAGGGGGTAATCTCTGGAACTACTGGTCCGATTTGAAGAATTCTTTTAGTGTTAGATAGCCCATTTATTGAGGAATGCTATAGGCTATATGCCATCACGCTACGGCCCACGGGAGCGGAGCAGTAACGAAAAATGCGGGTGAAACCGCAGGGGACAGCTAGTGCTTAATAAAAAAAATTGTATGAGGCTATGTATACTTCACGAACAAGGTAGAAACGTTGAACGTATACATATAAACAGTTAAACATATCATATCACAAACCTAATTCCAAACCTCACGTGAAACAATGTCTTCTGAAAATTGCAGCACACAAACCCGTTGTATCTGTAGCAAAGTGAACTGCATGCGAGGTGTACCGTTACAAGTCCGTGTCGACCCGCCGCGCAGCCGGGTGCTCGTGTCGGTGCGCCTCGCAGCCGGGCGCTCGCGTCTCGGGTGTCACTCTCTGCACTTTGTTCTAGCTCGTGTCTGTACGAGAATACTGCTGTACTTGATTTTTGAAGCTATGGAGTATATTAGAAAGTGGCTAGACAAAATTACAGACATAAGTGTCATCTAAAAGATATTCACTGTTTGACATAAGCCTACCCCATGTGTCGCCACAATGAACGGTTCTGTGCGTCCTGCTTTCCCTCACCACCCTAGGTTGACTGGTAGAGAATGCCTAAGGCATTAAGGCCGCCTTTGTACTTTGTGTTGCATAAAGAATAAATAAATTATATCGGTCCACCTTGTGGGAGGCCTTTCAATGCTGAGTCTTGTGGTACAGGGTCAGCCAGCAACCAGTCCAGAACCTTTCACCCCCTACAGCCGTCTGTTCTGCGAGCAATGTGCCCTGCGTTATGTGTCGTGATTATTTTATTTCTTGGCAGTCCGTCGTATTGTACAACAGGATCATTAAAAAGGTGTAGTTAAAAAGATTTCATTGAATATAGCAACAATGGCGGCTCAGAATGCGCATTTGGTTATAAGTAGATTAACTACTTACCAAAGATTATAATATTTAATTAAATTATCAGATTGTCTTCATTTACGCATGAATTATTGAGTGTGTCCCATTATTCAGTAGCAGACGGCAAAATTAATCACAAGCGCAGTGCTTTTCATCATGCTAATTAAGAACTCATCCTAGGACTTACATAATTAAAACCTTGAACAGGTCTTCATTAATTATGATTTTATTTTCATGAGCGTTCTCTTAACTTATTATTTCAACTTAAGTATTCCAAGCATACCTTAAGTATTCCAGGTACATAACAAGATAGGGTAATAAATAAGTGAGGGATCTTTTTGGAACCCTTTCAAAACCTTTTCGAACCCTGAAAGGGCGTTACAGTGTAACACTAATTAGGGAATGCAAATTAAAAAGCCTCAACCCGTCTTCTATGAAAAGTTTACCCAAAAAACGTAAAGAAATTGCCAAAATAACCTCACATACTCGTAGCACAAATACGTAGTTTGTGGGAAAGTACGAGGCGTTCATAAGTTCGCAGCAGGTTTACCAACATTCGTGTTCCGAGTGGTCGCGATCCGCACAAAGCTCGCCAATTACTGCGCCCTGCAAATTGCGTCCTCAGACGTCCCTGGTTCGAATCCTGCGCGACGACGTGTGAATGACGACGCTCGCTATGTAATTATGCACTCCCCTGTAGCACATGATTGCGTTGGATTTAGTAACGTGATTTAGTTTTAAGTGTAGTAAAGAGTTTTAAAACGTCGAAGAACATTTATTTTTTTTGTTCTCTTGAGACATGCTTCACAGTTTTAAAAATACTTCGTTCAATTTGAAGCTCAATTTTTCTACAGCAAAATGAAATTTCATTTTTCTCAAGAAAGTGAAAAACCATGATGAATTTATCTGAAAGTCTTTACAGTGAACGGCGTTATACAAAAGTCAATTTATAAAATTGGAAAACCATTAACTTTTTGTGTAATTTAAAACTTACTTCAATGGCATTAACAAAAGTACTCAAGCAAATACCTGTTATCGCCCAAACACCTGAAGAACTACAAAAGCTTACAATTACCTAGAAAAACCCAAACAAATGATTCGTAATACTCGTAAGTACGCACTTAGTGTTAACTAGAATATGACACAGTTATAAGTTTATAAGTCAGACAACTCTCGTACAAATGGTCCTAATTAAGGCCTGACTAATCTAGGCCCTAAGGTATCAGTTAGGGCAGTGATACCCGAGTTGCGGCCTGGGGGCTCTCTGCGGCCCGCTGAGCTTTTCTGAGGCCCGAAACAGGGCAATTAATACCAGTGTAGCTTAAAATTATTGTCGCAGTACTTGTGTCGTAGTGGGCCACAATTTACGAGAGGCCTAAGTACTAATTGTTTACTACGACCGAGTCAGAGGAGGCAGGTACCTACAAGTATTTATTATGTCATTCATTTGATTTAGTTGAAATAAATGGAGATACATAGTAAAATGATAGAAGGCTTATTGTAATAGTCTATCGTAATAGTATGGAATGTAATGGTAATTTATTTTGATTGGATTTCAGTATCAGGCTTTTTGATAACCACGTTCATCAGTTTGTGTTCTTACACAATGATGTTCTTCTGAACACATTTTATCAACGCCAATATAAAATGAGAAGTCTGGACTTTCAAATATAGTAAAGAACGTTCCAGATGCAATCTCTTAGTCACTGTTTACGAGCCCCGCACGGTCTGTTATATCGTTTTACGTCTTTTGCGAAACAAAAGACGTAAAACACGCATGTGGTGAAAAAAGGTTGAGTAACTGTGCTCAGCCATTTCAGACACAAAGTATCCCGTGTAGACACATTATGATCCTCGCGGCTGTGTGCGTGCTCATTATGTTACCGCTAATGACACAATGTAATGAGGGGCGCGAAAGTATCAAGTTTGGAGTGATATGTTGAGGCCAGGCCCCGGCTTTGTTGAGTTTACTCTTATGAATTAGTGTGCTATGACTGATTTTTGGGTTATTTAGACGTTGTTTTTTTGGTGTAATAATTGTTTTACTGTGTTATTTAGTTTTTCTTTTGTTTTATCAATAAGCCATGCCTGTATTGTTGGTAACTTCTGTGGGGACGTTTAAAAGAGTTACCGTGACCCTAGAACGAGAAGGGTAAATGAATAGTTGGAGTTTCAGTTCGTGAAAGTCTGACACGCCGCCGCCTCCTAGAGCGTCATTTGGTGATTTAACACACATGAAAATTCTAACTTATCCTGAAGTGAGGTTTCATTTTTGCATATACGACGTATATAATACAGTTTTGATGACTATATAAAAACAATCTCAGTACTTCTGAGTCCGATATAACAATATTACACTGAACATAAACACTTTTTCCTAGACTTCCGTATCTAGATTATTCTGATTTCGTTGAGCCCACTCAAGCGTAACTGATAAAAATAAGCTGCATAAAAACGAACAGAGAATCTTACTGCAGAAGCAAACTGCATTAATAGCCTTTGTACGTCCATGCAGAACAAACAATGTGCAGAACCTTTGAGTGTGCAAATTAAATAGGTACAGACTAATTTATACTTACTTTCTATATAAAATGACCGGGCAGAGTCAAATAATTGCTTAGCTCAATTTTAAAGGCACGGCGGTGCCCATTGGCCCGTAGCGTTAACAGGGCTAGTTAAAGCTGAACATTCATTGGACGACACTGCACCGTCGGTCGTGCGATTTTGTGCAAAATGTCGGATGTGAAATCCAGCGTAGTGAATGATCAAGGATTGCAAGTAATGGATACGGCTCCATTGTGTTTCGGCGTATCGCATCGAGGTCAAACGCAATGCCATGTAGACGCGCTGTCATGCCAGGACTTGTGTTCGTTTTGTGCCGCTCCGGTCTTTTGGATTCATTGAACCGGAGATAAACTTGAGATGAACATCGAATGGATTTAGCTGGCGTGCACCGTAAATCAACAACTGTGACAGTTCCTAGTTTTGTTGCTTGTTCAAATCGAATCTGACTTGACACTTCATCGTTTTCCTCTCTACTGGGACCATGGGTTGTCAAAATAGGCACTGCGGGTTCCTGGAATAAAAAACAAAGAAGGAACATAGGTGTGGGTTTTAAACAGTAAATGTCCTCCTATTTCGCCCTAAAGCGAGAGAAGTCATTGGATTACATTTCCCACAAAAAAAATGGTCTTCTTCTGCAGTTGAGGTTAAATAGAAAAAATCTATATCTGTAGATCTGTTTCCATTCCTAAACATCAGGAAGACCGTCTGATACTTCAAAAATAGTTACATTTGTGTCGGCGGTATCCCCGCAGGCCCAAACCGAGTCTCCAGCTTCCCCAGAGAGCGCAAGATTTAAAGTGCACCAGTTTTTGCATCGACTTTTTCTCCCAAACATTGTTTGCGACACTTTGGTCTGGTAACTAATGGTTTACTTTAGTTTAGTCGGTTTTTCAGCGATTTACTAAGGCTTTACTAAGTTGATCAAGAAACTTACTGATTTGTATCTGAATTTACACACACAAATTGAACTATAAGTTTTACAGTAACAAAAATTGGGTTATGCGTTTGTTTTAAATATGTCAACAATTTAAATTGTCACTTACGGGATATCTTACAACAATTTAAAATAATTATTGGAATAAAAATAATTTAACTACAAAAAAATTAGCAAAGATTGTCAGAATAAATTAAAATCTAACAATTATTAAATTCGTAGTTAGTTCAATAAATGAGAATTAATAAAATCCAATTAAGTGAGATAATTTTATTATACGACAAAATTTAAAATACTAATACACATGTTGTATTAATAGACACGTGAACTATGTGAGCGAGTTCGTTAATATTATGGTAGTGTGGATAGTTGCCTCAAAGTTTGGAACTGATTCAAATATTTAGGTGTCTTCGAAATTCGCCAGGTTTTGAATCTTTGACTTCTTGCCGCGTTCCCACAAGTTACCTAGACTTGTACTTTGTTATGTATTCACCTTTGTCTATCAAGTTTTTATAGCACTAATTATACTTTCTAAACTGTCAGATTCTTAGGATCGCGTTTCTGTCGTTCACTTTAAATTCAAATACTTTTTACTCCAAACCTTTCCCTTAAAAACCTTGAGCAACCCCACAAGATGCCAATGTGTCCACAATAACAACGAAGTACTCACCCCGCCGTCACAACTCACGGGAAGGACCCACTAAGTATAATTTTCTTCAGGAAATGGTAGAAAAACGTCTCCTTCCCCCGGGAGCGTTCCGCCTAAATAAAGTGTATTGCTATGTAGTGTCTGACACTCAGTGTCGGAGTAAGTAATACCACGGAGTGTCGCTCACGAAAGTGTTGACTTTACTTACTCTCAAAATGATCACATCATTTATGAGATTGTTGATAAAGGTTTCAGCCGACATGCGTATCCACCAAGGCCCTGATTTCTAACCACTGTAGGCGTGGGCTTGTAGACGACCAGTATTGTGTAGCTCGTTGTCCGGCCCTCCGGTAACCATTTGGATCTAACTCAAGTCGTCGACGGCGCGTAGTGTCCCACGCTCGCCTGGCGCAAGGCACAGGGTGAAAGGTGTGATTTTAGTCAGTAGAAGTCTGACACTTCCTCCAGCTTCACCTTAGATGAGTAGAAGTTACTGGATGTTTCCGCACCTTGAAAAAGGCACCCATCCGCACTGGGCTCGCGCGGTAGATTACGGCCCATCCCCTCTCCTAGAGTAGAGGCCTGAGTCCCAGCAGTCGGAACATTATAAGGCCGCTAATGCAAATGCTAATGCTAAAAAAGACATCAGGCAACTACAGATTTCATAAAAAATATTCTTCGTATAAAAATGCTGTCATATAGACTACTCATGCCTGCCTAAAGTGCCATTAAGGGGTTGAAAGTAAAACTTTATAGTGTGGATGAGAAGCAATTTACTGTTTGTTACAGTTTGGATACTTTGATTTTTTTAGGTTCATAATAGCCTGTTTGCCTGGATTCATAATATGCGCATGTTCCTTATAAACCCCCTCTTGCTGGAGCAGGTACCTAGATGAATGTCTGCAATACAATTTTTTTGCAGCATATACATCTCCTACTCCAAACCATCTCCCAAGTAAAAATATTTTCTAGGCGCCTAGCAGGGCCGAAGCCAACTGGGGCCATGGGTTATGTAAAAGTGAATCCGGGACCTTACAACGAAGGCAAAGAAGGAAAAGGAGCGGGTTTTAGTCATTAGAAGTCTGACACGCCCTCTAGCTCAGCCAAAAAGATTTCCCAACTAAAAATATAAACTACTGCATAAAACGTAATAAACTATATCCAAACAGAAAGTTTCATCAGGTTTAGTTTGTCCAAAAAGAGTGGAGCTCGTTCGTTTGCTTTGAGCTCAATAGTTCCGAGATGTTTCCTTTGCAGTGTGTTTGCGGTCGCCGAAATGTGCAGACTCTCTGTGTCCTAACTGTACTGGCAACTATAGTCGAGTGCTGTTTTTAGAAGTCTCCAAGTTAAACCGCTGCTAAAACCCGACGCGGACAGTCAGTAATCGATGATATTCACTATTTCAGTTTTATTGTGTTTTTTATTAAACGAATTACGAGTATGACGAGTATGTAGATGGATAGAGAGAGAGGCTAAAGACTAGATGAATGGATCGTGTGAAGAGTGCTAAGCAAGAAAAGGTAGTGATATCATGACGAGTGATAAGACGGAATGGAAGAAAGAAAAACATGTTGCGCTGACCCCAAATAATATAGAAAAGGGCAGAAAGATAGTCAATGTTTTGTACTATCGTCACATTAATAATTTCAATTGTCAATATTTTAAAATTACATTAGGAAACTAAAGTGTTCATAGCAAACGAATAGACGGTGATGTTTAGCCGGGCGCGCGGCGTGCGGTGCGGCGCCGGCTCCGGATATTTAATATTATTACCACATTTCCGGGCCGGACGTCTCGAGATCTACCCTCCACCACTGCTGGACTGACTCGAATTATCCAGCTCTAACCAGACACAACTTTGAAGTGAAAATCATTTACCAAATTGATTGCGGTCGCCAAAGGTCTAATTTCAAAGCAGATATTCTAAGCTTAATTTGATTTACCAAAATGTCCTTTAAATAAGCAATTTTGGTTTAAGCTTCTAATTGCTCTGGCAGAGTACCTGCTATTAATATTTCATTTTATGTTTAATAATTATTTTATCTTCAATATTTATTAGTGCGCGGTGAACTTTGTGATCTTAAATATAATAATAACTTTGGTTTGAAGAACAATCAAATTAAATGAATATCATCAAGATTGGTGAGTTTCAACGAAGGTTTTTCAAACAGCGTTTTAGCCGCTAATCTATTACTATTAGCACAATGGATTCGTTCGCCTTTGCCTCACCTTTGCATAGACTTTAACAATGAATACTCGAATGTCGCCACTAGCTTCCCCTCCACATACGAGGCGGTAGAACTCAGTCCTACTGTACTACTCGTGCAATTGTATAGCTTTGAAAGTTCTCTTTCCAATATTATAGACATTTCCTGTTACAGTTTTGAGTAAGTACATTATTGCTCTGTGACTCTAATGAGACCACCTCCAACTTGCCTGGTGTCATCTCCCTCTTATTCTCTAGTTCGCAGGCTTGCGGACGCCGAGCAATGGGCAGCTCGCCGTCCAACTGTCCGGTAATCGACCAGACCGTGCCCAAGTCGTGAACAGTGCATAGAGTTCTACGCGCTCCTCAAAGAGTTGTACGCAAACCGTAGGGACCCAGCAGGGCTGATGCCCAGAACGAGATGTCTTTCAAATTCTCAACCCTAAACAAAAATTGTAAGCCATTAATAAGCTCGCCGTCCAGCCGTACAGTAAATGTCCGGACTGTTTATGGCAGTCGTGTATCAAGTATACCTCAAAGAGATGTCAACAAAACCATTGGGCGTCTGAAAAGGTTACCCGTGGTCCTAGAACGCAAAAGCAACTTTAAGAACATAATGTGTGATTTTACTAAGCAAAAGTAATTTGATGATTTCCTAACTTAAAAAAAACAACCCTCATGACATTTAGCTTCACCCGCATTCGATTATACTTCATTTGCCAGAAACAATACAGCTGATTGAAACATGTCCGACCAGGAACCCACGCTCACCGAGCCACGCTAAAAAATATCGCCCGGTTTGTGCATGACAACCAAATTGTGTTTATTAGCGCGCACTCATTCCACTGCCGGCTCGATATCGCGACCAAGCTTAACTGATTCAATTTTTGGAACAAATTGTACAATGTATGCGGTGTAGCTATAAACAATTTTTAGCACGAAATTGGGGTAAAACTTTTATCCGCATGGGAATCGGTAAAGTAATAACCGATTTCCTTCCAGCGTTCCAATTACGCAGACATTTTTTTATTTGCTAAAGGTCAGTAAACAAAACTGCTCCGGATTGTTCGAATCAAAATGGACGTCAGGAAAAATAAATAATGACAATGCGATATTTACTAAATGCAAAAGCAGTATTGGGTCGCATCCGGTCGCGAATCAGTCCGGCTATCAATCTTAATAAACGCTTGAAACCATATTTTTCTTCGTTTTGTAGGCGCGGCCCGTGTCAATCAATTTGATAGACTGCTGATAATACTGCGGGGTCAAAGATACTGCAAAGTCGAACCTGGGAAATTGAAAAGGTTTTTGGGTAACCACGAACTGTTTTTGGGAGACAAGATATCTACCTACAAGCATTTGTAAAAATTAAGCAACACTGCTTTTCAATGCTCTTTTGTTCGGAAAAAAGTTTTCGACCTAAGCTATTTGATGCAGTTAATGGAATTTATCTGAGTTCAATTATACAAAATCGCCATCTTTGTCAGACTGTTCAAAGTGACTTGTTTTGAACTTTTTAGCCAATATTGAGGTCAGGTTTTTTGAAATCGTCAACTTTTTTATTTCCTACATTTTAATGAATACTTTTAAAATCGTCGCCTCGAAACGAAAAAAAAATGGAAATTTGTTAGATATTGTAATCATGAGCTTGTTGTGTTCCACTGCAGGGCCTTATCCCTTCTACTCTTCCACTCTTCCCCGCCATTAGCTACTTAACCTATCAATACCCGCGAAACGAGTCACAATAGGAAGACAATAACAGCGCGGTCCTATGAGACCGGTCGGGGATTCATGAATTAAGGCTAATTCTTTAGATGTTTTAATTCGATTTTCTTACAATATTAATGTCCCTGGTGTCCTCTCACAAATAAAACCAAGCTATCGACACTTTTCAACAATCCGTTTTGGTTCTGGAACGCACCAAAGATTATACATACATACTCACTTATATATTCGATACACTTATCCTTCCTTCTGGTATGATCGGGTAAAAACGCCTGTATCTTTATACATTAAAGAGCAACATAATGGTCATTAGAGAACCCTTTCACACTAAAATGAGTCGTCCAAATAGGCGGTCAAGCCCAATTTAAAATGTACGATTCAAATAAGATCTTGCTTTGACAAATTTTCTACATCACGAAAGGCGGCGGCACACTGGGCCGATTACTCACCCTTTATGCGTTGAATACATCGGAAACTGTTACAATCAAATTCCCAATTGAGACGTTTTTAGGGTTTGGTTAGTGCTGAGGGTAACCCTGGTGCTCCGGCTCTGCGACGGCGAGCAAGGCGCGCCCGCGTCCGGTGAACATAGAAACAATAGCTTTGTTCGCTTTGTCTTCCAACTCCTTTGTGTTTATTTATTGAGACGAACCCACGGCGGCACAAAACGATAAATAATTGCGTCTGAATTTTGCGGCGAGTGATTATTCAGACATAATGCAGTCGTTGGCGTTTTGATTGGCCTGTCAACGTTAGTTAATTGGCTCGGAAAGGGTTAGTGAATTGATAAATTTATAATGAATGAGCCGTGAGGGGGGTGCGAATTGCGCTGCGATCGATAGGCGGGGAGGGACGTAGATGAGGCTTCAAAATCTTTTGAGTGACTGATCATAATTGGTACGCTTCAAGAGGTTCCTAGAAAAATGGACACAGGTGTTTTATAATTAGACTTCTTTTATAATTAGACTTATTTTACTAAAGCAATTTGCAACATAATTTACGTCAAAAGTTCTAAAAATAAATCTTATCTGCTAGTATTTGTCTAATTGTGAACACATCAACATAGCTCCATATAATAACGCACTTCAATATGCGATAACGAAGTAAACGATTCCTGGAAGAGAGACCACATCGAATGTTCACAATGATCACGTCTATTGGAATCGAACATCTCTAGGATTATCGACAATTTCTATGAACAGGTTGTTTTGTACCTACTTTCTATTTAATTATTTATCTCAGGACCTCGGAGTCCTGGACCTTTAAAAGGCGTAGAAAGGGCCGAAGACAACTGGCAAAGGCCGCAAATACAGTTTTGAGTGGTATACACCGACGATTATCTCTGTTCGCACTATGGGAGTGCATCCAAAGAGCACCCCTGGTTTGTGGAAAACTGTTGTGTCATAGAAAATAAAGTTTTGAGGCTATGGTTTTAGGAAGCATAAGTAGATTGGTTACTAAGAACTATGTTAAGACTACGGCCCCTGTCTGAACAAATGCATCATAAAAATGGCAGGGGGGACTTACATGGCCACTTACATAGCCCCTCTTTGAAAAGTGGCATCACGGCATCCTCACCTTCCGCGTGACGCAGGTCCTTACCGATCATTGTAAGTTCAGGAGGTTCTTGCACCGGATTCGTGCGGAAGAAACGCTCGTGTGTCTTTGTTATGACCGCCCAGAGGACACGGTGGAGCTTATGTTGCAGGTGTAATTGCCGCTTGGGCGGAGCACCGCCGTATCCTCGTAGGGGCGATCGGCAGCGGTGACCTCTCGCGCCGAGCCCTGGTACAGGCCATGCTCCGGAGTGAGGAAGAGTGGCAGGCGGTGGCTTCCTTCTGCGATATAGTAATGCTAGCGAAAGAGGCGGCTGCACGCGTGAGGCATGGCCTTTACGCCCCAGCCGCCGGGATCTGGGACGATGAGCAATGGGTAATTCGCCCTCGGGCTGTCTGGTAACTGTCCGGACCGACCCCAAGTCCTCAATGACACGTAGTGTGCCACGCGCACCTCTATGCCACAAGTGAATATAGGTGTGATTTTAATCAGTAAAAGTCTGACACGCTTTTCCGCTGCGCCCTAAAGCGGTAAAATGCATTAGCAAATATCCCACCATAAAAAACCTATTTACACCAAAATGTAAACAAATTTCATTAACAAAATCTATACCGTAACTTTATCATTTTTAAATACGAACGCTACCATGGAAAAAGAAAAAACAGCACTCAGTAAAGTAGCTTAACGAACTAGCTAACTGAGTTACCCACAGTAATACATTTTCATAATTCCCACCGATAATAACGTTTCACCGTCTACAAAAAAAGCTTTCAGAAAAGAATTGAAACAACCCGTCTCCCCGGCCCTACAGCGTGTACGCTATACAAAGCGGGTTTTGAGGGCAAGAGGCGTTACTCGTCGAGTGGGCGCCATCGATGTGCCGCGGACAATGCGCCCCGCTCGCCTCTTCACTTTTTCGATCACTCGTATTTGTAATGGGGGCCTTTGCTTAGCGCTTTATGTTGCGATTTGGATATGGCAGTGCTTACGAGACTTTCTTTTGTCATTTTAAGTATGTGATGGGTTTCAGATACGAATATGTCGAAGGATTTCGTAAAAAGTAAATTTTAAAATGAAAACGTACAGATCAATAATATTTTCACATAAAATTTTTGTATTTTTGGTATCTGGAATTAATTAAATGAGTCAATCAAGGGAAATCCAGTTGTTTTTTGAACGTTCAAATTCAGAATTCCTCTCTCGCTGTAGGTAAATATAGCTTTCAACGTATAAAAACAGGCTATGTTAACGAGGAAAAATAAATTCTTAAATCCTCACCTTTTTGCAAGCTCGCACGAGTAATATTGCCAATGATTAAAAATACATTTTAAAAAACATCAACTAAAACAATCTTTGTTTGACTTTTATTTTAATATAAGTGTATTGGCATCTAAGGCACTACATAGGAAATTAAAACTTCGAAAATTTGCATCGTACAATTAAAGTTGTGCCGCGAGATTTGAACGGGTAGTTGCCCGTATCAGACATACGATCCGTCTGGTCGGAGGATCTTCCCTTTTCAATAAAGCTATGTGGGACTTGGTACCCTGTTCCACATACCTCTAAATTGGTGATCCTTAACTATGAACGCTAGTGCAGCCTTCTTGCTGCTACTACTCGAACATCGTAACGTCAACATTACTTCCTCAAACCTTCGAGCAGCGAACCATACAACCAAGACCCACAACTATATCGTGACCATCAATATGCTAACCTGGGTATACCTAGTCATCACTCTCAGCCTTATCAGCGAACTTGGTTAAACACACTTCACCTTTGACCTAGTCACATGAAGAGCCATGAAGAACTCTCCTATTTGAAGCCAGCAACAAAGCCCAGCCGACTCATTGGAGTCAGCAGCAATGAGTATTGCTGCTGACTCCAATGAGTCGGCTGGGCTTGACTCACTAGAGCTATCAGCATCATCCCGACTAGCTGGAGGCTGTAGTATCATCTCGATTTTCTGGATTATCATCACTCCGACTAACTGAAGTATCATCCCGATTTGCCGGGACAGCACCAACCCGACTTACTGGGACAGCATCACCCTGACTCACTGACACCCAGAACTAAACTAAAGCGGCTAGGCTCCCCTCCAATTTTCGAAACGGAGTGATGCAGTGACATCTATATTATACTACTATCTATAACGACTGGTCCTGTGCGTCTCGCATCCATCACATGTACATAATCTAAGCTATATTACTGTAGGTACCTACGGTTTTTATTGTGAAGTTGCTGGACTGTTGGCAAAACAAAGTTTTGAAATGTTGAACCAGTTACAAAAAATATTTCACTGATAAAAAGACTAACGGTGAATGTAACGGGCTCCCCTCGCCTGCTGTATTTTACATAGAGCGACTGTCTATCTTTCACGACCCAGTAACAGACGAAATCCAATCGTCCATCGACATTACTAAAACTTTAGTAAGATTTTCGGGCTACTGACTCTTTACAACAACTGTCAAAACAAAGAAATCAATGATCTATCTGAAATAATGCGAGCATAAAACAGTAGTATCCTTCACCCAAGCATCCTTCCATCTTCCTACATCTGCGGCATGCGTGCGACCTAATTGCAGCGCAGTTGCTGTTCGAGTGCCGCGCGCGTGCCGTATCGCGCCGCGCGGTGCGTGCAGCGTGCCACTCGTGCCCACTCTCCCCCACCAGCCACCAGCGGGGGCTTGTAAGTGCTATAAATGTTTATTACTCAAATTTAGGGCAGGATTGAGATGTAAGGGGCTTGTATGGTGAAAGATTGGGTGTGTCGATTTCTTGCTCGGTAAGGGGTGAAAATTTATTAGAAAAGTTTATGAGTTTTTTTGTCGAAATGGTAAGTTGGTTAATTTGTAATTCGTTGACCAATTATGAAGGGAAGAGGCATGCAGTTTTGAACCAATATTTAATGAAACTGTAATGGCATGAGCTCAAGCTGGCTCTTCAAATGCACATTGTAATAAGCATTTTCCTTTTATTCTTTTATTTCATCATATCAGCTGAAACACGTCCACTGCTAGACATAGGCCTCCCCGACCGGCAATGACCGGTCTTGTGCGTATTGCATCTATCGGATTTCCGCGAACCTCACCAGGTCATCCACCTTGTGGGAGGCCTTGTCGGGTTATTTTATTACAATCCTTAATTTCGCTTGCGTAGATATAAGTATTTGCCTGACGTCTGTCATAAAAACATGTTATTATAAAACGTACTATTAGGTACCTATTAAATTATGAACAAAACCTGCTTTTTCGACGTACCTTTGCTCCTTTTCATCAAATTTGTTCGCAAGCGGCGTGCTGAAGTAGTGCCTAATTACCGGCGGGTAGTATGCGAGTACCCCTCCCCCGCTCCCCCCGCTAGCCACCCCGGCTCAAACACTTCATTACCGGTATTACCGGGTATTACCGCCACGATACGCCGATCGCGTCATAAATTTGTATAGCTAACTGATAAACGCTTACGCCTAACGTGTCTGGTGTGTTCTCTTTTTAAGTAGCTTTTAATATTGTCACCACGTAACAGTACTGTGAGAACCAATACCCACGAGATGAAATGAGTTCATACTCAATTAGAGATTATGGGTAGAGCAAGAGCTCTCAAAATAGTTGCATTATAGATACCTGTGATTTATTTGTATACCGCGTCGAAGAGAAAGAGAAATCCGTGGTCCTAGAAAGCAAAAGGCAATTGAAGGAATATAAGTATGATTAAGTTTAGTAGACACGCGACTCCGCCCTAGAGTGCTGAAAGCATTACATGATATCCCACCTTCTGTACGTGTTATAGATAGATTCATGAACATCAATGAATCAGAAGGACTCTGTATAAGATTCGTAGCTGAAAAGTGGATAAAGTAATCATTTTAAAATAATTAACAGTTTCATCAACGTCGAAACTTTAAAAAAAATTGCACCTCAAAGATATTTCTCTGGAAAATTTAAGCCGATACATAACTTCGGCCAAGTGAAACTCCAATGAGCAGCGAAGGTCGATGTTCTGATTATGCTGTATGACGTGACCTGATTTTCCCTTTAATTGAAGTTATGTTTAATTTAAAAGCGAATTCAAGTACTATAGTATATACTATAAGAAAGAACATAGGAGTGGGGTTTAGTCAGTAAAAGTCTGACACGCCCTGATGCGTCAGCTAAGAGCGGGAGAAGTCATTGGATTATTTCCCAACTAAAAAAATGAAGTCAAACTGTTTTATGTGAAATAATTTTACTTATGAATTGGATTAATTATTGATTACTTTTGTGCAGTTTAACGAACTTAACGCAGGCGAAGTCGCGGGCAACAGCTAGTACTATATATAAGTAATGTGAGGTGTGATCATGCTCTACTACAGTATGTACACTTTTACAATACTTCGTTTCCTTAAATTGTTATTAAAACTATTCATATATCTATCTAAGTTCAAGCTCAGTCTAGTTGAAAACCAGCGTCAGTCATCATCATCATCTACCTAGCCTTTTCCCAACTCTAGTTGGAGTCAACTTCCAGTCATCCAGATTTAGCTGAATACCAGTATTTTAATAGGAGCGGCTGTACTGGCACTTAATTATACCAGTCATGAGGCACATTATTTTAGTTTTTGCTTCTTTTTATTTTCTTTTAAACCTTTGTCTGGTTGTTTGTGGGCATTGTGTCGTGTCAAATAAATATAATTTCCTTTCTTTCAAATTTCCGATCGACTGCTCGCGTGGACTACTGCAGTTTAGTCATTTCTAGGCATTTGAATAACTTGATAACAAAAGAATTTATTGGTGCAGTACTCGCCTAACGTCTCCGTACATTAAATGATTCAGTTTATTAATATCAGAGTGGGAACTAATCTACCATGAGTCTTTGATATCCGTGTAGTTTCACCAACATTAATAGGAACTTCTGCGAATACTTGACGGCGTATATCTTCACTCAACTGAGCTAATTGATAGTCAAGCACAGTCTGTAAACGCAACCACAGAGATGAACGTTTAAACAAAGCGTTCACTACGTCAATCCCAGTACTTCGTGTCATCATCACAGGAAAACTCTTCTGAAAATCTCTACCAGACAGAACTTGTATAAACTGCATGGCAGTTCTAATTTCGATGTTTGATAAAGTTTTACTTTCAATTTATAAGTCATGTGTTTGTAAAACATTGAATTTTCCGATTACATAGACTTAAATCACAAAGTGCCAACACATTATTTCCTATTGTTATCTGTGATTTGATGTTTAGTTAAGTTTTCAGCACTATAAAAATTCAGTATATTAAAACTGAGCAGGTGTATAATAAAGCATCTAAAACTGAAAACAAAACTGCTTCCATAATTCACAAAAACTATTCGAAACTTGTATTTTAACAAGTTTAATAATATCGTGTGAAGTGTGTCAAGACTCGCCAACTTTAAATATAGTTACCTAAACTTTGCCTCATATGACTTTTATATTGTTGGAACTTTGCTATTTAGATGTTTTTAAACTATTTCTCTGACATATTTTCTGATATTTTTTTAAAGCTCTATCAAAGTCAAAGTCAAATCTATTTATTTGTTACACATAGGTATAATGTTATGTTAAATGGTGTTAATGATAATATATCGTGTCATTATATGCTGCCTTGCTTGATATACAAATATTGCTAACCAAAACATGGTTTTAGACTGCCAAAGTGTTACTGAAGTTTGTCGTACTGATGCATGAAGAGGAACATTGTGGAGTTTAGATCACTTTTAACTAAATTACTTCTGTTTTTAACCTTTATATCACTTTATTTGCTAATTAGTCCGGTCGATTTAGACACCCAAGCCCAATTAATTAGTCTAATTTGACCGGACTATAATTTAATATGGTCTATCAGCTAGAACATATTTATTTAAAAAAAACTCGAAAAACGAACACTATACTGAATGATGCCGTGACTTAGCAGGCGTCATGATTGAAACGGTTTCATCAAAGTGTTATTAATTGCATACATTTAAGCATTAATTTGTATTAATTTAATATGTTTGTTAACTTTTTACGGAAAGCCTATCTTCCGCAATTATAGCGAACACAACGACAAGGATGATTTCTAGTCGTAGGAAAACTATAAAGCCATGGATTACTCCAGGTTTGGTAAAATGTATCCGAAACCGTGATAGATTGCATGCTAAGGTCACAAAAAATCCAAATAGCCCAATTCTGGAAGTAACTTACAAGCGCTATAGAAATTTCTGCAACGCTCTGTTGCGAAAGTTAAAAATAAACCACGAAAAAAATCTTCTTCAAAATGCTAAAAATAGTAAGGAGACGTGGTCAGCTATTAAATCAATCACGGGTACTGTCAAGCAAAAACTCGGTGCCAAAGAATTAATAGAGAACGGTAATGATCCATCTGAGGCTGTGGAGGAAGTAAATATGTTTTTTGCGAATGCTGGAAAGTTGCTTGCCGACAAAATTAAAAGTGATAATAGCCCTGAAACAACCCCTTCAAATAAATTTGTTATACCTCGTGTCCTTAAATCTATGGTATTGCTTCCACCAGATGAAACAGAAATTGAGTCCCTTATCATGAACCTGAAAAATGACGCTGCAATGGGTTGGGACTCTATATCTAATAGGTTTCTAAAAATGGCAAAACATATCGTAGTCCCGCACTTTACTACAATAGCAAGACTTTGTATAGAACAGGGTGTTTTTCCTGGGGTTTTTAAGAGGGCCATCATCACTCCTGTATACAAGAGTGGGGCTCGAGACAGTGTGACAAACTACAGACCGATTTCTGTGTTGCCTGCGCTCTCTAAATTACTAGAAAAAGTTCTTAATAACCAATTAATAAAATTTCTAGAGCGAAATAATATACTGTCTGAATCCCAATTTGGATTTCGGGCAGGTAAAAGCACAGAAGGAGCTGTTGGGTCGTTGGTGGATTACGTCACCGCTTGCCTTGATAACAAACAAAAACGTATTGGAGTGTTTATTGATTTAGCTAAGGCTTTTGACACTGTCTCGATTTCTGCTCTTGTTGACAAGCTGGACAGGTGTGGAATAAGGGGGATGGCACTTAAAATCTACAAAGATTTCCTTACTGGCCGGTTGCAGAAGGTTAGGGTTAGCAGTGCAATTAGTTCGGATGTCACAGTCACCTACGGAGTTCCACAAGGCAGTATTCTTGGTCCCAGTCTCTTCCTCATTTATATAAACGACCTGTGTCAAATGACTTTGAATCATGGAAAAATATTTACCTACGCAGATGACACAGCGTTGGTGTTTCAGGGAGAGACTTGGAATGAAGTCCAACGAAACGCCGAAATAGGGCTTCATGAAGTTGGTTTATGGCTGAGGCATAATCTGTTGACTATGAACCTATCAAAGACCTCTTGTATGCAGTTCACAAACGCTCGAATAAAGCAACCGAATGTGGATGTTCGATTTCACACTTGTGCTCAGCCACAGTTCATTCAACAATGCTCGTGCACAGTAGTAAATAAAACTAAGACAATCAAATATCTTGGGGTGCTTTTGGATGAGAAAATTACTTGGCAACCACATATCAACATGGTCTCATCAAGAGTTAGGAAACTAACATGGGTTTTTAAAAATCTCAGGCATGTGGCAGACAGCGATCTCCTCCGAACTGTTTATTATGCTCTGGCCCAGTCGGTTATTGGGTATTGTATACGAGTTTGGGGCGGTGCATGCAAAACTTATCTCTTACATCTTGAAAGAGCACAACGGTCACTGCTCAAGACTATGTTATGTAAACCATACAGATTCCCCACAAAGTCTTTGTACGAGATATGCCGGGTATTTACTGTGAGACAACTTTTTATTTTCCAATTGATAACAATGCAACACGTATGTACCCCATATGATCGGTCTAGACTTCGAAATAAACGTACAATCCCGAATGTTATCGAATCGGTCAGATGTCGTACAGCTTTCGCAAGAAGGCAAAGAACGTTCCTCTCTGTATATGTTTACAATAAACTTAATAGAATACTCAATTTTTACCCGCTATCTCTACGCGATTGTAAATTGAAGGTACGAAACTGGCTCTTTACTCTTGATTATGATGGTGTGGAGAAAGTAATTTCATAATGTAAATTAAACTCTATTTTTACTTAATTTCAATTATACGTATAGAAAATATTATTCTGGATATAGACATTTATAAACACGCATATATACACATACATAAACACGCACATATACACGAACACTACATACACACACAGCACGATTTGGTAAATTAATTTTAGAATCAGATTTTTAGTTTTTAGTTAAGTATAACAATTTTCAAAAGAGTATTTAAAATATTTACTTCGAAATTTGAAAAAATTATTCACAATAATTGATTAAATTATATTAAGTCAAAATAAAATTGGGAGGGCGCTGACTCCTGACATACAGGCCTGCCTAGTTCGGGAGTCAGAGGCTTCATAAACTGTGTCAACCTATGATTATACCAATAAAGAATTTATTATTATTATTATTATTATTATTATTATTTCATTTATTTAGCATTTTTACATATTTTTTACAATTTTTAAATATTTCCTTAAAAAACACAAAAAAAAAACATTTAAAAATATAAAAAATAGTAGCCCACCGGCAACGGGAACAGGGTCCAAGCTACCGGCGGTCAGGGCTCCTGAGAGAGGAACCTCCGGACTATACGCGCCGTGTCCAAGAGTGCAGCTTTCTGGATCAAGCCCTTGATCCAGCTGCCTAACGAGAGCCTCCTCAGGTGTTCGTCGAGGCTCTTGGCTATTAAGCCATTGGCCGTCACGACTATCGGCACAATGATTGCTGTGTCCACTTCCCACATGTCGACAACCTCGCGAGCTAAGTCAAGATACTTAGTTTGCTTTTCTTTTTCAGCTTTCACGAGGTTCTCGTCATGAGGGACCGCTATATCAACAATCATTGTGCGACGCTCTAATCGATCTATCACCACTATGTCGGGCTTATTGGCAACAATAGTCCTATCAGTGATGATAGATCGATCCCAATACAACGTGATATTGCCATTGTCGAGAACTGGGTCGGGCACATACCTATAGTACGGTACTTCTGACTCCACAAGATTGTATTTAAGAGCAAGTTGCTGGTGGATAATCCTGGCCACTAGGTTGTGTCTATGCAAATAGTCTCCGTTAGCAAGATGTTATTATTATTATTATTAACTAAAAAAACTACGCATGTATCTATTAATGTAGATGGCAGATATGGACACACATTACAGATATGGACAAAATATTTGACACACATTTGCAGTAAACAGAATCTATGCAAACTTACACTTACGTGGAAATTATGTATCGATAATGTTAAAATCAAAAGTAATGACACTATTAAGAAAAAAAGTACTAAGCTGTGGAATATTATATTATTAGGTTTTTTTATTGTAACAATGCAGAGCAGCAGATGCAGCAGGAGCAATGGTGATTGTGTAATTTATTTCATCACCACTGCTCTCAAAACGGTGAAGGAAAATATCGTGAGGAAACCGGCATGTCCTAGAACCAAAAATTCGAAGACATGTGACATCCACCAATCTGCAATGGGCCCGCGCGGTGGATTATGGCCCATTCCCTCTCCAAGAGAAGAGGCCAGTGTCCTAGCAGTGGGAAAATTATCATCATCATCATCATCAAGCATTGCTTAACCTTGAAAATCGACCTGTGCGGCTGTTATTATCTAGCCACGAGCTCCTCATTTTAATGAAAATTATAAGGCCGATAATTATAATACTAAATTGTAACAATATTTATGGTCAGACAGTTTTCAATTTAAATACTTAATTTAAACTTCAAAACTCATAATATTTTATACCCTGTGACGTCGCCAACACACCAGATATAATATTATGATAGTAACGAGTACGTTAGCTCTTTGTACCTCATTTACAGCGAACTGTAATAACGTGTAGCATCACTGAACACTTTGTGCATAATTTAATTCATTATAATAGCTGCTGCACTATATTTCTCACGAAGCTATCATGAATCTTCCAGTGAACTGTGGAGGAACACATGTATTGCTTAGTTTCCTAGTACCTACTCATCTCTTCTGTGTTTGTAAAACAGACATAGTAGTGGAGTGTTGTTTTTTTACTGGGAAATCATCCATTAATGGGGCGTGTCACACTTTTCCTGACTACACCCACTTCTGTTCCTTCTTTGCTTTCGTTTCAAGACCCTAGGGCTCTCTTCCGAAAAACCCATAGCAGTAGGCTTCTTTTTTCAAGGACCCTGTTGGGCCCCTACGGTTCTCTGATATCTCTTTGAGGAACACTGCGCGCCGTCGACGACTTAGGCTCGGTCCGGACGGTTATCGGACGGCTGGACAACGAGCTGTCTATTGCTCGCAACCCGCAAACCTACGCCTACGGTAGCTGGAAATCGGGGTCGGGATACTCCGATTCCCCGCTAGCCACTACTGCTTCGCAGAAGGAGGTGTTACATAATGGATGAGTTTGTTCATGGAATTCTCATCATTTTAGCAGCATAAATCACTAAAATGTATAGCTAAAAACTATAGTTATCCACAGCACATATCTATTTACCTATTATTTTTTTAATATTCTGGAGAATTTGGATCTCAGAGAAGTTCTGCAGCCTCTTCTGGTCATCTTTGACCTTGTAGCTAATTATGCCATTTGTACCTCCTGTCTTTATGTTTACCATCCAATTCTCAAGATGATATTTTAATAATCCAAAAGTATATTGCACGAAACAAGGTATTAGCCGTAAGCTTCCACTAAGGCCCCTCCACTGGCCTGCCCTCCAGAGCGTCGTAAAAAGCAATAGGCTGTAGACCTGTATACTACCGCCTTAATAACATCTGGAAACAGACTAGTGTCCCTCAAGGCTTTGGATTTTTCACGGTATCTTAGTATTACCGTGACCTTAGCTTTACTATGTGAAATAAGGAAGCAACTAGGTTTTTTATAACTAAGGTTTGTGCTGTATATATTTCTGCAATACCGCCCATTGTAGCACCTTGTGAAAAATGTATATTTACGGTGCACAATAAAGAGTACATAAATAAATAAATAATAGAAATAGAAAAAGAAGCCTACTAGTCGGCAACAATAGAAAACAATTTTTCATGAAACGATATAATAATCTTTATTTGTTGATGAAAATAACAATCGGAATACAAATACCATTTCATTAATAGAAATTTACTCCACCACTGATTGTATAGGGTTACTTGTCTCTGTAAAAATATCACGAGAATAAAGACTCGGAAGAAAATTAGTAAGTAGGTAATAATTAGGAGGGTGGAAATAGTAGTTAAAAAACAGGGCAAGTGCGAGTCGGACTCGCGCACTGAGGGTTCCGTACCAACTGACCTATGAAAACAGTTCATTCTCGAATCGAGTCTTGAAGACTTTTCCTTTTTTTTTCTGGTGACGTGACTAAAAATTTTCAGTTTTCAGACTTTTCCCTATGTTAGTGCTATAATACCTAGCTTCGTGCCAAATTTCAAGATTCTAGGTCGACTGGAAGTACCCTTTAGGTTTTGATTCCCTTGCGAGTACTTGCGAGTTTCAAAATATGCAGCTTAAATTGCTGTTTCTTTTGATTGCGTTGACATAGAAGTTTGATTTTGTTACAGCTTAAAGGTATTATAGACCTGAGTATTTGGTATGAATTTCAATTTAATACCTCTACGCGTTTATGAGGAAATGGGTAGTAAGTTTAAAATTATTAAAAAAAAATATATTATGTGATGTAACTAAAAATTTATGGTTTTCGTAATTTTTCCTTTATCTATGCTATAAGACGTTGCTTCGTACCAAATTTCAAGATTCTGAGTTCACGGGAAGCACCCTGTAGGTTTTGATTCCCTTGCAAGTGTCGAACATTTGCGGCATAAACGGCTGTATCTTTTGATTGCGTTGGCTTAGAAGTTTGATTTTATCACAGCTTCAAGGGACAGTAGACCTGAGTAATTGATATAAATTTCAGCTTCATACCTCCACGCGTTCCTGAGAAAAAGGGTCTTGACAGACGGACGGACAGACGGACAACAAAGTGATCCTATAAGGGTTCCGTTTTTTCCTTTTGAGGTACGGAACCCTAAAAAAGTGACAGATAAACTATTTTCACACCATTTAACATACTATCCTACCAGTCGCTGAGGCCTATCGAAGGGACATTCTATCAACCTACGTGTCACTTGCGGTTTGCATTATGTAAGTGATGTAAGCTCAAAAATATGTTTATTATTATTATTGCAAATTTCACGTGATCAATTCCAAACATTTTGGCATTTTGACAGCTGTTATCGTTGCTCTGCATTCGTTTTTCTTCGTTAGCACTTAGTCTAGAGTCTAGGAGCTATATTATTCATGAGCATACAAAAGAAAACTAACTCGTCTTGCTTGCAGCCGTTTAATCCCGTAAGACTTGAGCTCAAAGCACGTGTTAGCTTAACAGCTTGCCTAACAGCTTATGTGTCTAACTATTTAGTCCAAACAGCTCCTTCTTTGAAATAATTAGATTATGCAATCTAGTGGAGGGAAGACCAAGACAAGCCTAGTGGTGTCAGGAAGACATCCCTTTGATTTAGAGATCTACTCGTATGTCCAGTCTTCAAAATTGTTGCTGTAAAATGTATGTCATCTTCTGACTACGACTAATAGTGTCATAGTAAGAACGATTTAAGTAATAGCAAATCTATTTTTGCTATAAGAAGAGTAGCGACGATATTCTGTATTTTTTCTTAGAATTCTCAACTAGTTCACGCAATCTCCGTCGCCATAAACAACACCCCGTGGGGATTCAATACCGGGAAACACATGAGTATTGAATTACTTTTCCCGATATTACCGTGAAACATTCATGGTCGTTACTCTTCGTGGAATAGCTTGCCATCGAAACCCCATCATTCCTGTAAAAAGGCTCATCTCCTCCCATACCTAAATAAATAGATTATCTGAATAATTAAAACAAAGATATTAACTCAAAGGGAGGGCGTCAAAGAGTAAACAACAATGATAAACGATGCCTAAGTGGTTGTTGGCTCAGTGAGGCACAAACAGGCGCTCCCCATTCAAACGATAGCGCTCACAATAAATATAAAAGGCAACTCCACTTTGAAGATAAGTACTGCTTCTCTCGTATAGAAATTATTGCAGGGAAACCAAAGGAAACGGACTTCAGTGAACAGCTTAAAGTCCTCTTTGAGGTCAAAATCGTTCAATAGCTTCCGCGATTAGCCGGCTTGTACGAATTAGTGCCAGAGAGACTTCAATTTACTACCACTGATGTGCGTTACAACGTAAAGATATATTTTATGTAGATAGGTACTTCTACAAATTGCTACGAAACGTAACAAAGTTCCCGACTCCATCTTTTATCGTTTCCACTGCAAATTCATATTTACGATGCGCTAGTTAAAACAATGTTAATAACCAAATTACAGAACTTAATCAATTAGCTGCCAAACAAGCAACGGCCATTAATTATTATTTGAGCACAAAATTACGATATAAAACAGTTAAGATGGATAAACTGCGGTTTCTTTAACGCGATTATGAATATTAATTAGGGTGGTCCGAGGTGTGGGAGACGCGGGGGGCACGCCGCGGCGCCGCAGCTGCCACGCAGTTGTCCCGCAGCCGCCCCGCAGCCGCCAGCCGGTAAACAAAAGCAGATGTCCCAATTCTCTAAGTGCTAAAGAATTGTCTGGCTACACCACTTCGCCGGATGCGTTGTCGGTTGATAAGCTCTTTTGTTAGCAGCACAATGGCGACTGTATCTGGTATTATTTAAATTAAGGATAGTAGCGACGAGCGGCACCGCGTTACTCAGTTGTTGTTGCATTTTGTCGGATAAGGTGCCAGTGACGTGCGACGAGCTGGAAGAGGAACAGATTACGGATAAAACTACAACAACTAATTCGACCCATCATAACTTGGGTACACATAATTGTGATAGTCGTTGAGTTAGTCCCCTATTGGAAGAGTGGCGGGAAAAAAGTCACAGCATCCTAACATTACGCGTGATGCAGGTCCTCACCGTACTCAGGAGGTTCCTGCACCGGATTCATGCGGAAGAAATTCTCAGTGGTCACTATTGTGTAAACCGCCTGGAGGACACGGTTGCACATACCGCTGTGCACCGCTGGGCTCCACTGTAACAAGCTATCAGATTTGACTCAGCAAAAGTTTTAAGATAGTAGGCATTCTTGTGAACGTGATTCATTCAGATCTAAAAATAAACGATACTGAACTTCAAAAATATTATAAACAAAAAAAAGATTAATTCTTAAATAATAAAATAAAGGCCTAAATAATAACAATCAAAGAACGATGTCCCCTACTTGTTATACACTACAATTACCGGCCCTGTTCGAACGAGCGGGCTTCGTATTTTTGTTCAAGTTTGTTGTAAAACGTAAATGAAGATGAATGCGGGGGATGATCGGAGCACAATTACAGCCTCATCTGGTCCACGGGGAGGAAGCCATGCTCTTAATATCACCATATTTCACTCTTAAACAATCGCGGTATTTCGTGATTGATTGCCGGATCTGATGCCATTATGTAGGAGAGAACAGAAGGTCCACTTTCATTAAACATACCTAGTGTAAGTAGTTAACAGTACGCAGTTTCTAAGTACATGAGATTATGGAGACTGAGTAGGTATAATAAATGGCCTTTAAGGCTTTATTTTAATTACTTTTTCCAGGGTTTAATCTCATTTGACAATCAATATAAATAAAATTAAACAAATAAATGTGTTGAGTACTGAGCGAGAAACTAGTGGCAGGACCCAATTAGGTGCAACTTTTTAAATAATAACTATGGAGAAATAAGGATTTCAAAAGAACCCTTTATGTAACGCATTATTGTACAATTCTCAATCTTCCCTGACAGATTGTCACGTTAATTAAAACTCACCTTCTGCATCAATTACCTACCACCTGCCATCCTGCACCTAATTAATTACTCGGTAAGACGTTACCATTCGTAACACCGCAGTTTGTAACACTCAAGTATTTTTAGCATGAGTAATGCGAAGCAAAGACATCTCTTACATCAGCCTCAACGAGCTTTGTTTACTCAAGTATACCTACCTAAGCTATCAAAAACCTAGAGAACTATTTTACTGATTTAAGCACCTATACAACTCAGTGATAAGACCTGTCATACTGTATGGATAAGAATCTTGGGCTATGAAAAACACGGATGAAAAAAAAATTGCAGTGACAACGTTAAAAAAAATGTTACAGTATTATTAAGTAAGCTCCTTAAATGTGAAAAATAAAAATAAAATACAACTTAATACTCGTTAGACAGAGCCGATACAACTGGGCCACCAACCGTGCTCTGTAAAATCATGCTTTCCTGGAAAAACTATTTTCACAATATTATATTGTAGTCTCTAGGTTATTAATTTAATAACTCTTCGAGATACAATCACGATAAATATATTTCTGCTATCAGAATGAAGGTACTAACAAACCTTCAGGGTGTACAAGTTAGTTGGGAGCTGAACTTGGAACAAGGAAGCCCTATTATAAGTTATCTAGAACATTTTCAGCTATTAGTGAACAATCCCCTTCGTTACGGACAATGACTACATTTTTGTGGGTGAAAGATTTCGCGGTTGCCTTTTGTTTAATTTATTTAATTTACTCACTCTATGGATCGAGTTAATTGTACTGATATTTGAGCTAGATGACGGTACGCACTTTTTCCTGATTTACTGTCATGAAGTCCATTATGATGGATTGTATTTAGTTCAGCATCAGATAAATATTAGAAGTGGAATTATAAATTTAACACTAGTTAAATCACTATGATTCCATGATCAATCACACTACTACCACATCAACCTCAACAAAAAACATTAACGTCAAAATTCTGCGTAAACCGATCGCTACCGTCATCCACCCGGTTATCAAAATATTTTTAAAGCTGAGTCCATCGCAGCACACGCAGTGCAAGCCGGTTGCGGTTCGCAGCGGTTGTGACGCATGGCCGGGCGACCAGCGATGTACATCGTCCGCGTGATTTAAACCGCAATCGGGCGCGACCGAGGTGTCAGCCCGACAAAGCACCACTCGGCAGTAATTAAAAGCATGGAGGCCGCACGTCACGCCGACATACACACTCCATTTGTTAATTGAAAGCTGTAAAGACACACGACTCGTTTGTGTCAGAGGCGACGCGGACCGGCCCGAGACCCGGCGCTTGCCTTACAATGTTTGCCTTTGTGTGCCGCTCACTTTGGTCGAGTAACATGCTGGCTATTACCGTTGAAACCATAGGTTTCATAAAAACAAAAAAAATGTTCAATAAAACGCTATTGGTAATTTAAAATAGTGACTTTCAGAATCATATTCAGTGGCCTACGGCAATACCAATTCTAGACCAGAGTCTGCCTGACTAGCATAGTGATCGAAAGCACTAATGCCCATCATGCTTGTGATTCTATTTAGCGCTCCATACTCAAAGAGTAAAACGGTACCCTATTAACAAGTCAACCAAACCCACAACAATCTGTAAGCTATAAAAATATTTACCATTTGGCGATACCCAGTGCAGCAGCCAATTGCCCAACCACTGTGCCAACCGTGATAGCGGCAGTATATTATGTAGTTAGAAAATGTTGGGCAGATGATGAGTACAAACTACGGTGATTTATTTAATGACAGCCATGTTGGTCTCCTCGTTAGTACCTCTGATTGCTATGCCGGAGGTCGTAGGTTCGATTCCCACAACGGTGGGAATCGAACCTTCCGTCTTCATTTGTCCTGACAAATGTTTATGCGATGAGCACGATCATTTGTTCTATAGTATGTATATTTATCAGTTGTCAGTTTGGGAATAGATGGCGTTGTGTAAAAGTTGTGGAATATTATTATTTATTTAATCCAATTTATAGCATGCAGTATGATCTGACAAAAACATCTATTTGTGACTTCGGGCGATGCGATTAGCACAAAGAGTCAATCGACATACTCGTATTATTATGTAGCTAGGTAATTTAATCCGTATAATAATTAATTAAATGTAATTAGCTAATTCCGTGAGCGCTGCACAATCATTACACCAATATTCGAGTACCAATGTGGATTGTTCTGTGTAGTTTAGATATTACTTTGATTATTTTTAAGGTATGATATTATGATTGGAATACTAGATTTATTATACTTGAACAATCGACTGCCTGACCTTTAGTAACTGAACATCACTAGAGTCTATCTGACAAGCACATACTATATGTCAATACAACCATGCATGCCATGATCGCGGGATGATGGGTGGGGTGGGGCGCTTGCAACAGCGTCGAACTATCAGGAACTCAAAACAACAAATAATCACGGAAGATATCCCGTAAGTGACATTTTGAATTGTGAAATAAACCGTGATAGCCTAAAACAGTGTTTACAAACAAATTAGTTAACTAAATATGATCTAGCAGCTTTGGCCTAAGTGGATAGGCGTGCGAATAGGATACTTAGTGGTCCAGATTTGGTTAAGACTAATCTACAAAGCCTTGAGCACAGGTGTAGGGTAAATAGCCTTTAAATATTCTCTAGGATACGTTTTGGCGAGTGTGCGTAAGAAAGGCGCAACACGAACAAGAAAAAACTTCTTCCATTCTGTCCTGTCACTCGTCATGCTATCACTACTTTTCTTACGTATCACTTCTCACACAATCCACAACATCAACGCCCATAACTGAAAGTAAATCACAAATCATTAAGTATTATTAAAATTTCTTGAATCTGAATAGCCTTAATAAAACAAATTTTATAATAAGCCAGAATAAAAGTGGAAATACGACAAAATGCAGGGAATGACCGCAAAGCAAGCACAAGTGGTCGGTAATCGTGCTCGGACGAGCATTCCTGCATGCCGAGCACACTCGCCACAACGGACGCTCAATTATACAGCATTCATCTCAGACCCTAGCGCGGGGCAGCACTAGTTTTATACGTTATGGGCGCTTATACACGGCGTATGTGAAATTTGAAAGGAAATCGATTTTAGGGTTCCGTACGCAAATAATAAAATGGGTCCCTTATTACTAAGACTCAGGTGTCCGTCCACCTGTCTGTGTGTCTGCCTGTCTGTTACCAGCCTGTGTCTGACGAATCGTCATAGCTAAACAGTTGTTTTCACGGAATCCTTCGTGTGCGAGTCTAACTCGCCCTTTGCTTTTTTGTTACAATTAAAAGCACAATGCGAAAAAGCGTAACCAGACTACAGATTATTCTTACGAAAATTTTTCATAGACTTTATTAAAATACAAGCATCTCACACAGCAGCGCAGCGCAGCATACAGCAGCAGATCACACAATGGTTGTGCGGTCGACTGTTACGTAGCGAGTCGTGGGGTCGATTCTGTCACGGAACAAATATTTATGTGGTCATGGCCATTCTTTCACAAAAAGAATGGTAGTAAATTCAGGTGGTTCGCTGACCTCTATTTCCATACTAAAACACAATAAATATAGCCACATAGCATTTTGTAATAGCTACATCATATTTTCTTTTCACGAAATAAATCGAGCTAGCCAGCTGAGCAGGCAGCGTGTAGTGGACTCTCGCCATTCTCCGCGAGGCCAGTTTGGTCCGCAATCACATCGGCGTCTCGGCGGTCACGTCTTATTCAACGGCAGTGCATGTTTATTCTCCAATACCTCCGCCATTTTACAAAATGGTGGATGTCGGCATTTGTAAATTGACGATAGTGGAAAATGTAATTTATCTACTCTGGGGATTCTTATTTATGTAACGTAACCTAGTGCTTGACTGCAAACCCACCTGATGGTAAGCAGTGAAGCAATGATGAGTTTTTATCCGTCTGAAGGTTTCGGTATTTTAAAAATAATTTTGGTGATTGCAGTGTTTCTCTTGATTGAGGTTTGCGATATTTCGAAAATTTTGCGTTATTTGTTCGTAGAAACAATGCAGTCGTATATTAGGTACTGTGTGTCGAACAATGCTTAGCATTACCTACTCGTGCTCAAAGCTTTCACATGTCTTTAAATATTAAACTGCAAAACCAAACAAACAAACAGTATTTATAATTGTAATCGACTAGTTTCAATATACTACATGAAGTAACAACGAGCGATGGGACGGGCCCGGCGCCGCGCCGTCTGTAAGTCACAAATAGGCCCATTTTATAATTTCGCAGTGAGCGTTTACGCCCTATAATTTGCGTTACGTGAACCATTATCGAGGCGTAATTAAAAGCTGGCTGTACCCTCGCTAATTGGCACTATGTAAGTGGACAGCGGCAGCTCACGGCACAATCCGGCTGCTCCCGGCGCAATCCGGCGCGATCCGGCGCGCCGCCACCCCGACCGATTAATTAACACTACTTCATGTTTTCGACTTTAATTCATTAATGAGTTTTCATGTCACACTCATTTTGTTTTAATTTCAACATGCTGTTTTGTTTGGTTATGGAAAATAATATTTAAATTAACTATTCGATTTCCCGATAAATACCGACTCTGAGAGCCTTCACTCAAAAATCTGAATTTGCTTTATTTAATACACTTCACCGGCTCGTGATTGCGATGTTTGTAGGGCTGCGGGGCCGTAAAAGCGCAAACGAGTTTATAAATTAATCTCCGATTGTAATAATGTACTAGCTTTTACCCGCGGCTTCGTTCCCGTCAAATGACTACGCTACATATCCTACGCTACCCTACCCTATCTTCCCTACCTACCCTACACTACACTACCCTACACTACCCTACTCTACCCTGCACTCTCCTACACTACCCTATACAACCCTACACTACCCTACACTGCCCTACACTACCCTACACTACCCTACACTACCCTACACTACCCTACACTACCCTACACTACCCTACACTACCCTACACTACCCTACACTACCCTACACTACCCTACACTACCCTACACTACCCTACACTACCCTACACTACCCTACACTACCCTACACTACCCTACACTACCCTACACTACCCTACACTACCCTACACTACCCTACACTACCCTACACTACCTTACACTACCACACACTACCCTACACTACCCTACACTACCCTACACTACCCTACACTACCCTACACTACCCTACCTACCCTACTTTACCTAACTTTTTTTTTTAGAATTTTTCTCTGCGTAAGAACCATCACTGAACTTCAAGGAACATTATAAAAAAAAAATCAGCCAAATCGGTCAAGCCGTTTTCATGTGATGTCGTGACAACGAAAAACGGGTTTCATTTTTATATATATAGATTATGTTTGTAGATTAAATTCGTTAACAACCGCCAAACGTGACAATGAAGCACGCTTCAGCATTATTCTATAGCTTATGTCATCAATTTCGGTTAAAAGGGCGTAAGTTTAATAACACATTTATTGATGTCGTCAATTTTAGCAAAGCGCCCTTCAAAACAGGTGATACAGGTGAAATTTCTTATTAATGATACTTTTTGAATACAACTGTGAATGTTACATATAAAACTGCCTGTACAAAGTTACAGAACAAGCCCCCATAAATCCACATTTAACTCCTTTTAAAACGTGTCCGAATCAATGACTCTTTTACGAGCCACTTGCGCGTGACACGATGTTGACGCCAAATACAAATGACCTAGTGGCTGTTTTGATGGCGGTGATTAAAAAATAATCCATCTCGAGAAGCGGGGAGAGGGGGAGGAGTGACGCACCTCGAGGGACAACCCTGGAGCCTCCTCATTACAGCTACAAATTTGGCGATCGCTCACTACGATGCCGACAGATACTGGAGGACTGACACTGTATCTTAATGATTCCAGATAAAATAAAAATAAATCATAAAATGTTTTTTTTTTTTAAGTTGGAAATCATCATAGTGTCTTCTCTCGCTCTGAACGGAGTGGCAGGGCGTGTCAGACTTTTACTGACTAAACCTGGAGGGGGTTTAGTTTTAGCATTCTTTGCCTTCATTCCAAGGTCCTGGGATTCTCTTTCACACTACCCATGGCCTCAGAAGGCTTCGACCCTGCAGAACTATGAAAGAAAATCATTAAAACAATCAATTAATAAGATTTCATTTAACCTATCAATACACGCGAAACGAACCAATAGTAAGACAATAACAGCGCGGTCGGGGATTCATGAATTAATCGTATAAATACTAAATCTACAATAAACTTCCCATATAACAATTTCTCATGCAAAACCCAATACCTTCACGTTATATGTTAAATAACGTAACTAGTCTACTAAGCCTATCGAATTACAATAACTGTATCAACTCCGCGTAGCAACAAAATCACTATTCGTTTCCCAGAAGGCACGTAGTGGCGGTAATCTCAAGAATACAGTAATACCAGTATAATGCTGTACTCATTGAATACATTACAGCACGCGTACAGAACCACTTGAACTAATCCCATGTATCTTCGGAATTATTGATGCTACAGCGGAGCCCTATTATCCCGCAGATAAGGACGTGACTGACATGAACATGACGCGTACATAATATTATGATGTTCGTAGTATGAATTGTTGTAAGTGCCAGCCCTGTGGTATGTGGAACTGCAGTCAGGGGCGCTGACTCCGTGGGTGCTGGGAGCTCTAGCACACATGAGCACAGGGATAGGTAACCTGTCGTAGGCTCTTGGGACTAATACTAATGTTTTCACTCACGCCTGACCCTTAACGTTCTATCGAATACTAGCTGCTGCTAGCGGTTTCGCCTGCAAAAGTTACTCAGTGAAGATGTAGCTTTCTAATAGTGAAAGTATTTTTGAAATCGGTTAAGTAGATTTTGCTTTTGAACATACTTACCAAATGAAAAATCAAATCTTCCCTCTTTATGATATTGGTATATATAATAATATTTAGCCTATTCGAGGCTTTCCTATAATTTTCGATCTAACTCTTATCATTTTACATCCTTATTTATTCATTTTTTCGACCTCGATATATCGTCGTATATTATAATATCAGTGTATAAGTAAAAAGAAAATCTAACTTACGGTTGGTTCGCTCGCTTTTGCATTCTTAATTCTATTAATTTGCTTTCCTGAATATTAAACTGAATACGCAAACATCAAAGATGATTAATTTTTGTATATCAATTGAGAGACGATTAATTTTTTTCTATGGCATCTATTGATTTAAAGGTTTTAATTATTTTATGAAAACCTATAGATGCCATTGAAAATAATCTATTTTTTATTCACTCGGTTCGCCAAATTGGCCGTAGTCAATCGATTTTATTTTTTCTTGTTCTTACCAGTAATATTTGAAGGGAATAAGTTAGAAGACTTGCTGAGGTCTTCCTGTCCAGTTATAATTTAGGTCCCTTTAAGGCTAGAGTGAATAGGCTCTTAATAAACTAGTGCTCTTCACCATCAACGATTGCATTACTGCTTACCATCAGACAGGATTGCAGTCTAGAACTGGCTTTTTATTACTGAAAAAAATATGGACATGAAGTGAGCACCCCTGGAATTTCCTAAAAGCCCGCGCCTTTGGCAGCAGAGACAAACCGTCACCCGTCTTGTTACAAAGTATTTGTGGAATAGCATCTTTCTTATGTTTGGACTATGTGTGATTTTACATAAATGTTTTTATTTCTTCGTAAAGGATCCCAAACAGCTACAACATTCACAAAATATAATAAAAACAATATTGTAGCCTATAAAGCTGTGGACAAATTACTAGGGAGATACATAAACAAAATCACTGTTCCTGACGTCACATCGGGCTCCACCACACAGCGCGGCGGCGACTTGACCTCGCTCGCCCCTCCAGCCGCGACAGCAGCGGTGGGACAACGCCGCGCCACTCACTCGCGGACCCCTCTAATGCGCGCGCGCATGCTATCGGTTTTGATCTCTTGTAACCAGTACCTATCGCAATACAGTAGTATAATTTGCAAGCAGCAGTTTCATTTTATTTAGTCCATTCAAGACCCCCAGCAGCACACCTGGAGCTTGAAAGTCAAACAATCACTAAGATGACTCTTGAATAAAATATTAACATCGGGCAAATCAAAAACAAATAAAAAGACAAATAATAAAACCAAAGCTAAATAAGTGGAGAAAGTAAGAGAGAAAATAAACATGATATGAAATAAACAAAAACTGAGAATCCCCTGTAAACATGCAAAAATATCTATGTTATGTGTTAATATCTTAGAAAGGCTAAAACAGTACTTTAAATTATATTATTAATAGGCTAATAAAGTCATCCCAATATATCTTCCATTTTCCTTTACATCGTCATCTCAATAGTCGTATCACCGTCTTTCCAGTCATATATTATTTCACACATTTCATGCATTAGCTATTTAAATTAAACTTTACTGCATTACAAATGCAAATGCAGTAATAGTTTAATTTACAGAACATTGTTTCAGAACACAGTGATCGACGAATAAGTAAATAATATCAAACAAGTTACATAAAATATCTGCATAATGTATGAATTGTTCTGACAACGTGTCAACAACCTAGCTAGCGTGCCTCGCTTTAATGCAAAATTTATCAAAGCCATTATTAAAGCGATTACTTTCCACAAAAACGTACTCAAACAAATCTTTCACAAGCACTTTCATGAAACGCAAATAAAACGAGCACAGCGGGCACGTGCATCACTCTTTGTAAAACTAAACCGAACCGTTTGCAACTGAATAATAGAGACAAAAGATTTGAACAATCCCCGTAAGTTTGTCTGAATGGCTCGGCCAGACAGACAGGCTAAACAGATGCTGGGGACATAATTAATAACCTAGGTGTACAAAGCGTCTAGTGTCTGCGGAGTTCTGGCACAATGGGTTACGTAGGATTACCTGAATGGATCCAACACAGCGATGTGGATAATACCGGCGCAGATGTACAGCTGAACGAAGGGCTGCGACCCAGCGAATTAAATTATAACGTCTGGCGAAAGGACCAGTGATTTATTTGGCAGGTGCCGCGGCTAAGGTACCTGTAGTTGGTCCTTCGGAAGGCGTTGAAGCAATTTGGGATCCTTCCGGTTCTAATTAAGGGACTTTGAAAATATTTTGTTGGAATAGAGAATTTTAGTTGACAGAAATTAATTAGTTTTTCTTCGTTAAATTATATTTCTTAAATCATGTAACTAAATTATTCAGTATTTAAAGTCTTTGAGACTTTAAAAATCAGTTTAGAAGACCAATTCGTAAATGTAACAATGATATTCGGAAAAGCTGTCGTCACTCGATGCCAAGTTGGCTTTGTCTCCAAATCTCATACACATCCTCGTCACAGTATAATATATAATATACATACAAGCGGCATAATTGTGCGAGTGTTGAGCCAAGTTCTGGCGAATCCCGGGGCTCCCAACTTGGATCTCCGTCGACTTCCGTATCTCGTTATCATACTAATGGACTCTCGGGGAGTGTACATTATTGTATTGTTGCCGTTCGCTCTTGGGACCGGTTCGAGCTGGTATACCTATAGCCAGATGATATGCTTGCTTCTCTCGTGTGTGGTTTGATTAGATCTAGGGCCAAGAAGGCTTTCGCTTAAACTTTTCAAGGTCAAACTATTTCAATGTATTCCCTATTGAATTCATTTTTTTCTATAATTTCGGCAGCTATAAAAAGAAACTTACGTTACACAAGTTTGTCTTCGAATTGAGACGTTTCACAAGACTGGTAGTTTTAAAAATGCACAGGGATTTAAAGTGCCGTGGACAGTTAGTTTGTCTAGCCTGCCTGAAATCCGCCATGACACGACTTTATGCTGATTCTACACGTCTAAGGCGAAGCCAAAAGTGGGATAGCAGTGGTCATATGTTTATAATAAGGTGGTCGTGGTGGTTCATGAGAGCCTATGGATGAATACCACTCGGAAAATAGACGAAGCCCTTCGTATCCAGTATACTAAGGCTTTCAGGGCACTAGTGGGGCTGTCAAGAAACTAGTGCCTAATTATATCCTATTCTAACTAAAATATGCCGTATTTGACGCCACTAGCGTCAAATGTTTTTACGAAACGATGCGTAAGCGCGGCTCTTCTCTGGTGCGCAAGATGTATGGTGTAATATTGACTGGTTCTCAACCACTTGACTCCTACCAACAAATTCCTGAAGCTACCTCTTCCACCCCCGATTCTTTTCTCATCAACTCGTGAGCTAACCTCCTCTCTCCTTGTCCTCAGCGGGTGTGAGGACAGTGGACGTGCAGGCGGTGGAGGGCATGGTGGCGCAGTTCCCGTGCGACCTGGGCACCGCCGCCAACGACAAGGTCTACATGGTCTTCTGGTTCCGGGATGACGCCGGGATACCGCTCTACAGGTACGTGCCCTACATTTAAATTATCGTGATGTCATAGCGCGATTTTTGAACGTGGTTTTATAACAATAAAATTGTTTGTTGGTTATGGGTTGGGTAACCTTAAGAAAAACGAAGAAATAGAAACAAAAAAAAATCGGCAAAATCAATTTTATACACTCGTTTGTACAGACGAGCCTAAAGCGTTCGATTTGTACATTTCTCGTTCGAGGAGTTATTGAGCATATAAGTACTGATTGTGTTTACTTTTTTCTTTATCAGCGATCTATTTTTAAGTCGAAGAGACTTTGATTTCTATTCACGACTACTAATTAATTAATAATAACTTCGATCAGCTGAGCGTTCAGCCGCTCGCTCTTGGTCATTGAACAGACCATACACTTATGTGTGTGAGGCGCTCGTTGTGTTTAGTTTTCGTTGCATTTTTCTAACTTCAAATGCGTAACTTGTTATGAAAAATTGATAATTTTCATAATGTTTGTTCGGAAGAAAGTTTACTAATGATACTTGGAATACGATTTTGAAAAAAAATACTATCAAAAATTTTTGACTTTGACCTTCAATATCTCCAGAACCAGTGAATTCCCAGGTATGTCCTAGAAGAAAAAAAGTATCCCAGTGATGAGTAGAATATGGGGTTTTCGTTTTCGTTAAGGGTCTTTTTACACCCTTTATAGAAAAAAAATCATACATCCTTAGCACTTAAAAAGAAACGAATAAGACTTTCGATCAAAAACTTGTTACAGTTAGTTCAAATCACAGAGAGGTTGTAATTTTGGGAATTATTATTGGCAGACGTACTATTTATTTCTGAACTTTGACCTTTTATTTCGTGTCCAAAACAAATTGTCTGGCACGATGGTTATTTAAGCTGTAGACAAAACAACATAAGTTAGGTAAAAGAATAACAACATTAAAAGAAAAAAATACATTTACATTTATACTACAAAATTAAAAACTTTAAAACTTGTTGTAAAACTTAAAAGTAGGGTCGTGAGTTCTTGCTATGTCTATAGATGGATGTTATAAACGCGAACATTATAAAATTTCCAAGAACGCGTACGACAAAGCACGGACAATGACATGACTATGTTTAGTATGATAAAAGAGACTATTTTTGTCAAGGAAAATGTCAGAAGAAAGAAACTGTGTCATTTCCTTGATTTTCAAGGCATCTCTTTGAAAAAAGTAATGCGTATGGAAAATCAAAAGATCTGTGTAATACGGTGTTCTATGTAGGCTATACAATGCGATCGCGCGGATGGAAAACACAATTGATATTCTAACAACCTTACGTGTGTCCGGTGCAGCGATGAGCGAAGCAAGGCGGTCGTTTGTAGTGGTCTTTATACTTTCTCGCTCTTGTGAGGCAATGACTAGGTTTGTATTAATGGCACCTGAAGCAGTGACTCCGCACGCACGTAAGACAGAGCCGGGTTTGGAATTCGCTCGAATGCTTCGCAATCGCATTCGCGTAGGCTCTGCGCTAGTAACACGACGTGTGACATTTACCTAGGTACCCGTGTTAATACAGTGATTACCCACATGTTGTGTATAATATAGTGATTACCTACACTACACGCTGTATATAAATTACTCACTTGCGTGCTAATTAGCGCTAGTACGACTGTTTTTTTCATTAGTAACATGAACCTCATCCGTACTTACATTCCTGTGTTAGAGTCGAGTTCAACTTCCCTTTTACTTTATATTGTTCTGCTGTCATCCCTAGGTAGTCCTGTGTGCTTCCTGTTTTGGTATTCTAGAGCATCCTGTAGATATGTCGATGAAAATATTCTTGTACAATAAGTTTTTCTCTTTTGATTTAAAAAAAGTCGTGTTTATGAGGTAAATACAAAATACAATAAATAAATACAGTTTATCTACTCTCATATCGTAAAGTTCCAGTAATGAAATCAAAAGTTATACCGTATTAACAGCTTTGTCCAGAGCAAATTCTAATAAAATTAAAAAGTTGTTTAATAACAAACTTTCTCTAAGAAATAAAGCTATATAAAGTATCTTTTTTTCTATAGTACAGCTCAAACATAAACTTTTCAAATCGTACTGAAATCATAACATTGAGGATAAAAGAAATAAAAATACGTAGCATACTAAAGTTATATTCAACCAATCCATCGATCAAATTATTTATTTGCCTAAGGGCCTGTTTCACAATGTCCGAGTAGGCACTACTCACTGAATAAATTCAAAAATGTGACAGAATTTGTATGAAATTATCTGCCAAGTAAGATACTCGAAACTTAATCATAGGTGGTGAAATAGGCCCTTATAGTAATAGACATAATATATAGATGTTACAAATAAATATAAAGAACAATGTATCATCACGTAATAAGCTCTGCAAATATTGTATTGCCAAACAATTTGTATTGTATTTAAAACAACGAACATGAAACAAATAGTTGAAACAAGAACATTTTAAAGGAAGTAGTGCCAGAATTTTACTGAATATTACTCTGTGTAGCACCCTATTTTATTTCGAAGGTGGGAAAATTTCTCGGCAGTTCAATAAAAGGTTTTTGAGGAGGTTTCATTAGAGGCTCTAAGGCTCTGACCCGCCTAGCTCTTCGGTAGCTAACCCAGTGCTCATCATCAACGGCTGATCGGCTGATCGATGTTGTTTGATCACATCTTTGTATGGTCGATAGCTGTTCCCAGGTCTTGGTATGACACTGAGACCTGAGTTTACATGTCTGTGAACGCATCCACGTTTATGATCAATGTGACAGTATCATAAACAAAATAAAAAATTTCAAGTGTTGTTAATATTTGGCTGTTGTTATATTTTGGGTTAATCAAATTATTGTTTACTGAACAGTTTTTGGCCAGCTTTTAGATAAAATGAGCTGCAACGCATGCATTACAAAATTATCATACACAATACATACAATATAAAGTAGCATTATTTCATAGTTTTACGATCTGTCATGTACCAAATTTTTGTGTTTATGCACCTATAGTTATGATTTGAAGTATCAGTCATAAAATATGCTTTTTTTGATGGGAAATCATCAATATGACTTCTCCCGCTCTTGGGCGGAGCGGAAGGGAAGGTATTTCAGACTTTTACTGACTAAAACCAATTCCTGTTCCTTCTTTGCTGTCGTTTTAGGGTCTCAGAGTTTCTTTCGTTCAACCCAGTGCCCCAGTAGGCTTCGACCCTGCTAGGACCCTACAGTTTGCTAACATCTCTTTGTGGCGCGCGTGGAACAATACGCGCCGTTGAAGAATACAATATGCTACGTTATTGAGTTCAAATAAGTTTCTTTGTTACCTCGAAACTTTAGAAATTATTTTAGTTTATAGAATTAGATTTTTTAGAAGTTGCCCTATTTAATGACGCAGTTAGTCATGGCGGGTTACAAGTTACTCGCGAGAGACATGCGATTAGTGACAAAGTGCGGGTTAAGCAATTTGTAAACGCGACCCCGCTCTCATGTTGTATGCAAGTTTCACCCCACGCTTGACGTGGGGCGTAGTGTGGCGGGCGCGGGGGCGGGCGCGGGCGCGAAGGACATAATATTCTTGCCCTTGTAAGATCTTTCCTATTATTTCAGTCAGCACAAAATAACCAGCCAGTTACTCGTACGTCTGAAAAAACAAAGTCAAATGTGAATTATTTATTATTTTGTTCATCAAGTGAGGCCGACATCACCCTTTCAAACTTTTATTGAATAACAAATGAAGCGGGAACAAGCAGCCCTTACATTTATTGTAAACACAAAAATAGCTGTTATTATTTAACTCCGACAAAAGTCGTTGTTTATCCGCGAAATTCGGGTGGCCATAAATACTGAAAGTTCCGGCGCATGTTTTATTTACATCGCCGAATCTGTGCCACTAAGTGCACAAGTTTAGCTCGCGCGACACAACTCCATGTCTGAAGAAACAAGAGCTGCGCGCTATAATTAATTCATGGCGTGTCTCGGCGCGACACGCGACTGCGACGCGACGCGACGCGCCCGCGACAAGTCGTTACCTCCGCAAATAAGCTTCGTAATAGAATGCCCTCAAGTTTCTTCTACTTAGTTAAAACTATTAAGCGATTCTACCCGCAAACTGTACCACATATATTTTTGCGCGTCTGTCTACATTTACATTTTAAATAGTGTTATAACGCGCACATCTGCGCCGAAAGATAAACAGCACCTGAATGTAATAACTGAAATTATGACAAGCGCGGTGACGAACAGAGAAACTCAAAGCAAATTTTTGCGTGAAATAAATACGCAATAAAACAATTTGGTAAAAAAGCAGCGTGCGACATGAGCTCGGCTATCACGGCAGACGCGCCGTGAGCCGCCTCCACGGTCCCTTTTAATTTATTCAAGTCAGAAATATTTCATTCGCATAACGAGCTCATTGTCTAACTTTATGATTCCATATTTCCCGTATTTATAAAAGTTACCCTCGGCGGAATTAAGAGCGGCGCTGACTGGCTGCGGAGGTGTCGCCTCCTGTTCATTACGCGCCGTGTATTTATATAATTAAAGCGCACAATAAGGCAGCCCCGCCGCCGGACGACTAACTTTTCGTATTAATTAAAAACGAGGCGTAGAAACGCGTCATCACCTCTGGAAAGTCGCGGCTAACCGTCCCGTCGCTATCGCTCCTCACATCTACAAAAGGTCCGGCTAAACTTTAATACGCTTTAAAAGTTCCCGAATATTTCACTGTTTTAGCCACTTAAGACAAATTGCTTCGCCCGTTTCGGGGGTTATTTTTTCTCGCGAACAAACTCGTCCGCGTCCGTAATTTCACCGTTCGTTGCCTCATTTCTGGCGAATTTTGGCGTTTTTCAACGCTTCAGCGCGCGCCGGGTACGAAGGGTTAGGAGCGGCGCGCACGCCCGACCAGACGCTTTAGAAGTTTGTGCTCGCGCTCCACGGTCGCGCGTTCAGCGAGCATGTGCTATTCATCTTGCGAATGCTCTCAGTACAATGCAGTTGTTGCAGATTAGTTTTCTCTTAGATTAATGAGATGAAGTTACGCCTACCAAATACGGTGAACTAAATTTTAATCTTAAAATACAAGTTAAACTAAGTCTTTAGGATTTCTGCAGTCTGAACGTGAAATGAATGTATTTAATTATAGTTTGCGTTAACTTATTAGCTCGGTGCATTAGTCGATAAAGCTTGATTTGCATTGCGTAAGCCGGAGCCGGCTAATGAAGCCAGGCAGCGACACCGCAGGGCCGCGACACACGACGCACGTGGAGAGAGCACGGTCATTATTTATTTGCACTCATGTAACGAAAAACCTATAGTGTTATTGATCTTAAGAGTGCGTATACAAAATAACTGTTTGAAATATTCATATTTGAAGGATTTTATCTAGCCGTGGAAAAACAGAATAACTTTTAAAAATTGACAATCATTCATAGTAATTTTTACGGTACCTACTGCGTGTTACCTTCGGTACCTAATTATTTGGGAAATTCAGTTCCACCAATTAAATAATGTTTTTTTAAATTTGACTATCGACTTGTAAAACATGGCGCTAATAAATTTAATCAAATAAATGGTTAGGACTGTTCTTACCTCAAATAAAAAAAATGTGAAAACAGAGTTCGTTATCTCAGTGAAGTCGGGCCGCCTCCTCGCTCCATGATATGACAGACTTTGTCGACTCGCAGCGGTTCCAGCGTTCCACCAGTCAATAAAATGGCGGCCTGCACAAACGTTGCTGCATCGCAATTTTTATTTCATCTAGATTTCGAAGAAAACTGTTCGATTTGGAAAATTGGCACGAATAATTTGCTTCCTATTTTGGTTTCGATGAAAAATTTGCGAGAACATAGTTTATAACATGGCCCTGAACAAGACTAGGTATGAAATTGTATGAACTTTATAACGTTTTAGAGTCATATTTTCATAAATTTTATCGTGATTTTGTTTCATATTGGAATAAATGAACACACTGTTGGAACACGTAAATATTCTGAGGCTCTTATGCAACTTTACTTTTCGAAAAGCAGAATATCCCTTGTATTGAGAACAATGCAAAACTTTGAACAACCTGAAAATCTTTTTGTAACAAAGACAGTGCGAAATTCCTGAAAATCCATTGAAAAACAAAGATATCAAAATCAATATTTAGAGTATGTTATAAACAGAGAAACATGGTAGACTTTCTCAATTCAGTCATCATCATCTACCTAGCCTTTTCCCAACTATATTGGGGTCGGCTTCCAGTCAAGCCAGATTTAGCTGAATACCAGTATTTTACGAGGAGCGACTGCCTACCAGACCTCCACAACCCATTAACTGGGGTAACACGGTACTTCATGGCAAGACTGGAGTCAGATTTTACTGGCTTCTGACTATCCGTAACGACTGCCAAAGATCTACAAATGACAGCCGGGACCAACGGCTTAACGTGCTTTCCGAGGCACGGAGGAAACTCGTTATGTTAAGATGGTCACCCATCCACAGACCAACCTAGGCAAGCGTTGCTTAACCTTGAAGATCGACCTGTGCGGCTGTTGATAATAACAGCCGCATAGCCACGAGCTCCTCAGTACTTTCTCAATTCAGTATCTACTCCGAATGACGCAATCAGCGAATATCCTGAAATATCGTAAGCTATGGTCACCGATACACGACGCACGTGACTTCTACAGCACGCGTTAATAAACGGATATGAACTTTATAGCCTTGTAATAGAGCTCGTAATGAGTAGACAAGAGATGGTGTGTGACACGAATTATTTACGGAGCTTATAAACTGGATAAGGTTTTTGCCGGCGTCGTTTTTGTCGTAATACATCGTTTTGTTTCATTTTATATGAGATGTTTCCAAAGTGATGAACACATTAATAGCTGTGTAGACTTTACTGTTTGATTTGTGTTGTGAAATTCTACATCCTGGATTTCAAAATAACTTTTTACTCAATCCTTCCTAGTACCTTATAATACATTTTCACACTTCAAAATTAATTTTATTGAATTAAATAAACATCTACTGAATTGTTTTGACTGACCTGTTGGTCTAGTTCTCTGAGTATAGCTGGAAGTCATGAGTTCGATTCCCACCCAAGACAAATGTTTGTGTGATAACACGATAATTAATTAGTTCTGTGACATCATCATCAGCATCATCATCATCTTCCTGCCTTTGTCTCATGTAACATGTTGTTTGGAGTCTGCGTGACACGTTTTTTTCTTTTGTTTTATCCTGTCACTCGTCACGCTATTTTTTATTCTGTATCTGTGTATAATTTATCTATAATTTCTACTTATGTATTTCAAAGTACATATGTATGTTTTTCAGTTATCTAGTACTCATAGCACTAGCTCTGTTAAGTTTGTGACTAAGATGGTATTGTGTGAAAGTTGTTAAAAAATAGTTCAACGATGATTGGCTAGGTTAACGTTTCTCTTACAAAAGAGAACTTCTTGTCAAACATATTCTCTAGTAACCCGTAACTCAGGTATCTACGTAAATCAGCTACAATCGAACGTACAACATAGTATTTCTATTGGCCATTAAACTACGTTAGTGTCACCCACTACATAGTTATCTAAACGCGTCCGATCCGGCGCAGCATCCGTCGCGCTCAATACGAGTCGCATAAAAACTGATTGGCTTTTACTTTGAATGTGTTTTGTTCTAGTTTTTAGCTGATTGAGTTATGCAGTATTATCCCTAGTGGACAAATTGATGAGTTTTTTTTTAAAGCAATCAAATCATTTGATGGGATTTTTAGCTCCAACAAAGAAAAAATAAACACAAAAGCATTGGTATTTGGAGAACTAATAATAATACGATAATTCGTGTTTACATTAACATTTTTAGTTTATTACATGTAAGGTTATTACATTTAAGAAAAACATTAGAACAATTCATGTGATTGTTACCTTAAAATTAAAAATGCCCTTCCAATTAATGTAAAATGAATTAATGTAAGAAGACTTACAAAAAAACCGCAAATTAAATTAAAGACTTACTTAAAAACGTTTTAATAAAAACAATTACTTCTTACTTTAAGACTTCAATGTAAAAAAAAAAAACATAATAACTATAATTCCGTAAGTCGGAGTTTTTATAATAGTTTTGTCTACTCGTTTGTTCTTGAAAAATTTTTAAGGCAAAGTTATTAGCAGAAGCTAAGTACTTATAAGCTCTTTACAAAGATATCTGAATATGAATACCTAAAAGCCACAAAAATGAACCCTTTGGAAAAACCACAGAGAGTAGAAAAGGCAGACGATACGGTGAAAGCGAAACCGAAAGCAAACACTTTACGAGGTAATTATGACGTCACACATCGCCGGCTTACACGCAGTTATTATTTCTCCCTCGCAGGAAGGCGCATTAATCTTATTTATTCAGGATATCGTATTAAGCGGCCCTCAGTGTTTGTATCGAGTGACGATGGGGCGGAAGTGCGGCTAAGAGCTGCTCTTCCGAGCGAGGCTCGTGTGGTTCTGGTTCGAGGTTAGTGGGCTCGGAAACCACTCCTACTAAATATGTGGATAGTTCAAGTTTTAAATTTATTTAGAACGAGATGTACCTTAGTAAGCGATAGGTTCTATATTGACGATTTCATGTGCTATCTGTTTTTGACTTCACCCGCTTTAAGGTTTTTTTTTTTCCGGTAGGGGAATCATCAGAATGACTTCTCCCACTCTTGGGCGGAGCGGGAGGGCGTGTCAGACTCTTACTGACTAAACCCTTACCCCGTTCCTTCGTTGCCATCGATCTGGGGGACACGGTGACAACCTTTCGGATACCGTGACCCCCAGAGGCTTCGGCCCTGCCGGGCCCCTACAGTTTGCTGACATCTCCTTGAGGCGCGCGTGGAACAGAACGCGCCGTCGACGACTAGGCTCGGTCCAGATTATTACCAGACTGCCGGACGGCGAGCTACCCAGTGCTCGCTGTCCGCGAGCCCGCGCCTACGGTGGTCGGAAATCGGGATCGGGATCTTGGTGGCGGCGGCGTGAGTTCCGTTGCCTCACGCGGTCGGCAGCCTCCTTCGCTAACATTACTGCTTCGCAGAAGGAGGCGACTGCCTGCCACCCCTCCTCACCGAGGTCACCGCCGCTGATAGCCTCCACAAGGGCGGTGCTCCGCCCAAGCGGGGCACACCTCTACCGTGTGCTCCACCGTGTCCTCCGGGCGTCCTTTCCTCCTTGATCCGATGCAGGAACCTCCCGAACTTACCGTGTCCGGTGAGGACCTGCGTCATACGGAACGAGAGGACGCCGTGACCTCTTTCCAACCACTCCTCAAAGAGGGGACTTACCGCCGCAATGACGGCATGCCCAGCACTGGGTTGCGACAGTCGCAGTCGCCATGCCACCCTGAGATCCCGCCGGAACTCTGTCCGCCATACCGCGACTTGTCGTGGCAGCGGAGTTTCGCCCCGGCGTTGCATCTCCACGCGCAAATCGTGCATGCGTGCAAGGACTGTTGCCTCCAAATCCCACGGTGGCAGGCCAGCAATTAGGCTCGCCGCTTCGCGGGAGATCGTGCGGTATCCCCGCACCATCCGGATGGCCATGACCCTCTGGCAAGCGTTCAGTTTGGCCGCTGGTCGCTTACCTAGCGATGGCGCCCAAACTGGCGCCCCGTAAAGGGCCATGGACCGAACGATCCCCGCGTAGAGCCTCCGGCAGGGGGCGTCTGGACCCCCCAGGTTGAGCAGGAGCCGCTTCAGAGCGGCACCAGTCCTGTCCAGTTTGGGGGCCAAACGTCGGAAATGCTCCTCGAAAGTCCACCGGCTGTCGAGGACGAGTCCCAGGTACTTCATCGTCGACCCGACGCCGATGTGAACCCCCCCCTACCGTTATTTGGGAACCCGGTGGTGGCGCGGTCCGAAGGCCATGAAAGCACATAGCCTCGGACTTGTGCAATGCCACCTTGAGTACCAGTTGCTGGATCCTCTCCACGACTGTCGCAACCCGCGTGTCGTTGTTTCGGCCGCCACCTGGTACGACTCTCCCCGCGCCAGGACCAGCGTGTCATCTGCGTAGCAGACCACGCTGACCCCGTCGGGGAGGTCGCCGCGCAGCACGTAGTCGTATCCGATGTTCCACAGGGGCGGTCCTAGTACCGATCCCTGCGGAACACCCCACGACATCTCTCGCCGTCTCACCCGCTTTAAGGTGGATTGGGAGGCCGTTTCAGACTTTTACTGACTAAAACCTACTCCTGTCTTTCCTTCATTTCTGGGCCCCGGGGTTTAATTACGTAGAACCTATGGCCCCAATAGGCTTCGACCGTGCTGGGCCTCTATGATTTGCTGACATCTAGATAAAGCGCACGTGGAACACTACGCACCGTCGATGATTTGGGCTCAGCCCGGACGATTACGAGACGGCGAGCTACCCATTGTTCGCCGTCGCAAGCCCACGTTTACGGTGATCTGCAATCTGAACGATGCTAAATATACGAGAAAGGTAAGATGCTGTTTGATCAATAACTATATTTGGTATTTGTTGTAACTGAAAATCAATTCTGTTTTTTATGTTTTTCATAAATAACGTATTCACTTAAAACTTCGAAAAAAATACATGTAGCATTATTTTATGCTTTATTTATTTTATTTTTTCTCTTGTAAACCAGGATACCTACATAAAAAGAAATCTAAAAACACATACACAATCCCTTCGCTGCAATTAGAATGATCATAAAAACTATTTATTTCTCGTACATACGTCGTATCTCTATTGAACGAGCAATGTTTTGTTCGCGGATGGCCGAGCAAATTGGCTTCGGTGAGGCGCCGCGTTGCCATGGCGACGGTGACGTCACTAATCCGCGAATCACACGCCGCACCAAACGCTCTTGTCACTCGTTAAAAGTTTAACAGCTTTTAAAAGAGTTTCTATTTGTTTTGTCAAAAACTAGTTCTGAATCGGGTTTTTTGTCATTCATCTAAATGGTAGAGAATTTTTTTCAGGTTGTTTGACTTGAAAAATTCGAAGTAAATATCATATTTAGAAAGCCATATTCTGCTTATATTTTGGTAGTTTCAAATTACTTTCAAATTAAAATATAATTTACGTAAAGTAGATAAAAAACCAATCAGCACAGTCTGGTAGTACTTACCTACAACTATAAAATACTGTTTTAAAAAATCTGTCAAAATTGAGTTAGCAGCCGTCGAAAAAGATCACTGTCATCTTTGACCAAACTGCACACACCACAACTCTTTATAATAATATCTTCTCAGTCATAGTAACTCAACTTCCTAGGACTGTATAACTGTAACAATCAAATAAATCGCCACTTTGTCTCCGTCCTCAGGTAGTCGGATTGCCAACTTCGTTAGTAGCGCGCCTCGAACGTCTCTCATAACAGTATTATCGGCTTTAAATTAAACAGTTCCCCAAGTAGATAATTGTGAACCTCGCGCCGATAGAACTGCACTAACGTCATTAGCTATCGAGCGCCACTTGTAACGGGAACACAACCTAATGCCGGAGTAACGTATATTATATCGCACCGTTCTATGTGGGCTTCAATAAATTCAATAAGAATTTTATCCTCGATAACGTATTTAGTCATTTTCATGTTATCGTCAATATATTTGTCAGTGTGTGCCACGTAGCCCAACATTATGCTCTCATTAATATTAGCCTCCTCATCAACTTCGCGATCGATACCCTCCACATGTTAACAACTTAATTACTACGACTATGACATTACTCATTTATAATTCAAAATCTTTCCAATTTACTAATTAAGGATCAAGCTCTGTCTCGAACTATGTTCTAGTGTCACAGAGGCAGGTTTAATCTCTATTTTTCACTCAAATGCCGGTCCCAGCCAGGCGGTAGGCTAGCTAATTTAAAATATTCGCTTTCAGTACAAAGTTTAATTGGAAAACGCGAGACTTGGCTCGGAATTAACGCAGAACGAGAAACTCTTAGGTGTGTTACTTCCGTGCCTTAGTGGTGGTGAGGAGGTGCCACCACCACCACACCACCAATCCGTCGCGGACGGAGTTATTACACAAGTGCGCACTCACGTGTGTAATACACGTGCTTTTACAATTGAGACCATTCCATACAAACTTTCCATTATTAATAACCACGGTTTAATTCATAAATTAAAATCACAGTTCGATATTATCGGCTATGATTGATTACAGGAATTATTCAGTGTTACAATAGCTTTATCCCGTGTTAAGTTAAACCTATTAAAAACATAATTTACGCATGCCATTATAGTTCGCCCACTATTGTCATTACCGTGACAAATCACACTTCCAAAACAGAATTCAATCCGGTCATTAAATAGGCCGAAGAACATTGTCCGCTGCGTCAAATACTCGTGCTAAATTAATAATATATTCAGTAATGTTTCAATAAACATGTTCTGTATTGAATTAGGTTTGCGTGAGTTATGTCGTGTTGTTCGGGTATCGCATTGTTCATTATTCAGTGTTCATTACTCACGGCGCGCATTCATTGCGGCCCGAGTGGCTGGGCGGATCACCCACTCTAATATAATCAGTAATGTAACTCCTCCCAGCCATTCACTCGAGTTTGTTGTTTAGATTTTATTAGTGGTGGTACATTTTATTTGTTGCTATTATCAGTTTGTATACTTGTCACATTTGGTTAAAAATTAGTACTTACAATTTTGCTTAGAAATACCGTTGAAACATTCGATATTAATATTAGGTAAATGGTTTTAAATCCCTTAGGCTTATATTAGGTACTAAAGCATAATATCTAAGATAATAGTGTTTAGAAAGTCCTTTGATAATCTATTCACCAACATTTTAGTAATGGAGAGGATAATGTTGAAAGTGAAGTAAACAGAACTTTCCGCTGAGGTTACGTAAATATTAAAATATAATAGACTTCAGCAAGGTAGTTTTTTTAGGTGGGAAATCATCCAATTATTTCTCTCGCTCTAGGAAGGAGCGATTAAATGTTGTTCCTATGAATCTTCTTTGCCTTACGTTCCAGAACTACGGGTTTTCCTTTCAGAAGCTACCCTATAGCCCTCAGTAAGGTAGTGGTCATTCACTGAAATCTGTCTTCAGACTTCTGTACTTCATCATTCTTAAAAGTAGAAAATATAATAACCTATGTTACTTCGTGAAGATGTAACTTTCATATAGTAATAAAATTTTAAAAATAGCCCAGGCCCAAATCGTAATATACTCAAACGAATCTTTCCTCTTTGTAATATTAGATTAAATAACTCAATAACAGTTTCTAAGTCGAAAACTCAGTAGTCGAGCGATCATTATACTAAGGAGCGGTTCATCAGGCTGTAAAGATGGCCTTTATGACTTGATCCAGAACTCTATAAGAATTTTTATTGATGTTCATGTTAACTAGCTTTTGTTAGCGGCTTCGTCCGCAAAAAGTAAAATGGTAATTTCTGTCTTAGTGCTCGCCTACGTCACAATAGGAAGCCTAGTGTAAAATTTCACATTGCTAGTCCCAGTAGTTTTGGTTATGCATTTTTATGTCAGCCAGTCAAAGCCTGTGTAAAATAGGGATGAGATATATTTTTTAACGATATAAACTAATGCCTGACTACGATCCCATCTGATGTTAAGCGGTAATGCAATCGATGATGGAGAATTGTTCCAGTTTATTAAGACTTCTAAATTACAAAGGAAGACAATTTACCTGCTGTGGTAATTTGTTCTAGTCCTTCAATGTACGTGGTATAAACGACGAGGCAAAACGCATTGTCCGGACCATAGAGGTGTCAACAACGTTAAGTTGGACTCTTGCCTTGCGTCGAGTTGTCCGATAGTAAAAAGGTGATAGCGAATCAAATCATATAATTTCTTTCTTTTTTCTGTCTAAAAGGTTGATTAAACTTTTGTTAATCGTCTATCTTTCACAGTTTTCGCTAATCCCCACATCCCATCCACTCTCGACGCAGCCTCCGCACACCTCGCCTGTTTGCTCCAAATAATGAGCCCCGCTGATTGCCAGTGACGCGCGATTTGATAGCTGCCGACCGCGGCCCGAGTTAAGCCGAAGTTACTGCCCCTCCTAAACTGGTTTTTAATTTAGGCGTTTTAATTGTAGGGCTCTACATAATTCTAGTACTTACGTAGTTAAATGTTAGGTAAACGTTCTTTTAATTGTAGGCACTTACGAATATGTTTGTGTTCATAACGACTGTCTGGTCTGTCTATTCATTATTTATGTTATTCGATCAATATGTGTATATATTTAGAGTCTTTTGTTTTTGTGTACTTTTTACAAAATCCACGTCATATAAATAAAAACTTTTAATTTTTCGCAAATAAACACAAAGTGATTAAAATTATACTTAATCAAAGTAATGTGAAATTAATAGTATAAATTGATTATTTTGCAAGAACCCTTCGATACCTCCATAGATAAAGGCACCTCCAAGAAACCCAACGCATGCACGTCATAGTTAATACTCATGGGGTTTTTGTTCAAGATTCAGCAAAATCCCAATTCCAACACAACAGTCTCCCCACCATTATTACAATATCTTAGAGAATCTTCGTCGCAGCTCCTCCGAACGGCTTCCCGAACATATTATCAGCCCCAACTAGTGGAACTTACACAATAACTATTGGTTTAATTGGTTTCATACACGGGCAAGCATGTATGCCTTAGTGGAACTCCAGCACGCTACAATAATCCCAGCCATTGTCCCGAGCACAAAGCTTCGCTCCTCAGGTATTAAACTGTTCGGACTTAAATTGAAAATTTTCGTCGTATCGGGAATAATAGTCGCCATTGAAACAGTGGGGCTGCGGGACACATTATTGAGTTTTGCGCGTTTCTGTACAAAGATTGTGAGCGCGCTCGTTAACGAGTTTAACACTAAAATCTAACTAGTTGGGTTATGTTCACCGGTGGACCGAACAGGAGCTGAGATACTTAATCAGAGAAACTGTTGAATCAATATTCTTTTGTGTCTATCCACCGATGTTTTATTTTTATACTACTGCAATTAGGAACCTTTGTTTGTTGCCAGATGACATTTCTCGACAGCGTTTAAAACCTGAAAAGCCTTTAATCTAAACAGTTGTTAGTGTCATCAATAAGGCAACAGAAATCTATCAAGAAAACAATAACTTTCTTTAATCACTCCTCACAATACAAGGCGGTGTTCAACTAATCCGTGTAGGATTACCGTTATTGTGAGTAGTCTGACCGGAAGTGACGGAAACAGGCGTCGACGGCAGATAATGGCGGCGCCTCCGCGACGGAAGCGTACACATCTGACCAGCGTTTGTGCGGATGTCGCGACTTAGTCTCGTCTGACAACGCTAAGAGGCCTGGTTGGTCTGAGGAAAACGACGTTTCTTTACCTTTATTTTGAGCTGATGGCGAATCATATTTAATTTGTTTACTGTCTCAGTAAGTGCTGATTGACGCATCGGTATCAGTTCATTATCGTACCACTAGAATTATGGCGTTGCGCCACCGGTACATGGTGAATATTCCACTCATACGCACAAAGCGTTTTGGGAACGCATTTATTAGGCGTACAACTAAGAAGTGAAATTCCCTGCCGGAGTCTGAGTTTCCGTATAGCTAAAACTATACCTATTCAATGTTAAAGACCCCTTCTTCAACAGTGAATAAGTTACTTGTAGGCAAACGTGCTCTAACATCAGCCACATCATCGCTTACCATCAAGTGAGATAGTGGTCAAACTTGATATTGATGAATAATAAAAAGAAAATTGGTGGTGTTTAATATCCTCAAAAAAGAAGGTTTCTAGAGGAATATCTACCAACACTCCAACAGATGAGACAAGGTTTAAACTTACTAGAGCATCGGTTAATAATGAAAAACACTCGAGAGTTTAAGATTAAAAATCTTCGAAAAGAAAATATTTTCCTGCCAACAGTGCCAATTCTGAGCAAAGCCCTCGCCCCATTTCTGACGTTTCTTTCGATGTTACACTTCATCTCTACAATTTTTAAAGAAGCCAGAAAGAGCGTCTTGCTAATTTTCTTCTATCCTTTGTGACAGCCTCACTGTTATCGGTTATCAGTCTTGCTTTTCTTATCAATTAATGAAACTTATCACGGTCTTAATAATAATATCGATTAAGTAAAGTTATTTATTTTTATTTAATACCTGTCCGAGATTTTTTTATTGATGACACAACTTTAAACATGGTCGGGTCTCGTCAAAAGCCTTTAAAGTAACCGAAAACGTATGCTCAGAACGGAGTATTCCCGTTTCGGCACTCAGATTTTCGGCACCCAAGCTATTCCCGTTTCGGCACCTATAGGTATTTTGGATGGTAGCCTCACCGGGAATACTCCCTCAGAACTTCGTACGTGATCGAATCAAAACCAACCATATTCACCAGAAGGCAGAGCGTTGGAAAGCAGCAAAGTGGACCTTAATATAATCTTATACGGTCACATATATAGGGTCACGGGAATACGATAAATGCGAGATCAGCAGTCTTTCGGCTCTAATGATAATACTGATTATTCTTTATACACCTGTCCCAAAGTGTCTGCAATATATCTACATCAAACAATATCATGAGGCTCATAAACTAAATCAAAAGATTATGTTCTTCTGATAAAGTTTTAATTTATAATTTAACGAGGTACTTAATAATTTAATTACTAACAGGTTCATTATTTGCTGCAGGTTTTATTTATTGCTCACAATCTAACATTTTAATTGGATACCGCCTGTGTAGATAATATTCGTGGATTACTTTTGAACAAAGAATTCCAAATACTGTATTGTACCTATAACTTGATAAATCTAAAGCTGTTCAAATCTTAATTGGTATTTAAATTGGCATCAGAATAACCCTTTTAAATATGGATATTAAGCTGTAGATTTTATGAACTAGGTATTTCAGATTCAGCCATACGCAAGCTAAGTGAAGGTACGAAGTTCGGAAACTAAATCCAGGAATTGAATTCCATATTGGTATAGATGTGTGTGGAATCCGTTCGCTTTCTCGTGCAGCCACTGCGAATATTCGTTAAGAGCATCTAAACCTGTAGCAGTGTGCGTAATTCTTGCACTTAGATATATTAGTTAGTATAAAATTTCCATAATACCGATTGCGGTGGGTCAGCTCTATTCAGCGGAGATAACCTACTTAGCCGACAGGATCCCGCGTAATGTTGTGTCCGCTAGGCAAGGGTTAGGAATTCCTACGAAATGTCGTGTCCGCTGTAAGGTTTAGCCTCACCGATGAAATATCGCGCACAATCTCGCCTGAACCCCTGGAACCGGAGTAATTTAAACGAGAATGATTTATGTAAGTATGCGGCTATGATAACGTGTTTCACTAAACTCCATGTTTATATTTTAGGTTGCGTTCGTAGCTTCGTTCGTCCAAGAATGTAGATTTAAAGTGATAGTACTGACATTAGATATAACTACATACTAGTGTATCTGTGTCTGTTTTTGTTAAAAAATAACTACAGTATAATATTTTATTTACTAAGTATGTACCAAGGCAGTTATTTATTCAGTGTGTTTTCGTAAAAAAAAATAATGAATCACTTTATTTTGATGTGTAGATGAACAGAGAGAGAGAAGGAGGCTAAAAATAAAACATGGCTTATGAGAAAGAAGAAAAGGGAGTGAGTGGTAACCTTACGGATGACAGGATAAAACAGGCAGAAAAAAAACGTAGTGCGCCGACCCCAAATAATAAGGGATAAGGGTAAGATGAGTAAACAATCGTAACACGGAGAAGTTTTAGTTTTATTAGAGACTAGCAGCCCGTCCCGGCTTCGCACGGGGTAGACAATTATTTATTTTTGGAAAATTTTCTACACCTTCGGTTACATTATTCAAATTTTACCAAGGATCCCTAATTTTTTTCAAAATGAAATGTAGCCTATGTCAAATTGGAAGAATGTAGCATTCTATTGGTGAAAGAATTTTTTAAATCGGCCCAGTACTTTTTGAGCCTATTCATTACAAACATACAAAAATAGGTACAAATCTTTCCTCTTTATAATATTAGTATAGATACAATTGGTCTGTAAGGCACTTTATAAACCATAATTTGAGCTTTACGATATGACAGTAGTTGAAGCACATTTAATTTAAACACGTGGCTGCTGTAGCATAATCCTAATTTCCATAAATAAACACTTTCAAAATTATGCAGATGTTAGTCAACATCTAATACACGCTAATGAACTATGTGCTTAGTTAGGTACTGTGCCATATTACCAATTCTCAGAAATAGACAAGACTGCCCTAAAAACCTACTAATTAAACTACACAGGCTTCAGACTAAAGCCTACTGCTCATTTTGTAGCTAAAATTTCATTAATATAGTTCAATAGAAACATGGAATGTTGATAAATTACTTAACATTATATTCAAGTGGGAATTCTCGTCCCGTCATATTTCTTGTTGCCAAGAAATAATTCTAAAAGCAAACGAAGCTCAATCAAGTCAAACGGCGGAAATCAAGAAATTAGAGTGTCAAAGGTCATCAAAGAGAAGTAAGCCCGCACAAATCTGAAGGCGGCAATAATTCGTAATGAACATTCCGAACGCGTGCCTCGGAATATGAACAACGAATTACTATCGGAATTCCTCCGGTGCCATCGCGGAACTTCCACTTTATTAGCGACTAATAAAACTTTACGACTGCCTCATTTTCACTAGGGCTCCCATCTTGATTCCAATTTATAGAAAATCAATTTTTCAATATCTGATATTTTTGATCACATTCGTACACACGTCGATATGAATGTTTTACATGTAAATATTTGCATGCAGCTACACAATGTAGACAGATTTTTTATCGATTAAATGTTGAATTTGTTGATGTTAAACGAATTTGATTCCAGAAAAACATTGAAAATTTTTAGAATGGAATATGAGTATCTATTTTAAAACATTGCTTTTAGGTAGCAAAGTACTTTTCTTAGTTCTTTGAATTGTATTTGGCTTTAAATTCGTCTGAACAAACTGGATGACTTATCAAAGTTTACCAGCTGAAGAGTGCTTGCACGATGGGCTGCTCGTGAAGGGAGAGTTCAACTTACAAGTGGACTCTGGATCACTCGAGACTCTTCAGAATGCTTGGAAATTACTGAATTTGATCCTGTTTGAACTAGTTACTCACTGTTTCTTAGATTTCAAGTGCTTCAGTCAGTAACTTGCAAATGAAAGGAACTTAATCAAATCTAGCTCCGAGCGGTTCAAGTAACGAAGTTGTGTTTATTTAAAGAGTTTTTCTAATGTCTCCATTGAGTCTTGTTACTTATTACTACCTGGCCGCACTTTGCAATTTATTTTTTAGATATTCTTTTTCGAAAATTGTTTGATAGTTAGTATCTAGTTATATTTTAACAAACCTGTGTTTGCATTGCTGTTTGATTCGTATCAGCTAAGTTATCTGGCATCGTTAAAGCGTAATCGGTTCTTTCTATTTACTGGCTCACATTTACCATTATCATTAGAGTTGAATATAAATCTCTGTTGTAATTCAGCCCCATAAGAAACGGCGTTAACGATCCGCCTCCCGCGATCCTACAGATTGCCATGGGCGATAACATGAGCCCCATTGTACAGCGCGTTATTTTACTAAGAGGTCACACAGAAATGGGCCACTCCATAAATTAGTTCCGATCGCGGATTATGAAGCTCAAAATTTATCCGGAAAGTTATAACTGCAAGATTGGTTCGTCCAAATTTCAAGCGATGGAGAAGACACTTTTAGGGATTAATCTGATCATTAATTTGGGCGCACTAAGCCCCCTCAGATATTCGATTATATGTTACTCGGATTACCGGATCATTTCGGTGGATTCCGTTCTTTGTGTTGCGATGGCTATCGTGTTATTGAGTTGGCTCGTGTTCAACTTAACTGCAATATCTCGTCGATCGTATTTTTTAAATTTATAAAATATATTTTGTATTTATTTTGTGGATGTTCAAAAGCTAAAATTATCAGTCAGTTGTTACTGTTTATTTTCAAAATATTTCTCTGAATCGTTTTATTTTTATTCTGTTGTCCAAGTTACCTTTCTCATATGGGTTAGTTTAAATATGTTTAAAAATGGAAACTGACTTTTCAATTAATTGATTATGTTCATTGATAGTTACATATTTCCTCATATTCACACTAGCTACAAATTTGACTTAAAAGTTGAAACTGTTCAAAATGTTGCACATGGCTCCCAGTATGCAAATATGCAATAAACTTTAAAACTTAAAGCAAAGTGATACATTTTACAACAAGCCAAACATTGCACATAAAACTATAAAAACTGGCGTCTTCTGTACCCAAGCGGCTAGTTTGATAAAACGGCCAACAAAAGCCAGACAAAGTAGGAGACAAGTGTGTAATATATATATTTATGGGCAGTGGGCAATGTGGGTAGTGTGGGCATTGTGCGGTGACGCCGGCTTTGTCTCGGTTTAGCGGCTCGTTAATCATCGTGACGCAGTGGTCGCGCCGCCGATAAGGCGACACACTGATGCCAGCTCCCACCACACTCCCCAGAATTATGGAGGAAAATATTTTTATAGCCGTATGAGATGTGATAAGAAATGATATAGAGCAAATCCGCTTTTCCCTTATCAACTTCCAAATCGATTTAGTGAATGGAGCCTGCGTGCGATAGAAGCCCTTCCCTTAAGCTTCCAACTCCATAACGGATATAGATAATATGTGAGCGTACGGCATTAGTAGGCCAGTCTGAAACTTGTATCATATTTCAGAACAAAAATGATCATGTAGTTTTATAGTAGGTCTTGCATGGTCTTGTACAAAGAGAAAACAGTGAGTGATAATTTATAAAGAAACAGAAATGAACCTAATAAAAATGTCGTAACAATCGCAGACTTCAAACATTTGGCTGTAAACGAAAACTAATGATATAAAACTACAGCTTCATCTGACGGATAACTCTGTAATAATTCCCGGTTGGATCCTTCAAAGTCCTAATATTGTCTTTTGATAAATAAACTAAGGCGTGCTCGCAGCTGAGACTCAATTATTATTTCATTACAAACTGCCGTTATTACGTTGTACAGCGCCTCGAGATATCGCGAGGAAATGAATTGTATCGTCGGCGCGGCGCGGCGGCGGTGCTGCGCCAGAAGTATCGCGCCGACAATATTGTCTGTTGTTCGTTTGTCTTGAGAGCCATCAAACAAGACTCCTGAAAGACGGTTATTTCGAAATACAGAGACGAGTAATTCTAATGTGTGTTCTTCAGAACCTAAACCATTAACGAGGAAGAAACTGGAATTAATATAAGGATAAAATACATTTTCTTTAAAGCGAATTTAGCCCTGTAAGTATATCTTCTTATACCATGGTAATTCTCCAAATATAATAATAATTTCTCGTTTTCCTCATAATTATCAAAGATAAAAGTCAAGAGTTTGATTCCGCTTCACAAGTATTGAACTACTTAAAACAAAGACAATTTTCTGATTGATTAGACCTTACGACTTCTTTCCTGTTTACGACAAGCCGTTTACCATTTGCCGTCAAAAGAAAGTAAGTAGCTTGTATAATAATATTATGGACGTACTCTTGGTGCTGTAGAACGTAATAACGGCTATGTATAGCGAAATATTACTACTTGTACGTTTATAGAAAATGATTATTAAAGACTGAACTATTATTTTTACAACTATATTTTTATGATTACTTTACTACTTTTCATTTTTCTATTGTCACTTAATCACTATTGATCTAAAACTCTCTACAAATCTAGTTAATTATTTGCTCCTGTCGTATCGTAACATTGCCATGGGGTCGCCGCAATTTTATTCATTTCTTCTCTGTTCTGTCAACTGTCACACTACCTATCACTAGCTTTATTAGCTTTATTCATATTGCTCTTCATCCATTTTTTCTCTATAACTCTTTCAGTAACATGTGTATCATCCAGCCCCCTCACATGACCTATTTGTCTTAAAAAGCGATTCTCTTTCAACTCTTCAGTCACTTATCACTTCACTCACGTTATCCATTCTCGTCACTCCACAAATCCATTTCAACATTCTAATCTCCGCTACCTTTCTTCCGTAAAACTCTGTATAAACCTACAGTACATACTCGTATTGACAAGCGGCTTACGATTATTTTTATTGTTTACTTTTTGCTTTTTTTATATAGCATACTAGTGCTTGACTGCAATCCCACCTGATGGTAAGCAGTGATGCAACCGTTGATGGAGGCGCACTAGTTTATTAAGAGCCTATTCACTCTAGTTTGTGTGTGTCTGTGTGTGTATACTAACAACTGTATAATACCTCTGAAAAAAATTATACTATCTTTTTTTATATTTTCACCAGTGGTGAAGTTATAAAGTTTTAAAAAATTGATACTAACTACGAAAGTTTAACATGGACTCTAACGTCAAAGTCTATTACGTCCATTTATGGTCGCTATAGAAAGCAGTGTTTTTGCGATATTTGTTAAAAATGTTATACATAATCTCGTTTGCTCTTCCATCAATTTTGAAATTGTTATTCACAGTTAGTATTCTATTTTTGCATATTTGAGGATGAACTGGCTAGATAACGAATATTTTTTCATGCATATTCTCTATTGGGTTTTGCCCGTATTAGTTGTTGTCAAAATATAATAATAAACTAACGGTTCAAAGGCTTCTTTGTTCTGTTGCTTCTACATTTGTGGCCTTGGGACAATCCTTCTCTTACAGTCAATCATGAAAGTTAATCATTATGAAAATTAAATTAGTTAGTTTTATTAGTTCCAGCCCAGCATGCCCAACTACATGCATCTTCAACGACCTATGCGAGGCCAACGATAGAGCTGTCCAGGTGGCTAGATATTGGTCGGACAAAATGTAAGTTGAATCGACACGAGAAGAAGAGAGAATTAGTATGATCCATACTACAGTCTTGTAAAAACTAGAAAGAAGAGACGTAGGAGAAAGAGAAATCAAAACAAGGTCAAGCGAACATTGCGTCGCACTGTCTGAAGTCCAGACTGTACGCAAGTTCCAAGAGGTTTCGCAACTGAACACAATTTGAAAGCATGTTCATGACAGATGAAAGAACATTTTGTTTGTATTCCAAGGATATAAAGAACACAGATGTTTTAGTCTATTACACATCTATACAGCATATTGTCGATAGGTTTTCAATTCAGGCGTAGGTGAATTACGTAGGCAATAATATAATTTGGCATAATGTATTCAATTTATATTGTATTGAAGTTATGGTCTATTTTAATATTCAGAATTATAATATGTATCTACGCTTTACATGTTGAATAGCATTTATAATTTTCTAAAGTTTCTTTGAGCGGGGGCGTTTCAGAGAAACTGAAAAAGGTTATTATTCACATTAGAATAAAATTACAATAGTTCTTGTCAAGAATATTATTTTCCTAAGCTTCAGATTTTCGTAGCAGACTCAAGTTTCACCTAACTTGATATAATCCAAACAGAAAACATTCTGTTTTCTTGAGAAAAACAATGTTATTTACTAAACACATTTGTTGAAGTACACGACGAGCAGGTAACTTGTACTTCTCGTTCTCTCCACGTCGAAACGAACACGAACTCCAAACATTTGAAGGAAATGGAAATGTTATTGTTTTAAGCGATTGTTGGATGCAGCCCCCGCCATCCCCCGTACCCCCCCGCCCCCGCGCTCCCGGCTCCCGCGGGACCTGGTAACTCAATGAGTCCACCTCGGCCCGTGATCCCAACACGACTTGGATTTTAGATAGGAACTACGTTTAAGACATTGTGTTTACTCTAGACGCTTGTTCTTCATTTTATTTCAAGCTTTATGTTTTAAGGTGACAATAGCACCTTCTCTATTTTAGTATCGCAAACAGCTAGTAGAACTATGTTTTTCAGATTTACCGCGTTTTAAACAAAATATCTGGCATAACTGTATCCTTCTTTATTAAAATATAAGAATCGCATTTCTAGTGACGGAGAGGTTATCTGCAATATGTTTAGCGACTGTTTTTATTCGAATTTTCTAGATTCTGACGGCAACGGTGATTCCAATGAGGATTTATCGGGTTCTGAAACACCTTTGGGCGATCTCGTTTCGGACATACATTCAGTCGAAGTTAGTGAGTTGGAGGTATTTGAACTGCTTAAAGGAGTTGACCTAACAAAATCTGCGGGACCTGATAACATCCCACCGCTCTTTATTCTTAAGTGTGCTAAAAGTCTGACTACTCCACTTTCACTATTGTTTAGGCGATCCTTGCATGTGGGTCAGGTTCCTGCAATTTGGAAGTCGGCACTAATTACTCCGATCCATAAAAAGGGGCCTAGGGACTGCGTAGAAAACTATAGACCTATTTCGAAACTATGCATATTTGCCAAAATCTTGGAGAAAATAATATACAAGCAGCTATATGCCACTCTTAAATTAAGTTTCAGTGACCACCAACATGGTTTTCTGCGAGGTCGATCCACAACCACCAACCTTGTCCTTTGCAGTGATTACTTGACTGAATGTATGTCACATCGCACTCAAGTAGACGTAGTCTATACTGACTATAGCAAGTGTTTTGATCGTCTGGATCATTCTATATTACTGCAAAAGCTTTTGGCTATAGGTATCAGAGGAAGCCTGTTTAGGTGGTTCTCTTCATCAATGATGTCTTCATGTTTCTCTTATTCATCGGTTCTTTTATTCGCGGACGACATGAAGATTCTGTGTGAAATTGGAACTGAGGAAGATGCAGAACATCTCCAACAGGATTTGGACAGATTTCAAAATTATTGTGTTGCCAACCGCTTAGATTTAAATGTCTCTAAATGTTATTTATGTACGTTTACTCGTAAACCTAAATCTATTATTTACGACTACAAACTAAATAATATCTCAATAGCCAGAGTTAGTACGATCAGAGACCTAGGCGTCACTTTTGATTCAAAACTACTTTTTGACGCACACATTGATGATATTATTAAAAAAGCTTCTAAAGCACTAGGTTTCATTTTGAGAATATCAGCTGATTTCAAAAAGGTTAAAACACTTAAAATTCTTTATTGTGCTTTTGTGCGTAGTCATCTCGAATATTGTTCACCAGTATGGAACCCTATTTACAATTGCTACATTCATCGCATTGAAAATATCCAAAGAAAATTTTTAAGGTACATTCAGTATAGATCTAAAACTTATCTGCCTGACTATCATAGTCGTTGCAGGAAGTTTCACATTCTTCCACTAACTGAGCGTAGAAAAATTGCTGACATGGCATTTTTGTTTAATATAGCCAATGGTTCAGTCGACTGCTCGGAACTGATTGGCAAGCTTGGGCTGCGAGTTCCATCTTTTACTTTTAGGAATCATAGACCTCTATATGTTCCGTCAGTGCGTTGTATTTACAGGAAAAATTCCTACATATTAAGAGCTAGTAGATCATACAACGCACTGTGTGTAAGTGTTGATGATGATCTGGATTTGTTCTCCACTAGCGTCACTAAACTGAAGAACATAATGTGCAATCAATTTTTCAATGTTCATTGAACATGATAAACAGTCCTTGCTCCGAGCGCCATCATTTCTTTCTTTCTTTTTATCTGTCTACCGTCTCTTGTTCTACTCTAAAACTATCTGTGAAAACTTGTAATTGGCCTTCTTTCAATATTTTTCAACTATCTGTATCCTAGCTGTAAGTTTTCCGAAAACAATAAAATAAAATAAAAAATAAAATAAAAAAACAGGGCAAGTGCGAGTCGGACTCGCGCACTGAGGGTTCCGTACCAACTGACCTATGAAAACAGTTCATTCTCGAATCGAGTCTTGAAGACTTTTCCTTTTTTTTTCTGGTGACGTGACTAAAAATTTTCAGTTTTCAGACTTTTCCCTATGTTAGTGCTATAATACCTAGCTTCGTGCCAAATTTCAAGATTCTAGGTCGACTGGAAGTACCCTTTAGGTTTTGATTCCCTTGCGAGTACTTGCGAGTTTCAAAATATACAGCTTAAATTGCTGTTTCTTTTGATTGCGTTGACATAGAAGTTTGATTTTGTTACAGCTTAAAGGTATTATAGACCTGAGTATTTGGTATGAATTTCAATTTAATACCTCTACGCGTTTATGAGGAAATGGGTAGTAAGTTTAAAATTATTAAAAAAAAATATATTATGTGATGTAACTAAAAATTTATGGTTTTCGTAATTTTTCCTTTATCTATGCTATAAGACGTTGCTTCGTACCAAATTTCAAGATTCTGAGTTCACGGGAAGCACCCTGTAGGTTTTGATTCTCTTGCAAGTGTCGAAAATTTGCGGCATAAACGGCTGTATCTTTTGATTGCGTTGGTTTAGAAGTTTGATTTTTTCACAGCTTCAAGGGACAGTAGACCTGAGTAATTGATATAAATTTCAGCTTCATACCTCCACGCGTTCCTGAGAAAAAGGGTCTTGACAGACGGACGGACAGACGGACAACAAAGTGATCCTATAAGGGTTCCGTTTTTTCCTTTTGAGGTACGGAACCCTAATAACTGTTTTCATATATTCGAATATGTTCGAATATGCCTGCAATAGTTATCATGTGTTTTGATTTAGTAAACAACAGAGATTAATGTGATTTGTTTTGTTGTGAGAGGATCGAATAGTTTAATATTGTAATCTATAATACAAATCTATATCGATGTGACATTGCCTTACGACTTTACGAGTATGTGTATATTTCTGTCGCTAGTCACCTTCTGCTCTGCAGCGTCAGGCAGCGCGGTAACACCACATCGTTCAGCAAATAATCGTGAACAGTGATTAGCGCGCGGCAGCACTAACATGTAATTACGATAATTACGTTACCGACTGATTAATAAACCAATGATTGTGTGCGCACACTGTTTGTTGTTTTTCGATCTCGAGCCGACACAAACAGGCCGCGTTAATCACGGCCCGCCGATGTTGAAATGCGATGTTTTGATATCAAAACCAACACTAGTGCGTAATTAAATGGAATATTGATAGTTACCGCTAGAACTAAGCTAATCCATCGTTAATGCATTTATCGAACAAAGCAGTTTTGAAACCGTGACAAGATTATGATCGAGTCCCAACTTTGAGCGATGAACTTCGTGACAACAGACCGAGCTCATGTCACCTTGAAAAATAATCAGAGCACAAACCGACTCCATCAATTACGAGCCCCGAGTCACTTGTGACTGGCCTTTACCATAAAACAAACGCGCTTTGAGTCGGTGACACTCCAGTCACCTTGTCGCAATCACTGACGTTTGTTACATCAAAGGAGAAAAAGAATAAAGCTTAAACGATAACGTGTGCGAGAGTGTAGCACAACATGGCCGCTGTCACCCTTCCGCGTGCGGTCGCACTCGGGCGCACATTACTCATATTTCCAAGCGACGGGAGCTATTGTGGCGCTTGTACTTTTTTCGGCATTCGGCTTCACAACATGATTGTTTAAAATCACAGAGCGTGTGCTCCCTGATAAGATTTATGTACTGCTTCTGACACTTCATTTTGTTCCCGTTCGCTACTTGACGGCGCGACGACGATTATGATTTTTTTCGCTTTTCTATTTTCATGTTCAATGTTCAGTGACTCGAAATATCTTTTGAGATGGTAATTTCGTTCGGCTTCTTCGATGTTTAGAAAGCTGGATTACAGGGAGCTAAGCGGATTAGGCACACGACTTTACTGGCAAGAGCTAATGTGTTTGAAACCAGCGCCTGGTATTTACTAAAGAAGTCATTCTCGTTAATAATCTCGCAGATACAAAATGTTGTCTTCGTTTAATACGCATAATTGTCTTACAGAGAAAATATAATTATGTTCCTTATGAATTATGAACATTTTTCATCAAACGAATTCTGCTCATATTAAATTCATCGTTAATTACATAATAAAGCAGTGCTCGTAATTATGTTTCAAAGAAACATAATATTAATAAACGTACTTAATAAAAAGCGTTTCAGTCAAAGGTGGTATTAGCATTGAGTCTAAAGCGAAGGCTGTGGACAATGGGGGATGAAACGACCATCTAAGATTTTGCCTTTTGCTAATTAATACATCTAATTAAAGAGGAGTTCGTCAAAGAGAGCGGTGGCGAGTACCTCTTCCGGAGTGACGCATACCTGTGGCGCGGCTCTTATCTCTACTAATAAAGGTAACGTCTTCAAAACCGCTGATTCAATTTTGTTGAAATTTTCCCTGAGTTTGGGCAAAATGTTATTCTAAGGATTGATGAGTTTCGATGATAGTACCTCCTGTAGAAATGAGAGATGAGATTATGCAAGCGTCAGCGGCGTGGCGGGCGGGGGGGGGGGGGAGGAATATTTGTTTGAAGCGTGGGCGAAGTAAACGTGGAGTCGAAAACGTTTGTAATTTAGCTTTACAAGAAGAATAAACTCGCGCTTGTAAATGAAACATAATATTTTCTAAGCTTTAAGTTATTTTTCAAGTAAAAGTAAATCTCTGATGAAATAAAAACTAATCAAATGCTCACAGAATATCTAAATGATGAAAAACCTCAGTAAATGAAATTGAAGCTCTAGATTAGGTTGTAAAATGGCCTGAAACCACTACATATTTACTCTCAGCTACTAGGTAAGTAATCATTTATTATTCACATACTTCAGACGCTAGAGAAGGTAAATTACTTACATTAATTTACTTGTTTGATGAAAAGATTTAAAAAGCCCAAGTAGATAATACGATATACCTTTTTTTAATGTAACTGTAAAATGCTAATTCTAGCTGTCGAAGGGGCCCAATATCAAGCACTAGTTTTTCAAAAAAGGTGGAATACAATTCAGACAATGCCTTGCAAACATTGACTTTAAGTCAACTTTGTCAAAAAAGAGTGCATGGAAATTATTATAATTTATTATTATTATCTATTTATGAGTTATAACTAAAGACTGAGATTTAGGCACTAGGGATTTATTCTGTTGTTCTCAACAGAATAATAATAGGTGCCTAAATTACTAGGAACACATGAAATAATTCATATACTAGCACAATATTAATCTATCACATACCCGCGAAACGAGACACAATAGTAAAACAATAACAGCGCGGTCTCATAGAACGGGTTGGGGATTCAAACATTAAGGAGTGTTCAGACGGATATCTTTCGTAGCGATCTAATTAAATCGTGGAAGAATTCTGGATTAGCATCTCACATGTCTGCGCAGACTACTGGCGTCGCGCGTCGGTTCCGGGGCGACATGCTCTTCACAGCTCCTAATTAAATTCATTATCTCCCCTATTATATCTATTTAATCCACCTTGATGAGACAAGGCGAGAGATTTGTTCATTATCAAACAGAAAACACTCTGTTTCTTTATTAATTTCTATTAAATTGAATTACGAATTCATCGCGCATTTTTTTATAGTTCAGCCTGAAGTGATATTATGATGCTTTTCAATGATGAATGCATAAACATCCCCGATGTAAGATAGAAATAATAAACGGCTTCAAGAGATTAACATAAAATACAAACAACATCCTGGACTTTTAGCACCGCAATGTTCCTCGCCGTACAATAGGACGAGTCGGACGAGTCGCTGTTAACATTCAAAGCGGACGGAACGGCCGCCATATTTTTTGGCAACGTATCATTTGTTATTTAGACTACACTGTAATACGAGAACGCTACGAATACTTTACGACGTGAAATTACGATGCGGAGGGGAAAAAATTAACATTCTAGCTTCATACGTTTTGTCCAGTTATTCGTCGAATGCGGCAGCGGCGAGGCCCTACAATTTGGGTGAATTGGTGTTATGAGCCGGCTCGCATGTCCGCCGCGAGTTACCCCCACCCCACTAACTGGTAACTGTTTAAAATGGCCGTGTTCAACATTCGCAAGCCGTTGTTACCGACGACTGCTATTAGACGCAATCTATAACTTCCTGGAAGAAAAAACAATGCAGTCGCGTTCTTCATGTCCTGCTGCAGCACAGTAAAACTGAATGGGTTCCGGAATACGGGAAATAACTTCCAACTTTGTAATTATGGCCGCGCCGCCGGGAGCTAAGTTAGATATTAGAATAATATAAACACGTGACAACACTGAACACATACAGACTGCAACGTACGAAAAACTATTTTGTGTTATTGCTATAAGGAGACGGAAGATGCGATTCAATTAGAACTTAAAACAGGAAATTAGTTTCGTGCACAAACTAAGTACAAATCGCAAGGAATCATATTTCATAGCCTTTACCGTTCCTAATAATAGAGTTTCTGCCAGTAAGGTAACTTTTTAAACAATTGCGGTAGTTCAACACTGAATTTTAATAAATCTAGCGCTGCAGCGTTCGTTTCTTTCGCTGGCACTTAATAGGTGTATAATTTAGCAGTAATCCAGCAGTGCGTCGCAGGCCCCGCCAGTGATTACGGTGCACAGTTTCAATTACGCCGCGTCACTCGGCCGCGCGTCTGGCGGCCACTTTACATACGTTTGAGCGCACTGCACCGCCACTAGTGCCACGGAAAAATTATGTCGGCGAAAGATTATATACTAGCAAGGTCTGGAGTTAACTTTTATTTTCTAAGCACTATACACCATCGATACAATTTTCTTTATAAACCGTCTTAACTTGGTTTAGTTTTGACGCCAGCAGTGTTAGTTTAATATTAAGCATTATTGCTGAGTATGGATACTTCTAAGGCGAACCGTTTATTGTACCCAAAATAGTAACAATTTTACAGAATCCTAAATTTATGGGTACAGTGTCAGTCTTTTTGCTGACTGCAATATCTACTAGACAACCTTAGGATGGACTATAAGAACTAAAACATTTGCTTCCATCTGTGAAGTAATGAAGTGACGGAGACGGATGCACGTTTGAAAGAACGGACATCTTCACGTTGTAGCCGCCGGAATCCCGACTACCAGCCACCCTAGGCACGGGCTTGCGAATGACGAGTAATGGGTAGGTATCTCACCGTCCTGGCGTCAAGTAATGCAAACCCGAGAGGATCAACACGAACCTTAATTCATGAATCCCCGACCGGTCCTATGAGACCGCGGTGTTATTGTTTTGCTATTGTGTCTCATTTTGTGGGTATGTGATAGGTTAAAGAAATATCAGCAAAACCGTAGAGCCCAGCAGAGCCCATACTTACTGGAGCCATGTATCGACTTCTGAAAAGGTTATTCATGGTCCTAGAATGCAAAGGGCAACTGACTTAAACACGATTGTTCAGAAAGTGACCCTAAATGCACTGTACTTAGGAATCATGTTGGCATTTTTAACCAAACTATGACATTTTGATTACTATTATTATTATTTAATTTAATTTAGTGCGTACACTAAAATAAATTAATTTTATAATTCGGTAATGAAGCGAGTGTTTTAGGCACGTTTGCACCAAACAATCAGGGCGGATTATTTAATGATGTTTGACATTTTATTTAGTTATTGGTTTGTAAAATTATAATTTACGATGGCATTTGACTATTTGATTATGACATGTACACATAATTATTTAAATACAACTTGAATTATTATATAATTCACAAAATATAATCAGTTTAAATTAAATGTCATGGTTTGGATTATAATGAGTAACAAAATGTGTGTTGGACTACAAACCAAAACTATTGACATTATTTAAATAAGGTCTCGTACATAAATTGTAGGTAATTAATTCTCTCTAGTTTTATTTTCTATAAACTGTTTTCAACGTAAAATGAATTGCAAAGGAGATATTCTTAAAAAAAACTGTTTTGCCATTTTTCTAAAACAGGCCGTGCGAATTTGGAAAGAGCACATCAAAACCTATAATTTTCAAAACTCCAAGAAAACTTTTCAAGTAAAACTACGAAATGACTATACAAAAATAATTGGAGAACAATGGACTTGAAGACGATTCATTTTTAAAAGGTTATTCTATTATGGGTTATTATTCTATTCTGTGCTATTTTAAAAGATGACTGAATTTACGAGTATATTATCATGTGTTGTTTCTTAAAAAGTCCTTTTGCATTTTTATTAGTCTTTTTGCTAAAGTGCATATGTTGTATCTTATTAGTAAGCCTTTATTCAGGTTATACTCTTCAAGTCTACAGCCAGGATGTGACAATAGAGTTTTTCCCTATTACATGAAGCATGACTGTATGTTTTTAAGATGCTTCCTGATATTAACTTCAATTGGCTAACAAACAAACAAGCAAATTGAACATAGCAGATCCACATGTATGACGCGAGCTTTACACCGGAAGGCAGCGTGCTCGTCTCCCCCTTGACCCAGTGGGGCGACTGGGCCATCGTGTCTGTGGGCCACTGGCCCCATGCGGTTCCGCCCTCCTGCGCCGCTCACCGCATCGTGCGATGTGCTTGCGGTGCCCGTGGAGCGGCGTTTAAATTGATTTCAGTTACACGAAGCTTTTGTATCAGTGCACCCCTAATGCGTAATAGATTTGAGTTAATAAAATAGATATTACAATTATTATTTTATTTTTAGAAAGACGAATCACAAATAGCTTCAATTTAAAATATAAATAGTAGAGGTAGAGCGTAGTTGTTTTTTGTATGGGTTGGTGGGTGTGGGTGGTAAATCTTCCACTGACTTGAGAGTGTGTGAGACTTTTATTAACTAAAACCCACACCTTTTCCTTCTTTTTTCGTTCGAGGGCCCCGGGGTCCATAAATAGATCACAGCTTAACTGTGAGATACTTATTAACACAAATAAAATCACGAGGATGACGGGCATGTAATGAAGAAGTTTACTCAACTATTGGGCTATAAATATAGAATTATTTAATAGTATTTTTGTGTATTAATCTTTTGATAGAATTAATTTGTAATTAATTATAAATTAAAGTATTAAGCACTATCAAAGCAACTGAAGCAAAGTTGAAATAAAACACTAAATAAAACGAAAACTAAGAGCAACGCAAGCAACTTGTTAGTAGCCCGCTTGTTACCGCTCGAACCTTGCTCAAACAGCACCCTGCACCCTGGGAGCGACCACGATAGGCCGCGGGGGCCCAGGCAGGCCGTAGGGGCGCCCAGGTCGGTCGCGGGGGCGCCCCGGACTCCCGGTAAGCGGATCCCACGCGGACTACAACGGGTTTAATGCTCGCCTTCAGAAGCTGAAATCCGCCACCAAAGTGACATTCACAACTATTTCCCGCATGACCAAACAGAAATTATTTTTTAAAGTTGATTTTGTTGTGTTCCGCGGTCTGAGCTGTTTGGGAAGCGTAGTTTTTTTTAAATAAGAATAGTTCTTTTGTTTTAATATGCTGTGAATAAAGTAGTAATATCTAGCATTTTAAGATAAAAACTAGTTTATTTACACCTAACGCACTGTAAACTACAGAATACAGCTTTCTGTGATAATGTAGGTATAGCTAAATATACCTAATTATTTGAATGTTTATAATAATTGCTCAGTTATCTAACATATTAGATGGTATATTCGTGCACACATATGTTTTAACCATACTATAATACATAGGATTGTTGCAAATCCTTCCAACGATAAGCCCAGATAATGAGAGTACCTAGTCTAGTATTGACTATTATATTATTTTTGATACTATAGTACGAGTATAAACACATATCAGCATTCTAATTTCAGCGTATTTCTGTGGTTTTAGATAACAGAAAGTAATTTATAATAGTAAAACTCTACCCAACAATTGTCTTTACATCTTGTTCAAGGGTTTCAACAGTTTTATTTGAACGTTACAGCATTTATGAGTGTAGTGTTGAAATACCTCCAGTCGACGATGCAACGCTGGAGGAAGCCTATGTAGTTGGATTTCTTACGATGATGCTATGATGATGATGGAGGAGGAGATGGTAGCAAAACTGTAGGAGCCCAGTAGGGTTAAAGTCGGTTTTCGTTAGTAAAAGTCTGACACGCCCCCCGCTTCGCCGAAGAGCGGGAAAAATCGTTCAGATGGTTTCCAACCAAAAAAAAAACGTGTTGAGTAAATATAATGTAACAAACAATTACGCTTCCTGTAGCTTAGTATATGTGTGTTCTTCTTACGAGGTAGCCTTGCTCGCCTCACTCTATTATGTCGCGACGTTCAATTACCCGGCACGTCTGACTTGTAGGTACCCTGGTTTTACTTATCTGTACGATAGACTAGTAACCTGTATACATATCAACTATGATAAAGTGTAAACATAATTATTAGCCTTATAATGTGCCCAATGCTGGGACTCAGGCCTATTTTTCAGAAAAGAGAATGGGTCGAAATCCGCCGCGTCGGTCTAGTACGGGATTGTGGATGTCACATGTCTTCAAAGCTTTGGTTCTAGAACACTTTTCTCTCAATGTTTTTCTTTGATGTTTTGAAAGCAATTTTCATAAAATAAATGATACAAAGTTAAATGTGTGCCTGAGTAAAGCACTGCTCTCATTATCACCTAAACATCATGAAAATACATAAAGCAACACTCATGATCAAACGACCCATATCTTTAAAAAGTGTAGAATTTGAATAGTAGACAGCAAAAATAAAATTTATAAGTTATTTAGGTTAGCCAACCAAAGGTTTATATAAATAAATCATAACTGCCTTTGGGAGGTTCCTTTCGATACAGAGTGTAAAGTCCCGCAAAACTTCGACAAAACGGGAGGATTCTCTGACCATACGGGTGTTGTGTCTGGTTGAGGCAACTGCCCGAAAGATGATTTTGGACCCTTGTATAGGTATTCTTTTATATCGCGTGGAGAACTCTAACTACGCAAAATAGTTCTTCGTTGTTTACTTTTTAGTTGCTACAAATCTATTACAAACATAAATATGAGGACTAAAAAAAATATTCATTAAAACACCTAAAAGTTGAAGTTTTAACCATATTTTTAACAATAGATAGGTATATGTTTAACTTATAACTTGAATTGCATTATCCAGGCAGGTATTGGCATTTATACATCGTTTCCAATGCAGAAATATAAATAAATACACCTTCAATTTTGATTGAATACAAATATTATTCAGAAACATAGATAAAATGCTTCAACGCTGCAACAATTAATGTTTCTGATTTCCAATCAGTGGCCGCTAAATACAATTAAAAAACAATTTGTTGTTTTTCATTGTACATTATTTGTTATGTTAAACAAAATTGATCTGCGTATTTCGAATTGTACTCATATTTTCAACGTAGTAAATGTTACAGTCAATACGACGATACAAAGCTCTTAATTTTAAACGCGTTTGTTTTATTATTTAAAAATACACACAAAAAATAAAAAGTATTTCTGACAATTCATACAGTTAAAAATGCTTTGACTAATAAATCAGTTTTGACTGTAACTTTTTTTTTTTTTTTTTTAGTCGTTATAAACTAGTGCTTGACTGCGATCCCACCTGATGGTAAGCAGTGATGCAATCGTCGATGGTGAGGCGCACTAGCTTATTAAAAGCCTATTCACTCTAGCCTTGAAGACACCCAAATCATAATCGGACGGAAAAACCGCAGCAGGCAGATTGAACTTACGGAGTAGCGAGTACCTATGTATATAAAATCCGTCTGTACCTACATGTGTTTTTTTCATTTAACTCCTAAACAGCTTGACCGATTTGGATGAAATTTTATATGTCCGCATAATTAGAAAACAAAATATTCCCGTGGCCCCTCACCAGGTCAGCGATCCATCTTTCGAAATGCTTAGCAACGCTGCGTTTTCCGGTACGCGGATATTCACTACATAATTATATATTCACTATGTAATTATCCAGGACCCATATTAACATAAAACCTCTCCAAAATAATTTGCTACTAAACCAGCTATCCATTATCATACGGCGTACAAAACCGCGTCTGCTTAGCACATCCATTAGGAATAATTGCGCCGTCCCGGGACACGGGACATTGCTCGCACGGGCCGCGCCGCGGGACGGGACAAGCGATTAATGAAATTTCAAATTTGGAGCTTGGGACACTGTTGACATTAGTAGGTTGTCGTGCAAGCCACTTGATTGATATAATTTTGGAAGTCGCTCAAGTTGGGCCGTGAGTGATAGAGGTGATTTGTCAGCCATGCTGCATGTGTTTAGTTTAGCTGCCGGAGCCGTGTCGCGCGATTCTGTTACCACGTTCATTACACCACAAATTGATGGAGTGCTTCGTATCTGTGCAGTTGTTGCTGCAGCTTTGGGTGAGGTGTTTTTAACGAGCGTGTGAGTTTGAACATAGTTTATATCTGAAACAGACTGAGATTTACGAATCTTTAAATCATTCAAGATTGGTAAAAAGATTTCAATTTTACTTATAATCATCAAAAATATGTAGTTCTCGAAAAACATCTTTAAAGTAATGCCATTTAAAGTTCCAGTTACTTCATTAAAATCGGAGGCGTTAAAGTTAAAGACTTAATATTAGTTTACCGCGTAGGAGTTCTAGAAACGCCTAGACCGTAATTGCTGATTACATCCAAGGTGAACAGTCGAATTCTGATTGAAGCAAACAGTGTATATTACTACATTAAATAATAAAATACTAGGTCTCTATTTGTTCGTATTTCATTCCAGTGCTCCGTTTGACCTCCAACTGGAACGATTGATACCGGCTATTAATCATACGGCCTGACTTACGGGGTCATTTCGTACAGTCAATATTGAAATAGCGAACACTTAGATTTATGACTAAATACCCTAGCTTCGAACTTCAATGGAAAAATATGACAATTGTAATGAAGCCAACAAAACGTTGTGAAATGTCGACACGAATAGAAATGGACAAAAGATTGTAATTGGATTGATGGCCGACAGCATTTTGTTATAAGTTCAGTTTGTACAAATCTCTTTGAATTATAATATTTATTTATTAAGACAACTCACATTTGAATCTTCTTTGACGGTACGTTATTATATTGCTACTTTTAATAATCATTAAAATAAACACAAGTTGATGTCGTCGAGATTTAAAACAAATAATTGAATCTTATTGCAGTCAAACGCAAATATTTCAGTTTTAATTTTACGTCAAAAAATGAAAACGTTTTTTGTCTTGACTCTTTAAAAATGTAAGCCGATTACTCGTTATGCACTACCAGTACGGTTTTTAAACTGTCCTGGGCTGGAACGCAAAGGGCAACTGAAAGACCATGAAGGACTCAGGTGGTTCTTAGTCAGTAGAGTCTGGCATGTGCTCTTATTTTACCCTTGAACGAAAGAAATCAGTTCATGAATTCCCAACCCAAAAATAAATACTTTATCTTGTCAACATCTGTTAGTAGGTATTTGGAAGAACCCCTTTGATGAATTTTCCTCTTTGAAAGCTTATATTAAAATACATTGGGTTCAATTAATTTATTGTTTCTGAAAGCAGTAATATTGTTTTTTTTTTACATTTACCGGTCTGGTTTTACTTTTCGTAAATAATAACACAAATGTCCATTATTCAGTGTAATTACTGTCATCAATACTGTGTTGAGTTCGATAATACCTACGTATTAGTTAGTGGGGGCATGACCCTAGAACCTAAATATAGCGTTCTAACTCTATGCTACAATGTAAATATAAAAGCTACGTCATAAAAAATAACATGTGTCAGCTAATGCCTACTTTTCAAATTCAGCTTTATCAAAAACGTGATTTTTATTTCTTTGAGCAGCCTAAATAGATCATCCGGCCTTTTATATGAGCTTTATCCGACCATTAGGTGACCGGGTTTTGAGTCAAGGAAATCCCTTTGAAAATATTATAACTCAGATGAGGAAGTGCGCGATACAGCTGGATATTCATACAGGCGCGGTATAGCGGGCGGTACGCAATCAGCGTGCCAAGTGGTAAACCTTTTTTATATTTGGCGAGCGTACGTGCCGGACGGACAGAGCGGACGCGTGGCACGCGCGCTCCACGCCCAATCTGCCGCCACGCGCCGTGCTGATACTTTGTTTTGTTAAACAACGTGCATGTACATGCTCGTATATAGCGCCTGCCGTAGATATAACGCCCAATCGAGCTGTTGAAAATGTTACTAGCGGTTTCGGATAGCGAAAAAGGTGGATTACTTATCGGTTTTCAAATTCATCATTTATATCTACACCTTCACACTGCATACTCCTGTGTTTACTAATTTTTAACGTACTTATTTTATTCTTATAAGAATGAACACCACTAAAAGTTGTTATCGCTCATATAATTAAAACTTATTCAATATTCACGCCGGCGTGTCCCGAACCAGTTGAACAATATCAGCGCACACAAAAACTTCCAAGTGTAATTATTGTTGAAAACGTTGTGTTCGTTGTTCATTGCTAAGTAGTTAAAAGTTAACTATACTTTGTCCACGACACTTGTAAAATTCTATGTAAAACTTGACAAAAGATTAATAAATATTTTCCCGACCACTTCAGAGGTTCCGTTCTAAATAATTATGGAGACTGTTTACTGGCAGAAGTTAATTAATATTTACATTTGTCGTACTGTTAGAATTAATTCCTTGACTGATACAGAAGTTTTGTGTAGTTACAAAGTAAAACTCTGAAAATGTTATAGACGCTAACGTTTAACTTATTAGGGTTGCCGAGCAGAAGGGCTTCACATTTATGTGTCGTGTTGTCACTACTACAAAAATGTTAATTTATATCAATGTTTTATTTACACACAACACATACACATTCATTCATATTTTTTTCATTATTCTTTTTTTTAATTTTGAAGGTATTTTTGTTTAAATTACTAAGAAGCAATAAGCTGAATCTAAGTTAGCAAGCACAAAGCTAAACTACAGAAACCCACTGAGAACTAAGTATTGCTCGTAAAACTCGTTCACTTTTTACCGTCATTAAAGCGAACTCATTACGGAAGCTGCTTACAGTTCAATTCAAAGGATTTAATGGAAAAAGCTTTACTTACAAACGAGGATAATTTAATCGGGATCAGACAAGTCAATAATTTTGTTACTTCACGGCCCATACCGCCGTCCACATCGACAAGTACGGCCATTATTTACCCCGAAGCATTGATTAAAAACAATACCAATTTTTCGTAATCATTTCAGTAAAAACAAACTGTATTTTGTTACAATTCATTCCCAATATCACGCGATCGTTTTAAGCCAATGCGATTTATAGATAAAGAAATATCGGCAAATATGGCCGCCAGCCGACGTTTGGACACAATCGAGGCGAGCTCGCAAAAATTGTGTAGTTGAAATAAATTGGACATTCTATTTGAACTGCGCATCGAATATGACAAATAATGTATTAATTTCTCATTGCGGTGGCTGCAGCGCGATGTGGACTCACCGAGCGCTTCAAGCGGCCGCTTTCGGTAATTATGGAATATTTATAATCAGTTTTGATTTCCATTTCGACTTGTTAACAAGATAGATTGAAAAGCAATTTTGTAGTTGATGAAAAACAAGTTGTTGTTAATGAAATACTGTGTTCATGACCTGTTTGTGTAAAGTAGAATTCCTTTTTTTGTGTTTCAAATATTGTGCGAAAACGTCAACAAAGGCAATATAAGTTGACAGAGGTGTTGAAAGCAGCTCATCATAAATCACTTACTAAACTAGGCACATCTATCATTGTAGACAAACCTTAAACGTAGAAATCCGCAGTATTGGCAACAAAGCGGCGTGGGCTCGTAGATCACTGCGCCGGTAAAACTGTTAATTTATGTATTCCGTGCGGATGATCGTCGGCGGCTGCTAATTGAGTCGGAAGTCGGCCGTGAATAATACCAGCCTGTAATCACCTTATAATTGTACGGTGACGATAAATGCTCACTTTCTGACTATTTATTGATTTGTACGGTGGCTTTGCGTTTATGGGTTTGACCTTGGGACGATATTTTTGTGACAATTATGAAATAGTAACGATAAATTTATTACGTCCCCACATAGTAAATACGAGTAGATTAGGATAGGTAACAATCCAGTGTTTTGCCAGTACCGAGCCGTTAAAGACTTCTCTTTGAGCAGTGGCTATAGAGGCACTTCGGTGTTAACATTGTGCGGATCACTCGGAGGACAAACTGTGAAGATCTTTCCCGTTTAGGCGGAGCACTGCTGTGTTCTCGTGGAGGAGATCAGTGGCAGGAACCTCTCGCATCCGGTCCTGGTAGTGTGAGCAAGAATGGGAGGCGGTCACCTCCTTTTGCGAAATAATAATACGAGCAAAGGAAGAGCCTAAACCGTGAGGCGGACGCAAGCCACGCGCCGCTGCGCTGACCCGCCAGACTCACCCCGAGCATCGGGAGCAGTAGGACTATTTCCGACTACAGTATTATTAATAATACAATGTGTATATGACAATACGACAATAAATGAAAACACTGGCATACATTTATGTTTGCATAAGTCGACAAAATGTATGGGACAGCTAAAATTTTTTTCGCGATTTCAGGGTTGGTCCCATACTAAAATTTATTCATAATGATGAGAACTGCCAGTGTTTTCATTTATTGTCGTATTGTCATATACACATTGTATAAGTGTTGAGACTATCAAGATCGGTCCACATACAAAATATTACTTAAGCCCGTATTGATAACACCAAAAACTTGGATAATTTAAACATAGGTGTTGAATTAAGTGAATACCACGGTAAACTTTATACATCCGTGTACCCCTACAGTGCAATCTTTACCTCGAAAACCAACATTCAGTTGAACAGAACTTCCGCTTTTTCTGAAGTCGGTAAAGAAAACATAAGTTTTAATAAATAACCATTCCCTACACGACGTCAGCTTCTAAGACAAGTGTTTAGAGCTATAAACGAGCGATAAAGCCAGCTCATGTCCAGTAAATTCTTCCTGAAGAGACCCTCAGCGATATAAAAGTGCGTTTAATTACACCCCACTGACACGTAGCCACCATTATTAACACTAAGGAGCTCATACAGATAAACGGGACATTCATCCGCGACAACGAGCCACACTCGGGCGCCGCGCGACGTACATTGTTCCTCCACCAATTGTAACAAGAGGCGGGATGCTCACACAGCGAGCAATGTGGTTTGTTTAAAACAATAGTGTAGAATGTCGAGGGACGTGTAAGTAGCTGGCGTCTTCATGAGACTCGCGCGCTACTGCTAACAATATATTGTCGTTTGTATTTGTGTGCGTGAGGCCCATTACTCGCAGTGGCCCGGTGTCGTGATGGGCACGAGTCGCGAGGACGCAATGGATGACGTTTTAGGCGTATAGTTTGCAGTGGAGAGTTTTAGTGCGGGACCCGGAAACGGGCACGTCTCTCGGTTGTGGTAAATGGTTTCGTGGAGGACGCTCGTACAGACAAGTACTCCAGCTTTTATGTGAGCCTTTAGATCCCGAACTCAAGAGCTGCGCTATAACACTGTTAAATGTATGCTCGAAATAAATACGCACTGCCGACTGCGGCAAGCTCGCAAGTTTTAGTATTAGTTGGCGAAGTAAACAGCGCGGGTTTAGAGGACATTTTAATGACTTTTGCTGGTTAATTAAGTTCATAAATTTCTATTTGCATAACCATACCATGAAGTTTATCGCTTACCACACATACTTTTCTTATGATGAAAACATCGACAGCAGTTAATTGAACTAAATAAAAGCTTCGTTTTTTTTTTACATTTCTTTACCCATGCGATATAAAGTGTTTCAAAGATACGATACGAAACATTGAAGAAAAAAAGAAAACGTTGGAAACTCTTTTCCATTTACTGTAATCGATTCTCGTCGATCGCTAAACTGGAATACAATCGGAATAGCTGCACAAACACAGTGAGCACGCGACTGATATCATAATCGAGAAGCCAGCAGGTTCAACGAAACGATTTCCGAATGAACTTCACATATCGGCTGCATCTGCATTACCGGGAAGCTTGTTTCAAACTGAAGCCGGTGCTTATAAAGTTTTCCTTGATAAGTGAGTATACTAAGAATCGAATCGTAATATAGGATTTAGAAGGAAAATGCTTGAGTACAATCTAAGCTTTCATTGTTAAAAAAATAAGCTAGAGTGTTCAATAAACAAGTGTGCCTCACCATCAACGATTGCATCACTTGTGTACCATCAGGTGGCATCGCGATCAAGCACTAGATTACATATTTTTTTAAAAATTGACACGCAAAGCTCAGCTCCCATGTCGCAGCTACATTACTTGATGAATCAGTTAACTAACTTTATCTAACCCAGCAAGAGACTGTTCAGTTAGAGAATTGACCATGAAACTACCAAACAAACTAATCAACAAATTCACACACGTGTAACCGGCCTAATCTCCAGCAAAATTCTAAGACGTTTAGGGTTGCCACCAAAACTAAAGTCTTAAGTAGTGTCAGGGACGTCCCGGGGCCGGGTTGACAAATGGCCACCTTGTCCGCGCCAGAACCGGCATTGTCTCGGGTATGACGGAGCTTTGTTCCCACTGCCTTCACCCCTGTTACGAGCCGCGATACACTGCAGACTTACCGGAGAGCCAAATGTGACGTCATTTGCCTACACTGTTTGTATGCATTTGTCATGGTAATGATGTTTTGCTCTGTGTGGAATGGTTCTGAGTCTGTATAGCTTCTAAGTATAGGTTATACGAGTTTTCGCTGACTTGTGAAAATATCAGGCGTCTTCTAATATCTTATCCAGGACAAGGTCTACCTGTATGTCAAGATTCATTTAAACTCGCTCAACCGTCGAACATTTAAAATTATTTTACATATAGAACATTAATATTCTTTTTTTTTAAACTGTCTACTAATAAAATTAACGTTTGAATCCCCAACCGGTCCTATGAGACCGCGCTGTTATTGTTTTACTATTGTGTCTCGTTTCGCGGGTATCTGAGTAATTAATTAATACAACTGACCAACCCTTGGACAAAACAAACAGGAAAAAATACTACCTACTCAAAGGTTGCTGCGTTCTCACGCTGAAAGGGAATGAATGGCGAAACCTCTGCTTCAAGAACGACCCTGAGGGAGTCACCACTCATTCACAAACGAATTTTTAACTACATAATACTTTTATACTACTAGTAGGATTATTTTAACTTCGTCGTTAAACCCCATATATAGGAAATATCCAGGATATTTGTTCAGGCACGTGTAACTTTCTTTTCGTCCAAAATTGTAAGCTCGTTTGTCGTCGTCGATGTTTATAGGATTATATTCTCGGACTAGCTTTTACCAGCGGCTTGGCCCGCGAAAAAGTAGGTTTCTCAAAACAGACTTTAGATGGGATATATTTAACGGGAGTATTATCCTCTTGGGGTGAGAATATTAAAAAATCATTTCTTATTGGATACTTACGTCCTACAAATAACATACCCTCTAAGTTTCAGGCCTTTACGTTCAGTGGTTTAGGCTGTACGTTGATCCTTCAGTCAGTCAGAACAAAGCATTTAATAAGTATAGATAGATTAATAACTGCTTTATCGTACGATGTCGGTAGCGAGATATGCTTCAAACTCATCCTTTAATCTTTCGAGTACCGTAATTAGAGACATAATAGAAAGACAATAAGTGTGCGTACGCTCGGGGCTCAACAGATTAATCATCATTGTCATCATCATTTCAATTAAAACACGTCCACTGCTGGACAAAGGCCTCTCCTAAGCGTCACCACTACGACCAGTCCTGTGCGTCTCGCGTCGTATAAATCCATCATTTAGATAATATTTGACAATGGGACCGAATGGAAGAAAAAAACGTGTTGTGCCGATCCCAAGTAAGATGGGAAAAGAGTAGGAACCAGAAAAGATAATATTTATCAATAATTATAAAAATATGTAACAAAACTGACCACTAACAATTCACCAATAGCCTGTTCCAATAAAGAAAACCCTATAAATCAGTGCCGAAAATGAGTGTATATTTAATTTGACAAACAACCAACAACTCATGCGACCGCAATACGCTAACTAATAGCTGAATATCATCATACACGGACGGACAGACTAACGGACGCATGCCTGCCTGATTAGCAGCATCATTTATATGGCATAGATATTTGACGTGCATTTCATTGGTTAATCGGAATGTTATGTGACTGAACACTGAGCAGGTCAATTAGGCTCCCACCTAGATATACTTGACGTGCATTATTGAATATTGATTTCCTGTTATACGTAATGTCTTAGAATGTTATTGCTTTGTACCTACTTAGAAATATAGTCCACACATTATCATCACATTTTTTAAGTAAATCTAAATGCACTCTTCTTCTTCTTCCTGCCATTATCCCATAGTATATGGGGTCGGCGCAATACAGTTTTTTCTTCCATTCTGTCCTGTCATATTATCACTAACGTTCTTTTCTTTCATAACAGTCCTAATGCTAATAGGTACCTAATAGCTTTTTATTTTAGCAAACTAAATAACTTTTTTGTGTTTTATAAAGAGAACCTGTGTACTTCATAACTTTTTAGGCTATTATAAATGAAACCTAATTCATGCTATCAAAATACTTGAACTATTTCCAAACAGCTCCACATGCAACTATATCCACAAAAACCACAAAGTTATATTTAAGTGTCTCCTCGCGACCATACTCAGTATATTGCGTACGGTCACAGCACTGGCGGCACGCGCGGCGGCGCGCGTTGTGGCGCCACAAGCGCGCGCTACAGCAGCAACAGATTGTTGCACAACAATGTTTAGACGAATTTTAGCCGCGAGCCGCGAGCCGCGAGCCACTGCGCTATGTTCCGCTAATGAAATTCAGCCACGCTCTGTGGCGGCGCAGCGATCGACTCGCCTACTAAATGTTTTATTTGGGTCAGGTTTAATTTCTGAACATGCCTGTGTTTATTGAGAGTTTTACAGTGGCTTTAGAAGTTATACAAAAGTTTTTCATTAACTTCTTCTTCAATCGTGTCTGCCAGAGAAATACGCAAGCAACTTACGATTTGGTAAAAAGTTAGTAGGGCAATAAGATTGATAGCGATGCTGACGATTGAACTTAAATATCAATGTTCGCAGCTTTTTATTACATGCAACAGCAAAATATATGAATCGTAAAGCACTACAAGCCATAGCATCCACAGTGAAGCGTTACAATAAATACGAGCAAAGCGTTCACTCACGAAGCCATCCGAAAATCTGTAGTTTATGCGGCCGTATACGGGGTGTTCAATGTGGGGCAGCAGGCAAGCCGGGTGCGAGCGGGCGTACATCGTGACCGTCATAAACAGAGGTGTCGCCAACCTTGGAACTTAGGATAAAGGTGCTGCTACATACCTACTCGCTCAGGACACACTTACACACACACTCGCACAAACTTACACACGTGCACACGACGTACATGGCTTTGAAATGTTTGTTGAACATGGGCCGTAAATAAACTGTTTGTATCTGGATAATTCTAACGGGGAAATATTAGGAAGCTTGTAAAGCGTTGTTGTGATAGGTAGGTAGATATACTCGTATTTAAGGGGAAAGTAAACAAAAGGTGGTTTAAAATTTCTAGCTTTGAACAAATAGTACCTAAGCAGCAAAACACCGTTCGGAAACATGTTTATGTCAAAATTGTCACTCCCAGCTGGCAACTCAACACCGACAAATATGTAAGGTGACTACTCATTAATTGCCTACATTCACTCTACTAAGTACGGAATCCGATGCCATCTACCCCAGCTAAGCAGTTACTGCGTAACTTTAACGCATAAAAATATTATAATGTTCAGAAACACCGCTTACTTTGTGTCAACAACATAAAAAAAATATCAACAGACGGTAAATTATAAACGAATACCTCTAATTTAAAGAACAAAAAGAATCCAAAACATTTTCATCACAATGGCGTCCCTTTTGTGACATTTCCTCGTCCAGAGCTGAATTGTTCTCAGAATTTCAATTTGTGGGACATCGAGAACGATTGCTTTTATGACGGTAACAACAGAAACCGAATGATCGCTCCGGCTCATAGATCCCGCGAGCACACACACGGAAAAAATACATCGCCATCATCCGTCCGTAAAAAAGAGGAAAAAACTCCGTAGCTTAAGCAATAAAAACCCCGCTAATACCAAAACTGGCACAATAATAATAATTTGCATGTGAAGAAAACGCCCTGCCTAAGCGAATTTATTCTCTTTTTCAGTGCGAAAGTGGGGAATTCACACGCCTCCAGCGCGGCCGACTCCAACGAGACGTCTTTTATTACGGACGCCAACGAACTAGTAAAACTGGGCTCGATTTTATTTCTGAACAATAATGTCGCAGAATACAGATGTCATTTTTGACGCCAGGACTCTCGAGTTTGTTTCACGAAATGCTAGTTTGTAAACATGAGGAATTTTGTGCTTTTCATCCACGTTTATGTCGGTTCTAATTCGGTATGATATTTCGGACGTAGAAATTACTCATTGTACCATTTGTACCGAGTCTCAAGCAATTCAATTTCCCATCCAAAGCTAATGGATTTTATACTTTAACAGAAAGGGTTCATCAATCACAAAAACACGAATTAGCGCGAATAAGTTCACCAAACGCTGCTAATTTCATTTCTACGACTTTACGGTAAAATTAGACTTAATAGCCGTACGCTAAACGATCCCCTGAACATTCCACCTAACTTATAGCCACTTCCTTTTCTTTCGATTACATTTCGATCAGACTTCAGCCTTTTCTTACCAGGAACTTTGTCTTCCTTCGTCCTTCCTGGGTCCTCATTCCCTTTAATTGCCTCAAAGCGTTTGGTATTGTGAGCTCTATTTTCAGGTTCATAAAGTTCTTGATGATTTTCTTTTATAGTGTTATCGTTGTCGGTTCCATTCCTTCACACATCTCGGTTCGCGTTATACTTTCAATTTTCGCAATGATTCAGCTGGCGCGTTTATTTCCTCGCCTTCTGAGCTCGGTATTGGAACTATTTTTTTACTGGTTTTGTCTGAATATGTGTTAGTTGTGACAGGTCGCTACACTCGCGTGTGGATGTGTGTCGGTTTGTTCACGTCACGCCGAGACGATGACAAAGTGAGCCAAACGCAAGTGGCGTTATTATAAATGTTTGGGACACAGAACATGTTTCGCTATTTGCAGTTTGACTTTGGTGAGTTTCTGAACTATGAAAGTATGTCTCATGTTGAGTATGTACATAAAAGGCAATGATTTTATGGTAAAATATGTGTTTATGCTATTATGAACTGCATTTATATTTATTTGATACCATCAAGGCAGTGGCACTTTAGTGAAGTCAATAAACTATGAAATTAAAGCAGGCTTTTATATAATTTATGCGTTAACAAGTAATTCTACTTTATAATTCGTCGTAAATAATTGTATAATGTTTCTAAAATGTGTTCTGGTAAACGTAAAAACGTTGTTTTATTCGTCGTCCTGCACTATATACGACGGGGCTCAAGTTCCGAGGCACGGAATGCGGGGATTAATTACTAAAATTCTTCAAAGAGCTTTCTTTAATGTTTTTATTCAAATAAGAACATAATAATAATTTATGAAGTTATTATTCTTGGCATAACAAAAGCAGAAATGAGTAGAAATGAAATAACAGCTTGAAATTGTAATATCCTCAGCAACTGCTAGTTTTAGTGATTTAATTTAGTGTTCTCTATAAATAATGTTTATACGAAACTAGCTTTTGCTTATGGCTTTTTTCAAGTCTTAATCTACGTCATGACAATGCACGGGTACGGAAACGTACGGGCAGATACATATACATTTTATTGTTAATTTCAATCAAAGCAGTTAAAACTTTTAATTGTTAATACTTAAACTTACAGAAACCTACTTAAAGTTAAAAGTGAATAGGTGACATTTAGGCAAGAGTGCTCCATCGTCGGACACATCTTCGCTTACCATAAAATGGGATACCACTCAAACGGGAGCGTACAAAAAAAAATACTGCAAAAAATTAGTATATCCAATCATCCAAACTTTCACATTTAGGTGTGAAATAGTATTAGTAAAATGTTCACAAAGGCAGTGACTAGCTAACTCCACCAGAACTTTTCAACCACAAGACAAAAAAAAACTAGCACCCACATGAGAGATATATTATTGCGTTAGTAATACTATAAAAGTGGAAACTATCGCGACTGCTATAACCTATCCGTCACCGGCACGCATGAGGCCTGACAGCCCACCTGATGCTTCAGCTATATTCTAATACGCTATATACCGTCTCAGACACATAAAAACCTTACAACATTTTCTGTATGGGGTACTAACTTATATTCATACGTAAAACAAAGAAGTCAAGTGCTAGTCGATGTACGCACAGCAAAAGGTTCCGTGATGTAGATGAACTTTACTCATGCACATTGTATCTACACTATTGATTTTATCAACTGTAAAAATAAGTTTTTTAATCATTGTTTTTTGCGAAGAAACTATTAGAAATAATATCAATAGAATTAATTTATATCCTCGGTTAAAATATACATTTGTCGCCGTAAAAGTATCGGCGTACAAATATTTATAACATTGTAAACTAAATAATAATTATATCATCGCACAATTTCATTCGAAGTTATTTATATCTTATCCTGTCAAAGTTCAAAAATAATTATAAAAAAACAGCATGTTAAAATACTTATAAAAACAATATCAAAGCTACAAAATATATGTCAACTTATAAGATTTATGTCAAACTTACAATATAAATGTCAAAACAACTATGAGCTGATAAGATAAAATTATTAGGGTTTAAAATTTTCTATTCAGGTATCCTAACCCTGTGTGGTATGATGAGAATAGATAAAGTGAGAAAGGAGTATATTAGAAGAAGTTTGAAAGTGACGCCAGTGCAAGTGTGATCTTGGTATGGCCATGTGAAGAGGAGGGATGAAATGTTTGTTATTAAAAGAGATCTGAGTAAACCATGTAGATGAATGGAAAAGGAGAGGGAAGGCCAAAGAATAGATGGATGGATTGTGTCAAGAGTGATATGAAAAAAGAGACTTGGTGACAGTATGGTAGAATGGAAGAAAAAAACGTGTTGTTCCGACCCCAAGTAATATAGGACAAGGGCAGGAAGAAGAAGAGGCACGGAACCCTAAAAACTGTAAAGTCCGTACTTTCTGTGTTGTAAAATGTAATAAGAGTATACTTGGCTGTACTCGACGATATTGCTTCGTGAGTTCGTGAGCGCTGCAACAAGCACGCCGCACTTTGTTTTACTTTTAAAAACTGTTTTGGTCTACAGCTATTGGGTTTTTGGAACATTGGACTATCTGTTTTCGTTTTTAAAATGAAGATAATTACTATTATTGATGCTATAGAACCGGGATCAAAAATTACTTGAAATTGGTAATTGATATCAAAATAATATTCATTTCAATCTAAACTACCTAAAATTTAAGTAGGAATCGGGGTTAGGTTCGAACTGATGTCTTAACATATTATTATTCTAGTATAACGCAGAACCATAAACTTGACAATAGGTTTTTGTAATCAGAATTTGACGACCATAAATATACATAAATGCCATCCAAATATAGACGAACAAACGTTCACCCAATTCATTTATACACGAGTAACTCCCTTCACAAAAGACAACTACACGCCGCTCCACATCTCCACAAACTCACACATTCAATCTCTCAGTATTATTATAATTCACCGACAATTTGCTACAGCCTTCCAAAATGAATTTGTCTTTCTGCACACGCCATTCAAAACGGCACTCAAGTAAATGAAAACGTAATGATCCCTACAAACGAGAGGCGCTCCGTAACTTGTTGAACAATAAATTCGTGAACCCAGTGCGGCGACTTGTCACACCGTCTGACGAATAAACAATGCTGACATATTATACACGTCAATCATACATTCCGTTATGAGTTCTTGCTATTTTTATGTCTTCATACAGTTTGGTAGCGCCTCCACACGCGATGTGAGCCACATGCTCCCACTGATCATTCATCGTCAATGTGTTCGTGATTAATTTGTGTTTATCTTTATTAAGTAAGTTAATATTAATGTAGACAGAAGTTTTGTGAATAGTAGTGATCAAAAGCTTTTGATGTTTACATACCGAATCCGCTAAAAATAGCTACGAGTGAATATGGTTTAAATTAAAAAATCTACAAATATGAATCATGAAAACTAGTTACACAAGATACGCTTATTTTATCGCTTTCAGTGAGTGCTTCTTTCATTGAGTCGCAAGTCTAAGCCGCCCCCTGGAGCGCGATGCAGTCCCCCTCGTCACCGCACACTTGGGAACCGCACCTTAACCATTTGCAAGTGGAATCGTAACATAACACCTGAGCTCGCGATTCTGTAGCATTTTTTCACCGAGTGACGCTTGTGCCACGCTGTTGATGAATGTGCCGACGAAAATACACGTGAAAAGTTTATTCTCCGCAGAATTGTGTGCGCCAGAATTTATGAAAGATAGTCGAAACACTAAAACGGAATAGGCAAACCATAACAATAAAGGTTCAGTCGTTAATAAAGCTTCCTGATATTACGAATGTATAATTGGACCCGCAGTTACAACATCTAAAATTTGGACAAAAGATATAAAATGTCTCCCTTCAGGGGACCAAGGACGCGATGGCACTAAAATCTACGGCGCAGGGGCGCGGGGGTCGGGGGTCTATTCAAAAACTTTCGCTCAATTACTCGCGCGAGACTCTAGTTTAATTCTGAGCCCGTGTAATAAGATTACGTGTAATGCGATTAAGTTTATTACGCGGCGTTTCGTTTAGCGCCCTCTATTGTGAATGTGGCGAGATAACCATCTGTTTGTCGGTCATCATTCCGCAGGACGACACTTAGCGCGTAACGTGCCACTGCACGACAACACGTTCTCAGGTAATTTGCTTGTAAATAATCACGCCATTCCACTTTTATAGTCCCCGTGTGTGCAAACGGAGATAAAAGTTGAGTTGTCCAGATTTCGTCGGCTCTATAAAAGAAATATATTCTGCAGTGTATCTGGAAAGGAATGAGAACATAACGCGTCAGCTGGCTGTTCCCACGCAGTTCTTAGCACCATTGTGGAAGAACGCTTTGATATTTTATCGGAAATGGCAAACAACGTGTAACTGTTGCAATTTTTATTTTAATCAATATATTGAGAGTGGCAGCGCCCGGGTCCCGGTTAGTCCGAAGTGGAGCAAACCTGGAAACCGTAATTAACTATTAAACTGGTGTAAGTTGAGAACGATAACGAGTGGGAGCACACGGACTCGTAAAGTAACATTCGGGTATAATTGAAGCCTAAATCAAGGCTCGGCCACCTACGTAGTCACGCTAACGTATAAAATGCTAATTACAGCACCCTGGAGATAATGACACCACATTTATAGGCGTTTGCCAAACGAGTACCGTTTGGCATCAAGCAACCAAAGTTTCATTTAAACTTTTAAGTGACCATTCAAACAAGCCGAAATCGTGCCACAGTCGCGTTAAAAATTCCCGTAGAATAGACAAAGATAAAACTAGAAACAGTAGCAGTTAGCGTGATGCATACTATAACCGTAAACTATTGAAGCCGTCTCGTGTATTCATAAAACTATAACTGCCTCCTGTTCTTGCCGAATGCATAGAGTTTCGAATTACACTTTGTGAAATACGCTCCAGTTACTTCATTTTTCTGTTCTAAGAATGAGTTCGTTTGAATTTTATAAGTTAGTTCCAATGATGGAGGCTTCTGGGACGTATGCTTTGTTTGACTCACGAGCGGCGGGAGTGTGGGTTAGCCACCACTCTGTGAGTGGATGTGGTTGGGGCAGTTCTTGTTAATTACTGTAAAAGCTTGGAGACAGTGTGTGAAGGCCAGTTTTGATCCATGTGGGAGGTTCCGGGAACATGAGCATTCAATCAGAGCTAGTAAACATTCTAATACGAGGCAGCTGATATTTGGCCGTACTCAAGTTGTGATTGATATAGGAGACGGTCCTCAACTTTAAATATAGCTGTTTCAGAAGTACTTCGGATCTAAGACGGAAGACTGAATGCGAAAGAGAAAAACGTGAAATATTTGCTTTATAACACGTATTACTTTTCAATAGGTACGAACTTCAGCAATTTCTAGCGATTATCTTGTTTAGGCGAGTATTCATGTAATCTTCTCATTTGACTGAGGAACAATCACACAGACCGTTGAAATTGTTTTTTTTTTTTTGTTAAATCTGTGTTATGTTTTAATTTGTTTGCTTAACTTCAATTCTTTTACATCACGCTGCAATAGAATTCGTAATTTTTGTTTCTAAAATATGTCACTTTCATAGACATTTTTATTTCATTTTCAAAAGTAGATGGGCTTGTAATGCCCTCCTAAATAGCGTAAATGACGACGTATACACGACCTAAACTGTGATTACCCTAATAGCTGATGACGACACCCTAACAGTGGCATGTGCGTCACACACCCTTGTGTTAACCCTTGCATGCGATCTGTTATCAGTCGCCGATGCCGTATCTCCGACTTTACGACTCAATTCCATTAGTCCCCGCCTGAAACGAAGCAAACAAAAAATTACAACTTAATTATTGTTTAGTTGGAAAGTTTTGTCTTTTAATTGTGATTTAGGGTTGTTTTCATTTACGCAATCTCTTTGTTTGGGCGCCGCGCCGCCGCCGCCGTCGGTTCTTTCTTGAGCTGTGACGGTAAACGTCGGCATCACCTGCAAGTGTGTTTAGGGTTGTTTGTTGTTTATGCTTACGTTTGCACTCAAATGCTTTGTTTATGAACGACCTATTTAATTGTTTGTTAAATATGGATACTTCTTACGCTTATATTTTCTTTAACACTACGGTACACGCGTGGCCTACTATAGTAGACCAGGGTTACTTTTTTTGTGGTAACTTTTAAGTTTTGCGAGCTAGAAGTTAGCGATTCCAGGTAAGCCTCGCCTAGTTTATTCGTCGCAACTTCAGTTCCCCGCGCGATCCCTGCGCGAACGCACTTGCGAGATATTTGGCGCCAAAAGCGCGGGCCTACTAAAGTAGTCCGCGCGTGTATTGGTGCATCAAAATCGGTAAGTAGTTTTTCGTGTATTATCGATTTATAACGCTAAAATAATGATCTCCAGTTCTAATATGTATGTTTATTTGTATGTTTATAAAATAACTGTTATTTTAAATTTATAAAATCTATATTATTTTTATAATTTTTCTAGATTTATAATTAATTACGTCATGGATGATTCACAAGTAGAAAGGTGGCTACATGAGCTAGATACTGAAGATGAAGAAGTGATTGAGAGTGAAGATGATGAAGTTGAGCCAGAACCAAACTTACAGTCCTTAGTTCGTGAGTCAGAACTCCAGGAAAATGAAGAAGAAAGGTCGAGTGAATCTGAATCAGATTCAGATAACATTCCACTCTCGCAACTAGCATCCGGAAGGCGCGGTTCAGTCTACAAATCGACGAACGGAACTACTTGGCATAAAGATATACCACCGGTAACGCGAACTCGAACCCAAAACATTAGGCTTAGACCACCTGGCCCAAAAGGAAATGCAGCTAGGAGTGCTAAAGATCCATTATCCTGTTTCGAGCTATTTATTACGCAAGATATCTTGGAAATTTTGGTAAGATGCATCCAATGAAACACTTCCCCGACAACTCAAATTTAGAATTGGAGCACTTTTGGGCAGCACAGCTCAAGAATTCCAAGAGCCTCAACACGATTTGACACCAAAGACTGGACGAGTTGGTCAATGTGCACTCTGCACGAGAGCCCGGAATCGGTCAACAAAAAAGTGGTGCAAGACTTGCCACAAATGGATTTGTCCCGATCACCAAGCAGTAGTATGTCCTGAATGCTACGAAAACAAAGAAAATAGTAATTAAGTTTAGTGTTAACTAAAAAAAAATCACGCTGATCTCAGAAGTGCCATTTTTGTTATTTTTTTTTCTTATATATTTACTATGTTGCTGATTGTTCACTATTTTAATGTAGCTAAGTTGTAATGTTGTAATACTAACTAAAATAAATAAATTTTCCATTCCATTTATTATTTTAATCAAATAATTATAAAATTAACAATTTATGGACGTGTTAAAATGGCCTACTATAGTAGGCCATGCGTTTATTCAAGTAAAAAAAAGGGGCGCGTGTACCGTAGTGTTAACGGCTCAACAACTTTGTGTTAATAAAGACTGGAATTGAAATAAATTTTTGTGGATTAAGTTTCTCATTCATGTCTTAAGTTCCAGTCTGAAATACCGACTTATATGAAATATTTTTGTGGACTTTTCCATAACAAGCACGTTGAAAACTTTTACCTTTATGTGTACTTCACCGTTAAAACTAGCAGGCCCACATAAACGAAAAGCATTACCACAGGGAGCATTAACGCAAACGAAGCCACAAATTGCACAACTACAAGATACGGTGCAAGTCGTTGAAGCAAAGTAGCACAATTAAATAGCGGCATTATCTTTTCAATACGGAGTCTCAGTTAAAAGTTTCTTGGAACTAACTCCGTTAACTGCTTCAAGGAAACCAGTTGTGCCCGAGCATAACAGCGCAGTTAATTTTCTCTAAAATAACATTCAAGCCATTGCAGGAAATAAAATATGTATACACACATTCTCAGTGTAAATGCACTTCGTTAGAATACAGGTTTCCGCATTTTAGTCAGATGTACGAGTAGTTCTGGCTTCTGAGAATACAGAGTGAGGATTGATCACTACACAATGTTAACAGAAGCTGAAGATTATAAATCTATAGTAGATATTAGGTGTTGCTCCCTCCTCTGTATCTCGCCTCCGCAATCCATTGCAGGCGTGTACCAAACCAATGGCGCAGCTTGATTGATTGATTATTACAAAATGACATCAAACTAGCTAGCTTCATGTCAATTAATGACATGTGATTCAATGCCATAATTTAATTTTATCCTACCGTAATTAACATCAAGGGCGTGACTGGTATCAAGTACCTATTATACAACTTGATACTAGTATTAGCGGTTTTTACACACGCCTACGTAAACATTTTCATGAGCTAGCAAAACATTCCGCGACAAATGTTATTCAAATAACAAATCCGTTGTCAGATTGGAATCAAAACATACGCGTGCGGCGCGGCGGCACGCGGCACGGGGCGGCTGCGCGCGGCGCGGGGCGGCGTACCTCTCACAATATTTCGTGTCGGCTGTCAGCGCAAACTTGCCACTATTTATCGCTTGGCAAGTTTCCTTGTCTTGTCGCCCCCTCCCGCCCCGCCAGGACCCCTTCCCGTCGCGCTCCCCGTCTAACCGACCGGAAAACTATAGCGAGTTTGAAACTGATGTCTCACTTGATAGGCGACGTCAACAAGTACGCTGAATGCGCTGCGCAGCGCTGCAAGCGGCTGCAACTTGCTGCACTTAGTGTGAACGTTTAATTGGACGCTTTATGAGTGGCGTGCACCTCATGGTAATGAGGGCCGCCGGCTAATATGAGCATTCAGTCTGTGCGCTGATTACTACGAAATGGAAAAGTCTTGTCCAACTTTGGATCTATTAGGAGCACGCAAGTCTGTAGGTACAGAAGAACAAAGCAGTCGAGTATTTTTCAGCAATTTTGAATAAAATATAGTCTGGGATACAGTAACAGTAATTATACAATTCTAAAGCAAGATTACAGCGACAGATTCACATAAAATGTTTCTTTGACGGCGCTCCAAAGTTTTCAATATAAATTCCTATAAAGGCTTATCTGGGGCTGAATGTAGGCCTAATCTCGTTTATATATATAAGAAGAGATTACAATAATGTAGTGAGCTATAAATCGTAAGATCCGATATGGCTATAAAGTCGGTTTACGAGCGAACCAAGCAGTCGGCGCGGTACCAAACATTTTACATTTTATTGTTTTCTAATATCTGATTTATTCCGTTATACAGCTATTTAAACACTTCCCGGATTTGGAGTCGAGTTCTTGTATTACGAGCGAGATTGTTGTATTGTTTGGTCGCTGCTCCAATTTGAGATTTGGAATTTGAACCAAAATTGAGGGAATTTGCTAATGCTCTTAGATGTTTAATGGAACGCAATAATTTCGTGAAATTCGCTCGTTTCTGTATTGATACAAAACAATACACCTGTATTTCAGTTAAGTGGCTTTAAGGAAGAAAATCGTATTAAAACTTGTTGCAAAAGTCCCCTCGTCTCAAGCAATATAAAGGTAATAAAGTTCGCATGCATGTTCCCGCCGAACATAAATTTAAATAGAAAAAGGTGTTCAACCAAATTAATTTCCTGGCATGGCCACCAAGTGTTTTTCTAGAAATAATGTCTCGGTTCAACCCTTGACGTTTTTATAACATTTTGTACAGTAGAGTGGAGGACAACTGAGATAGGTAGTATTTTAGGGTTCAGTGTTACAGGCAGGCACTGTTCACCTGAAGTTTGTGTTTCTAGTAACTACATACTGATCTTTGATCTTTTCTCAATCCTTCACCGTTTTAGGAGAGTGGTTTTGAGGTATTAAAAATACAAAGTAATGCTGCTTGGGTTCCAACTCACGCCGTAGATATCGTCGGGTTCGTTACCACTGGGCCAACGCAGCTTTGTATTAACTGATATGAACTGATATTGCTAGAACTATTCTCTGCCGTAAAACTTACAATGTACAGACGCGGGACACAACACTGGAGATTCAATTAAAATGCAAGTAGTTTTAATGAGGCCCTAAAGCGGATGCCGAAGTTAAGATGAGTGCAAGATACAGTAGCCTTACAATTGCCTTACAATTGCCTTACAGTTGCCTTACAGACAGTAAACCTGGTTCACAGCTGGAATTAAGATAATCTCTGCGGATAGGCGCCGTTATTTCGTCGATTTCGGGCCGTTTTCCTTGTTTCCACAGTTTCCCATTGTTGGTTAAAAGACGTGTGGCGTTTGTTGGTTTGGAATGAAGCGCAATCTTCTAGAAAGGAATTTAACACATTTGTGTCATGGCGATTGATTTTGGGGAATTTCTTGTTAATTTGATATCCTTTTCTTGTTTCAAAAAGTAGAGGTACTTTCGTTAATTTCTTGTGACTTACAAAAATAAAATTGTGGGAATTGAGAAGTTTACAATAATAATATCTTTGCATGTAAAGCATTAAAGAGAACATAAAATTGAACTCAGTCATAAAAAGACACAAGTCAAAACAAAATAAAAATCAAATGTACTGTTAGGAAAATCACTTCTATCAGTTACAGAGCAATCTCGTGGAACATACTCGTAACTCGTAAATCACTCTTCCACGTCGATACGTGCTATCACAGAACTTGTTCACAATCCATAATTACTATAATTTCTATTTGGCGTCACACCCGCAACGCGTTTGATTCCGAATAGCTCAACTATGAACGAGTTGCTCAACTTGGGACGAATCCGCGCAACTATTGGGCGAATCGTGAAGTTTAGCGTGAAGTTGAGCACGCCTGATACGGTAATGAGAATCGTGAATACTGGGTGTCAGTTACGAGTCGTTGATGTCGCTTATTAATGTTCATTTAAATTCTTGTTATTGCTATCTCGTGTTTAGTGTAAAGCAATAGTAAGTGACACGTACTGAGTCGGAAGAAGTTCACTTGATTTTCCTATTGATAAAACACATAGATATACCGTGTTTTTTATACCCTGGTTAGTCCCAGGGTATAAATGGCATTACAACACAAAAGAACTGGCATAATTCCTATTGCAAGTTTGACATTTACCTGTGTCAATTTAGTCTCAGGAAATAAAAAACAGACGATAGATATTTTTAATGATTACTTGCTTATGTTTGTACAGTTCGACTGCACAATCATTTTCACACAGTTTAAACGTCACAAACAAAAGAACTGACGTCCAAAAACAAAACAAAAAGTTTCAAAGTACTTTAATTTTAGAAGACGCTGTTATTTGTTTTGTTTCTTCGTTTTTTGACATCGACTTCCAAAATTCCAGTTATTTTGCAAGGTTTTGATATAAACAATTCATAAATAGATTGTTGGTTATTGAAGGGTCTACCACCACTGTAATTCACTATCTATTTTCGAAGATCTTCATATGACCGTGATATCTGTATAACCGTGATATTCATATGACTGTGGTATATTGTACCTATACTGATATTTTTTTTAAAAACTTATCTAAAATGCACTTAAAAACAACATCACAAAACGAATGATTACTTTTATTAGCAAAATGCGTACATACGTATTTATATACATACAAAAAGAACATAGACTCTTTTTTTTTCAATTGGTTAAAAATAATACTTAACTATTTTTCATATTACTCACCTAACGATATTCCAGTCCCTTTCAGCGCGTACCTGCAGTATTCCAACTTGTTCAGTGCTCCATTACGTCGCCTATCAACTTTTAGCTGCTTCATAACAGCCGGCCCCTGTTATACAGCTTTATCACATTTTAGCGTAAAAAACGTAACACGCTGTCATTTCGCGAAGTGGCCATTTAAGACGTTTTTACGGTCGTCCGGTGATTCCGGCTAATGTCTTCAAATCTCTGGCCTAGTGCGACCTTGCTGGCTTTTGTAATGGCAGCTATGTGTTGCTACACTAGATCTTACCCATACCTTGACGTCTGTGACCTTTTCCACGAGGGCTATGTAGGTATGTACTAAAATTAAGGAGTACCTAGTATTGCCCTTAAAGATAATCAATATAATTGGGTCAGTATTTTTAAGTTGTATAATTTCTTGTTCGTCAAAATCCTTAATAAGACTTTTTGTGCTCCGTTTATGGTGCATATTTTTACACTCACAAGAAGCTCAAAACCTACGGGGACTTCCCGTTAACTAAGAATCCTGCAATTTGGCAAGAAGCCTTCTTTCTTAAAATAAGAAAGTTTTCTTTAGAAGAGAGTTCAAGAAGTCTAAAAACCGTTTCATTGTTACATCACAAAATAATAAGTTTTTTCCGAATCGGAAAAATCTTCGAGACATGATTCGATCAAATAAATTTTCCCTCTTTAGGTGAAATGAGAGAGGGATTCAGACTTTCACAGAAAAAACCCCTCCCGTGTTCGTTCAATTGCCCTCCTCTTCATTCCAGAGTAGGGGTAACTCTTTCGAACCACCTCTCTGCCTCCCGTATCCCTCTAGTTTGCATACACTCTTGTTTTAGTGGTGACTTACTATTTATTTTAATAGTAACCGTACATACATAAATAAATTATATCATTCGGGAATGTCTGCGATAAAACGGAAGAAATGCAACATAACTTGGTGCATGTACATTTTTGTTGCATGAAGTTTAATAAATAAACAAATATCCGTACGACTTGCTTGTACTTATGTAAATGGGTTCAAGGACCTGTCTCACCTCTAGCAGTCACTTAAGTTGTACATTCGCTACAGAAGATAGGGCACGTAATTAATTAGACGTACCAATATGTAATTACCACGAACAATGTCAAACAATCGTGATGAGGTTTACGCTACATTACGTCACTGCGTCACTGCTTACCATCAGATTGGATCACAATCAAGCACTACATTATACCAATTAAAAAGCAAAAAAGATTGCGGCGCTGTTTTTCTATTTGGTACTAGTTAAAGTTATGATATTTTGATACTACCTATATAATAAAAATATATGCACTTTACTATGCAAACTTTCACTGAAAATTGGTTTGAAGGAGATGTAGTAAGTAGTTTTTCTTTACATCTAATTTAGTGTTAAAAATTGTTCTTCTTTCTTAAGTTGACCATTACTTTTTCCTATATTTGTGCCTTGAGACCTTGCTTTCAGCCACAGGATACTAATCCTGTGGCTTAAAGCAATGTCTCAAGGCACAAATATAGGAACAAGTCTGACAACTGAACATTTCGTAGTTAAGGCACAAGAAAATAAAAATTACAGCTAGTCTATTATTTATAAAGACTGTAAATACGTATCATCATTATCAGTTGTGTGATAATAGGCGAGGTGGCACGCAGGCTATGAGGCGGCTCGTAAACACAAGTTATTGCGATGGAACAACTTTCTGATTTATATCGCAAACCGCGTGCCGACGGGACAGAGGGAGCATCTAGGAATGTGGCTAATGGAGAGGAGAACTCACTTCTCTTATTGAAAGATTCAGTTCAAATACTTTGTCACCTGTCCTGTTGCCTAGTAAGTCATATAAACTCACGATGTTTTATCATGGTGTAGGTAGAAACTACCAAACGTTACCTGCTTCGGTCCTTTTGTCTTGGGTGGGCATTGAACCCAGAACCTGCGGCATAGCAGTCAGGGCCACTAACTACTAGACCTAGACTTGTAGTAATTTATTTTAACCTGCCTACTTAAATCCTAAAAAAATCATAAAATAGATTCACCATTGCATTTGTTTATTTGTTTGAAAACTCTGTCTGAAAAAACTTAAAAAACTACTGAACAAATCTTCATGCAGTTTTCATCAATTCATGAGAACATTTTTGGAAAATCTGAGAAATCCGAAGATGTCTAACACCCATGTTAAGCTTATGTGGGTCGTTAGTACTATAATATATCTATGCATAAAGTAATAGGTATTAAAATTTCAATTTATAGACAACTAGCTACCGAACCACTGATCATCATCATCATCATCATCATCATCTCAGCCGAAAGACGTCCACTGCTGGACATAGGCCTCCCCCAAGCGCCGCCACAGCGACCGGTCCGGTGCGTCCCGCATCCACCGGATTCCCGCGACCCTCGCCAGGTCGTCGGTCCACCTTGTGGGAGGCCTTCCGACGCTGCGTCTTCACAACACACTACGATCTTGATAGGAGTGGGAGCTACATGGATGTTTACCATGACTTTGGTTTTGTCCATGTTCATTTTGAGTCCCACTCTTTCGGAAGCCCTACTGAGATCACCGAGCATTGTACTGAGCTCCTCCGTAGTCTCAGCCATGACTACTATGTCGTCGGCAAACCGAAGGTGAGTGATGTACTCGCCGTTCACATTGATGCCTCGCCCTCTCCATTCCAGAACCTTGAAGACATCCTCCAATGCGGCCGTGAACAGTTTCGGAGAGATAACGTCTCCCTGCCTCACACCCCGCTGTAAGAGGATAGGTTTCGAGGTCTGGTCCTGGAGTCGGACTGACATGGTGGCGTTTTTGTACAAACATTTCAGCACTTCGATGTACCGATAGTCAATCTGGCACCGTTGGAGAGACTGCAGTACAGCCCAAGTCTCGATCGAATCAAAGGCTTTCTCGTAATCCACAAACGCTAAGCAGAGAGGCAGGTTATACTCCTCTGTCTACTGTATAACCTGCCGTAGCGTATGCATGACCGATGCCGTAGCGTATATATGACCGAACCACTGACCTCAATGTAATTCTTCGAAGTACTTCACCCCCACAACAGCGCAGCACCTATACATGTATGTATATGTACACAGCTGCAGTGCCTAAGACTAGTAAGTACTTGCGGAGGCACTCGCGCCCCCACACGAGCCCGTAACAGCAGATACAAAGGAAATTAATTTTCCGCCTTGTTACCTTGCGTTATGATAAGCGTATGCATAGGTTCCGCTAATGGCTTGAGATTGTTCGGTGCCGATATACGAGCTGCGGAGAAATTAATAGAACCGAGCAATAGTTTAACGGGAAGAACTCAGACTAGGAAAGGGAAGGTATCGAGACTTATGCACTAATACCACAAGCTCTAAGGTATAGAAAAAAAACAAGCCCAATGCAAGTCAACTTATCTATGTAAAAAAAAAATCATCAAGACTCGTTTCAAGTATTGAACCAGTAGTTAAGTAGTAGTTGTCTTTTTCGAATCGTAAAATAGTATTTTTTATGACGTAACTACTAATTTACAGATGTCAGGATTTTTCTACACTTGAGCTATTCTTCTTCTTAGTCGTTCACTCTTGACAGAGTGGTCGTGGTCATGTTTTGCTCGAGTCCTGCGCCACCGCCTTTCTCGCGATACGACGCCATGCAGCTCTGTGTTTGGCGGCTTGGGAGTTGTGATATATGCTGCAGTGGGTAACTGACTTGAGCTATTAGTCCTTGCTTTATGCCAAATTTCAATATTCTAGGCCAGCGGAAAGTAACCTATAGCTTTTGATTTCCTAGGGTGTGCTGAAATATGCAATTAACCTATCACATACTTGCATAACGAGACACAATAGTAAAACAATAACAGCGCGGTCTCATAGGACCGGTCGGGGATTCATGAATTAAATGGAACATAAATGGCATTATCTTTAGATTGCGTTGACTTAGAAGTTTGATTTTTTCACAGCTCATACACCTATGTGTTCCTGAGAAAGAGAGTCTTGACAGGTGGACAACAAAGTAATCCGATTAGGTTTCCGTTTTTACCGACTTACGGAACCCTAGAATCAACTGTAAGCTCTTTCCTACAGATATTCTCATTTAAGTCTTTGTTTAAAGTTCTTGCAAATCACTTAGCATAAAGGTCCATCTGTTTCCTCTCACCAGTACAACATTGTAACAGACAGAAACTGACGAACTTCAAACTCATTCAAAACCTAGTTTACTCCCCGGCGTGTAACAGGCGCGTCATAACTTATTATTAGCCAGAGTGTCGTACCTGATTTTACTTTTACAGTTCCCTCCAGGGGCCCGAACTGAGCCAGATTCTGAGCTAACGTCCTGTGAACACTGATTCAAGTTTAATCTTTAATTTACATGCAAATCTACGCGAACGAGTTTCTTAGGCTTCAGGCACTTACCTAAAACTTGCGCAATATTACTTTACAATAAAGAACGTTCTGAAGGAAGGTATACTTCAAATAATAACTGTAATATGCCATCATAATGTGTGGTATGAAAAATATTTTTAGGCTAATGTGACAAGTTATTCAACAAGAAATAAGTAGCACAAAAACTACACAAACTAGAAAAATATTAGCAAAAACTAAAATTTGCCAGTAACATTGTGAGAACTTGAACAGTTCAAGGTAAGGCTACATTAGCACAAACTCTCCAACATATTACACCCTTTAAATATTCTAATTGTTCACACAAACTCGTAACTTTGGTGGCCATGACACTTTGGGACTTCCACCAATTTATATTTAGACACTTAATTACGGTAAATATGTTTATGTTGGCACACATAGGTGATTTATATTCTAGACTTTGTTTTGGTAGGTTATATTTTCAAAAGTGGCTACGAGACACAATATTTTGTGAAATAACTATACGGGTAACTAGCTCATGTTCACGTATACTTTTACTTCTGTGTGCGTGCGGTTGGAATGACAACTATGTTGAACTTACGCACACAAAGATCATTTGCACGTGTAGCTATGTACTCATCATACATGCCTCTGTGAGATAAAATAACTGTAGCTTTCATAAAAGAACATATAAAAATGTTAAAAAGGTAATATAAAGAAACTTTTGTCCTCTACTATCCCCATCTGTCTTTAGTTAAAGTTTTTCCGGAGTTTTTCCTCTGAAGTCTAAATTAAGCATCTCTGTCATTGACATGTTAGAATTGGTTCCCGCACTAAGCGACCACCGCCTTCCTTAATACCATTGCTATTTAATGTACTTCTTTATACTTAATAGTATGTCAGAAACACAGATTTTAAAGTAATGTAAGTGATTTCCATTAAATTCCACTTAAAATTGGATCCAATGTATTTATTGTAACTACATGTATCGTTTAACTTGAAATGGTAGGAATCTGTAGTAAATTCCAAAGTATGTGAAGGTAACCATAACATGTAAGCTAGAATTTTCCGGAAGCTCTAACAGAGGATTTGATTCGTAGAAAATAGGTTGGATACCCGTAGTCACACTACGTATGTTAAACCCATTTTCTACGAATGAATCCCGTCAGATCTCAGCAAAATTACGTAAAAACAAATAGCCTCTAAACATGTTGTCTTCAAAGATAAGGGTATAATGTAAACAATGAAGTTAATTGCCTCACCTCTGGATGCGGCTAGCGTGACTTTATTAAATTGTTCCGCCATTAGGCGCTAATTCAGACAGTTCACGTCTACGCAAATAATGCCCCCAGCTAATATCACTAGCTGTTCTTTTCGGGTATTTTGAATAAGGAAATTTGGTACAATTCGTAGCTAATTAATGATGTGGTATTCCGTTTGCCTTATTTTTTCAATAAATTGAAATTGGAATTTAAATGGGAATTGGAGTTTAAAACATTGTTTTAAAAAATTGTTTTAGGAGTATATATTTGCATTATTGACAAATTAAACATTGCAAAATATTGCTGATGTTTGGGCTGTTATTTCTGTGGTAATTTTTCAGAATTTGACTTATAATTTTTATGGGTTCATTTTTGAAAAAAACAAAATAGAACCTGTATAGATAGGTACTCAAATCTATAAAATGCGAATGTTGTTTTAACTTTAAAAGTAGACTGATTGACTTCTTTCTTGGGTTTCACCGACAGCATAAGTCAAAACCTGAAATTATACCGAAAATTACAAGCTTTTCCGATTTACACTCAATTTATATACAAAGCTTTATCGAAGCTAGCTTATTTTAAAACTATCTTAACCACATCCCAAATAAAATCAGCAGTTACAGTGTAACTCTTTACGAGCTAAGACGTTTTAAACGGCTAGTCTTTTAAAGAAGACGTTACCTGGAGAATCCCTATCTCATTGTTTATCAAGCTACTAAAACGCTACACTATGGCAAAACGTGTTAGGGACTGTTTTGACTTAATCTCTATCTCTTATCTAAAACATGTAAGCAACGTTCCGTATGCACGCAGTGTCCCCTCGCGCGGCACGTACTGAGGCGTCACTCGCTCCTCCAGCTAATTCCGCTTTACCGCCACTAAGAAATATGGCTCCTAAACTTGCCGATACAGGTGCGTGCACCCGATGAGGGAATTTACGACCCACCAATGTAAAAATGTAGTATACAGCAAACTGAACGGGTTACAGAGATGTAATGCTGATCAGTTCGATTTACAGTGCGATAACTTTTGCTCATAAAACGTCTGTAAAATGTATCATACTTGATCATATTTTCTTTCCTTACAGCGGTTCTTTCTTCACTATTTTCTAAGCAAATACAAAAAAAAACTTCTCTCCTAAGCACTACCACATTTTAGAACATAAAATAGGTAAAAAGAAACAACGATTTCATGACCAAAACATATCCTGAACACACATTGTTAACAAAACACAAACGCTCGGCTGAGCAGCCTGTATACAGCCGACAGCGGGACAACTGAAAGAAAAAGTAAGAAAAAATATCGTAGCTCGTAATACGAGGCGGAAAAAACGGTTCAACAAGCCGAAAGTGATTTTTCATCCGAGTTAAGGCGAGAGTCATCAAAACATCGCGATAAAGAACAAAACAGCGCTGAGTGACTGCAGCGGGGGGCGATAAGAGTACCAGGGGAGCAGCGCGCGGAGGAGGCGCCAGCCGCGGTGTCGGCGCGGGCAGTGGAGCGCAGGGGCTGGATAAGTGCGCGATCCGAAGAGTAACTGCTGTTGTGCATTAATGCTATGCCGCCTCTTTGTTCCCCAAAAGTTTCATTAAAAATATTCAGATAAAAACTTTCACGATATTTTTTCTTGCAGATCATATTTTTTTAAAAGCAAAAATGCTTTAATAACTTAATCCGGCAAAAGAGAGCCTACTAAGTCGTCCTCTACAAAATGTATCATACCCCGCTTCACCCAAAAAGATGTCGGCATTTTCAGTTATAAACCGTTTTTCGTTTCAAGTAACGGATTTTCTGAAAAGGAATACTAGAGTTTTTTACTTTTTTCGTATAAATCGTGGCGACTCATAGGTTGAGTCGACAGTTCCACTAACAACCCGCCAACTATTCGCATACGAGTTCAAATTGCTACACACCAGACGGTAACGGGAAAGTTCATTATAAGAAACTTGCAGCAAAAGAAAAATATATAGTGGAAACACTTCCATTGCACTGAGAGCTGCCATACTCGTACGGAGAGTAGTTTGAGCCGGGCCGCGGAACTTTTTGGTGTAAATCTGTCGCTACGGGGTCGCTACAGCGCCCTCTATATCTAGCTACAGTCGCAGAGCCAAGCAGGCGACAGACGTGACCAGCCTTCCTTTCCTTTATTTCGGAAACGTCCCCGGCATACAGAAGCAAAACGTTTACGTTGCCTTACCTTGTTAATAAAATGCATTTTTACAAAATCACAAGATTGTTATCGCACGAAAAGTTCGTAAAATTTAGTTTGGTGCGATGAATCACGCGATGAAAACAGTGCACGTAAACCTTATAATTGCTTAGTGAAACACTATTTTATAATATCTCAATTAAAAAGTGGTAATAAAATATAAACAAATTGTTGGGAGCGGCCCAGTCGTGGATCGTGATCGCGAGCTGTGTATCACGCGAACGAACGCGAACGTACCGCGCGTCTGCTCGCGAGACCGCTCGCGCGCTCGCGCGCCCGCGTGCCTTCTCTCACTCATTTATAACTCTATGAATATGTGAACGCTCATAAAGGAAAAATAATAACCCGTCACGTATACATTAAAAGGAAATGTTCACTTTATTCATGCAAACTTTTAAATACACATAAAATATATTAAGGCTGCGTTTCGTTAAGTTTGCATGAACGTGTTTTAAAATTTACATCATTAGTATTGTAACAATATTCAGTTTGTAACGTCAACACGCTTGAGTAGTTCAATATTAACGCAATTCACATTACTGAATCACAGTTGTGCATTTTAATGTTGTGAGTGACGAGTTTTACTGGATTGTTTAATAGCCAAATCGGATCTAAAATTATGTATTTATTGGATGCATGTCACCAAAACAGATGTGGTTGTTGACTTAATGTGTCAACGAGGCGGCAAAGGTAGACCCGTTTGGTAGACTGGTACATAGGTAAGAATGTCGGCAATGTGACGTCGCAGTCTCGGCAGTGGGTCGGACTCATTACGGTGGGTTCAGACGGCGCCCGATAATTTCCCGAATGACAATGAGCGACAGTCGGCCTTTGTATTAGTTGCGTCGAGCGGCGGCCGCGTAATGGCCGAAATTACACCGCCTCTGATTGGTCCGGCCACTGATTGTGAGCGATGGAGTGTCACACGTTTCTTGCTAACGTGCGCCCGAATCAAACGGCACGACACACGGGACGTATGTCGTGCATGTACACTTGTGCGGCCAATCAGTTCTGTGATGCTCATTCTGACTTGAATTGAAGACTAGAAAAGCAAAGTTGTGTGCTTTATGGAAACATAAAATGAAAGAAAACTAAGTAAAATCATTTCACCTGTTATTAAATTAATTGCGTAAACACAACATCTGTTAGCTCTTTATCTCTAGGAATGGGGCGATTCGCACCGCTATGTTTAGGTACAAACTAATTTCAAAGTTTTTCATTCCTAAGAGCTATTGGTCGATTCGCACCGCTCGGCGCTCCAAGGTCAGCCGTGGTGCGAAACAGCCCATTCCTGAAGATACTTCGTCGTTTCGCCCCGCGGAGCGAACCAGAGTGGTGCGAAACGACGAAAGACCCAAAATAACAATGTTTTCTTAGATAGTGCCCAGTGTCCAGTACAACGGCTGAAACAGTAAAGGTAGAACCATACATTTTATATGGCAGCTAGACTTATAGAGCTACATTAGATCCTCGCCACACGACGCCGTTCTACGTACAAATCAGGCGTGGCCCACGTTTACACCTGCCTAATGTAGTTTCCGCTCTACTATAAAATAGTAGCTTGGGGTTCGCTAGCTGATGGTTTCCATATTTGAAATCTCAGACGCAGACAAGTTTTTTCTGACTTTTATTCTCTGAATTCCCCGTTCCACGTAGTCGTACAAGAACAGACTCGTTTATACATAATTCTAACAAAAAACTTGAACCCAGAGATATATAAAGTGCTAAACAAATTCTCAACTTATATTTCGTCGATAATGTATTTGCTTTTTGTTGGCAGTCTGTTAGATTTATGAAGCCTACATTTTCTTTTATCAAAGTTGGCTGTACCTACAGATCAAGAATTGACAAGTATGACTTTATACGTCGTGTTGGTAGAGGAGTTCTGTTTGACTATTTCAATTTTGGAAGTAGTCATGATTAGTTTTTTTTTGTAAATCATTGCCCCACACTAAGACTTTTTTGCGAACACGCTGCAGTCGCTTTAAAAACGCGCTACAGTCGCGATGCTAACGCGCTACTGCATCGCGTCTGTAGCGCTGTAATCGCGCGATCGTGTCTGACGACAGCGGGGTGAGGGCGGAGGGAGATTAGCGCGTGAATGAAAAATAGAAATAGGTAATCTACATTTAAAAACTTAATTTTTGTGCTACTGTATCGCGTTTGTCTCGCAACTGTAGCGCGTTAGTAGCACTGCTGACGTACGTACGTTTTTATCGCGGCTGAAAATCGTGACGTGAGCGGGGGCAAGCCACTAGCGACTGCATCGCAACTGTATCGCTGCAAATGCGCGACAGCCGCGACTAGATCGCTTCAAAAAGTCACCGTGGGCAAAGCCCCTAAGAATGACTCCAGTATCGTGGGTTTGTTTATATACATGTAATCTCACAAACACACACTGATAGTTGTGTCGGGTTCGAGTGTCTAAACCGAACCCAACACAACTATCAGTAGAATATACAAACATTTTTGTTCGATGCGGAAATAGAAACCGCGATACGCAGCGCTGTAGCTCAACAGTACCTAGTGTTGTTTTCAGTCAGTGTATATATTTTTTCCTCTCAAATAGTGACTTATGATGATACGTCCGAAAAAAGAAAAATTACTAATATTTTTTAAACAGATTTTATTTTAGAAATAGTTTTCAATTAGGCTTTAATGGCAGCAAATCAGTGAAAAGACTTACTAAAGGTAAGCCGGTTAGTTTCATTAATGAACTAAAAAACCAGTGCTGCGTAGTCCGACGAGTCCAGACAGGCTAATGTGCTCATTACCCTTCTCCGCTTGCCTCTCAAATCTCGTGTCTGGAAAAAAATTCAGCAGCTTGAAAGTAAGAAAATGCCTGCCTCTTGTAGATAGTCTGATAATGACTTTTGTTTTGGAAGCCGATTTTCAGAAGTAGGTACTACATATTATTAAGTTTTAATACGTATAAAACACTAACATAATAAAGGAATATTGTTTTGAGCCAAATAGTAAAATTAAATCATTTATGATACCCGTCTAGACGCTCTAATTAGATATAGTTTAAAATTGGCACGAGAACATTACCACTCAATGTTCACATTAAAATAAATCGCACACAATTTACGCACATCAAAATTTAACTTTTTAATCCTAAAAAGTCGGACTATTAGTCTGACCGTCAGCCTCCAGCCTTATCTCAGTGGCGTGCGCGCGGGGGTCACCTAGCGGACCGCCCGGGGTCGCCAAGCGGACTACATTAGGTCCGCGGCAGCTCTGCGGCTATCGCCGTATAATTAAGTCCGCTCAGTAATTCACTTAGGTTTACATGTGTCGATTTACGCCACAATCATGGCGCATTACGGCTAAGTTGGGCAAATCACGCCACTTAGATTATAGCTTGCGGCCAGAGGGCATTGTTTCAAATTGTATGTTTGTGCGATTTTCTTGTAGTTGTGTTACTGAACACTGATTGAATTTAGCAGAAACAGTTGGGAGGGGTTAAACACTGACTTCAAGTTGATTTTCTTGTTCGAGATTAATTAATCACGATCGATTTCTTTTTGTTATCGCTGAACCAACCATCAAAGAGACTCACATTATTATTTTTGAAACAAATTGGTTTATTCAAATGAACAGTTGCTTTTACCCGTTCCTCTTCATTAACATATGACACTTTTTATTAAATTACATTTTTATTTTGGCGGCGTGTGAATATAATTAACTTATATTTTTAATACAAACATGGTTGATTTATTTAACTTGATATTAACATCTTTTATGTTTTGGTCAAGTAACATAAAAATATGAGGTTATCTCAGTCAAAAGATGTCCACATTTTTATTTGGACATCGGCCTCCCCAAGTACGATTCTAACAATGAAATTCATTGAGATATTATGATATACTCAAACAGAAATACGATATACTTACTCACACATAGTAATATTATTCACAGACCTCTGTACGCGTATAAGGTTAATAGGTTCAAAGTTATAAACCAAAATAAATACGTAAAGTACATAACAGTCTGTGTAATTTAGGTCACAATATAATAAGTGCCGCCTCCATTCTCGAGCCGAGTTTAGTCAAATCGATCACGTAAAAGCATGACTGTTGCCGTGGGGATAATATTTCATTGGAACTCCTCAGAGAATCCCTCTCCAATAGAAATAAAAAGTATACAGTCTAAATCTTTTCTTTGCGTAAATATAAAACTTCAATATTCTTTTATTGCTCACTTGATTTTTTCGCCTGCTAAAGATTCTGTATTTTTTGAAAGAGCAGTTTAGGCTTCCATTCAGCGAAAATGTTTTGTTGATCGGTATATTAAATCATTACATATCAAGTAGAAATAGCATGTTTATTCAGAATACTTCAGCGTTTTCTGAATGGCACCAATAAAGGACAGTCCCGCCCTACACGTCTAGCCGAAACACATAAAACCACATTACTAACATGAATATTACATAAAAACCCGAAATAAAAATAAACCAACCATAGTGAAGTGTGATATAATTATTTCAGTACATTACTGGCAATATACCGCTTGGCTCAGCATAGTCGCCTACCGAATGCACGATGGTTACGCTCGCAATCGACTCGCTCAAACGCGGACGGTTAATCGGTGAACGCCCATTGGATTTACGGTCGCTAATTGTTTAATTATTACCTCTGGGTCGGATAGGCCTGTTCTTTGGACTACTGCACAGAAATACAGGCTACCAATAGTAACTATGGATTTGTCAAGTTTCAGGAACATTATTATTACAATAAGAAAATTATTTGTTATATCTTTCTAAAAACTTCTTTAAAGAAAATAAATAGATAGACTTTAGCAGTGCAATCGTTGACCGTGATCCACAAGTTTATTAAGAAGCTATTCACTCTAGCCTTGAAGACACAACCTACATTATAATCGGACGGGAAAACCGCGGCAGGTAACAAATACTTCCTCGATCGTTGTAGGATTCTAGCATCAATACCTATTAACCCCAGCAATGTAAGCAATATGGTGTAACTCAACGTTTTTATATCCCAAATATCTTTATCTCGTAGCAAAATAATGGAGATTAAAAATTCAGATTGCGTAAGTTAACAGGCGTGTTCTGTTGAGCTCACATCGTATGACAGGCGGATGGGTCGAACTCGACCCGCCAATATGGCGGCCGCGGCCCACGCACCCACTCTTATGGCGGGCTTTATGGAGCCTTCTTACACAAATTAAAAGATGTGTACGACCACGGCTCTTATATATCTTTTTTTATCACAAATCTGAGGAATAATATTTTTGTTATTTCTGTAGAAACATCGATACTCAATGAAATAAAAATACACACAGTTTTCCAGATAAAAATACACCGTACATCGCTCACGTCCCATAAAAGTCAGGTCCAAAATCGCTGCAAAAAATATTTAGTTCCGACCAGCAAAGTTAGCGGAAGAGGGATTAAACGAGCCGCTCTTAACCGCGACCACCTCTCCATAAAATCCAATCAAAGCCGCGTGTGGGCACACTGCAGCCTCTCTCGCGAACAAACAGACAAGCGATATTGAAAACTTAATATCCTGAGCGAAATGTTTCGCAGTTAGCAAGTTACGGTGTGTTCGAGTAGGCAAAATGCCCGTCTATCGGACAAATATCCGACAGTCGGACAGGAAGGGATAACCTAGTTCTGCAGAGATTTGTTTCAGCCAGTTTGCAGTTGCGCCCGCGTGGAGTGCCTCTAACAAAGCGTCCCCGCGCGCCCCTACCACAGCAACTCGACCACAACTCGAAAGGATCTCGACGCGTACTCGAACTAGCATAATAATTTGTTGCATTAACGTTATTGCTTACATCTGTACCTATAGGATGCATTTTGGAGAGTGTGTGCGGAAATTAAATGACTAGATTCCTCCATCACCTTTTTACTATCTTACAATGTTGACACCTCTACGGTCCGGATTAAGCGTTTCGCTTCGTCGTTAATACAACAAACAACGAACTACGAAGCACTGAAACAATTTGGCTCCTGGTCTTCCTTTCTAACTACAATTGAGGTGTCTTCAAGTCTTGAGTGAACACTTGAGTAGGCTCTTTAGAAACGAATGCGCTTCACTATCAACGATTGCATCTCTGCACTGTGGAATCGCATTCAAGTAGGTACTAGTCTAAATAATAAAAAAATACACAATACTTATGTTGATTTCGCAGTGAATAAAAGGAGAAAAATAAGCTTTACTTTTCAATGAAAGGTAAAGCCGTGCATTGTTATACCTACGTAACAAATGTTTTAGTTTCCTTTTTGTAAGTTTGTAATGGTGTACAATAAGGTATGTACTAATTAAATAGGCAGCTGTGTTTTTATAATTAATGGTTGTTTGTAAAAATATTTAAAAAGTTTAGCATGACTTGAACCGTGACCGTGACATTGCCGACATAGTTAACTCATGCAGCTTAACATTAAGTAAACGCAGTAGTTACTTACTCAATCACAAACTTGAGAACTCGGTAAGGCGTATAATACGAGTATATTATGTTAACGAACATCAACAGAACTCGTTATCGACGATTATTATAACGTCCGTACGTCCGGGTGACAACGAGGCGAGATCGGGGGCGGGAGTGTCGCTGGTAGTTCGAACGACAGTTTTGCAGCGTCGCGCGCGCCCCGCTCAATCTGATCGTTTTGAGCGAATCAGCCAAGCGAAGTTTTGTGTTCTAAGCGCGGGATTTACTAAATCCAGCTGTATTTCCATATACTGCACTCTGAATATGAAATTCTGTAACTTATTTCTGCTACTGTTTTGTAGAAAATATCTGATTCAATATAACAGGAAGAAAGTTGTGCCGAGTTTTAGCGAATCGACGACGATAACATTTTATCATTGTCGTTTTTAAAATCCTGTGTTATGTAATGTGAATGTTAGTACTGCGCTTCAGGCAATATACGTTTGAGGAAAAATAGCTTGTTGTGTTTTGAGGAAACAGAAAGTCTTCAACGACCGATGAAGTGAATCACAACAAATTGGCCTGCTATAATTAAATAGTAAAACAAGCGTGGTCCGGACACTGCAAACGACGCCACTCGATTAGACACACATCATTAGACAAAGGCCGGTAATGCGATTATAAGCTGAACGCATATTATTACAGGCACAATGGCCTGATTGTGTGCCTGTACTGTGGAGTGACACAATTACGATGCTCCCGTAAGATAATCCGCTCGTAATCAGTCGGGTGCAGCCGAGCGGCGCCGAGCGCTGCCGAGCGCGCCCGACGTGCAGCAGTGCATGCAATGCGTACAGAGGTGCGTCGGCTCAAGTGCGTGTCCTCTGCGTCTGACTGACTTTGTTACGAGCTCCACTTAGGTATTATTAGTCTAGAAGCACATCACTATTAATAGCAAACTGAATTTCAAACCAGTTTATGCTGAAGTATTAAATTTTTCGAGGAATCCTTAATAAACTCATCTCAAAACTAATGGACATACTAAGCTTTAAAACGTACAAAAACTACACCGAAGCATTTTGTCACGGCCGATGGACTTTCAATGAACTTTACTCAGTTTTCTGCAGGTTCATTAAATCTAGATCTCTAGTTTCTATTTATTAAACAAAGTTATAACTTCCAATTTAATTATTTACTAGCTTCTGCCAGCGACCGCCAGCGTGAAAGTTGCTATGTTTATACTAACTTCGGAAACCCGTTTCATCCCCTTAGGGGGTGGATTTTGGAAAACTCCTCTCTTAGAGCTCCTCTACGTCATAAAAAGAAACCATGCGCTAGATTTCACTTTTCAAGACCAAGTAGTTTAGGCTGTGCGTTGATATGTGAAGCAGTTTCTTCTTTATACATACTCGTATAGATAAAACAGCAACGAGTTCAACTCATTTAAAAATAATGTTTTAATGAAGAAAAAAAGTAGTAGTGAATTTGTCACTTATACATAGGCGTGCACGGCACTTGAACAGGAAATTTGAAAAAAAAATGTCGTGATCACATAAAACTACCTAGCCTTTTCTCAACTATGTTGGGGTCGGCTTCCAGTCAAGCCGGATTTAGCTGAACACCAGGATTTTACGAGGAGCGGCTGCCTACCAGACCTCTACAACCCATTAACTGGGGTAACACGGTACTTCATGGCAAGACTGTCAAAGACTGTCAAGAAGTCAGATTTACTGGCTTCTGACTATCCGTAACGACTGCCAAAGATCTAGAAATGACAGACGGGACCTACGGCTTAACTTGCTTTCCAAGGCACGAAGAATCTCGGTATGTTAAGATGGTCACATAAATTAAAGTGACACTAATTCAAAATAACCACAAGCTAGGTATTACTTTGTGTAATTTATTTCATCATCGCTGCTCTCAAAACGGTGAAGGAAAACATCGTGAGGAAACCGGCATGTCCTAGAACCAAAAATACGAAGACATGTGACATCCACCGACTCACACTGAGCATGGCGTTGCGGTCCATTCCCTCTCCTAGAGAGGAGGCCTAAGTCCCAGCAGTGAGAACATAAAGATGCTATGATAATTCAAAATTACTTTGAAATAAATTGAAAACTGCGCTGAAATAAGTTAGCATACTTAAAATTATTAAAAAACAAAACAATAACCAGTGTCCGTAGAAAAACAGAGCGAATGTGTTAAGCTTATCTGTAGAGAGAGCAGATGGAAGTGGGTTAATGCCGCGGCGCACGTTAGATAAGCAGCCTCCGCTGTATGCGCGCCTGGTAGCTCCCAAATATTAACGAGCTTACCTAAATGCTAAAAGAGCAAAAATAAAGTATGAGAACAGAAAAAAAAGTTGTATGGTCGGTCCTACTGCAAGTGAAACACCTTTTTGTGTCTATTTTTTTCCTCCTACTAATAAATATCGCTTAGTTAAAATCACTGATTTGCTAGTTAAAGTCAACATCGCTATCTGATCTTGTGAACCAGAATAAACAGCAAAAGCGAACTATCACAAGATAGTGATGACGGAGTCTGCTTATTTTAAGTGGGCATATAAAATCTTTTTTTTAATAGTATAAACTAGTGTTTGACTGAGGTCCCAACTGATGTTAAGCAGTGATGCAATCGTTGATGGTGAAGCGCACTAGTTTATTAAGAGCTCATTCATTGTAGCTTTGAAGACGCCCAAAATTAATTTTAACATTTTGCTATGTTTTCATGTTTTTGATTATCAGGCATTAATTCTGACAACGGCCACTCAATGTACTGGGTAACTCAGCAATTTTTTTATATCTAGAAGCATCTTGTCAATTGGTTCTTACATTACGATAAACGTCAATAAATCTTTCTCCTATTTCACGGTGGGATTGGGTAGTACTACCTGAGCGGGGGTGGTAGTAATTGGTGGCGCCTGGTAACAAGTGGTTGGTCCCGGGGCTGAGGGTGACCGCGATCGATGGCACTGTTTCATACATAATTGAACACCGGCACGTGAGGCCGCTGATCTTCAATCTAAGGAGCTACAGATCATGTGGGAATTACCTAAGGTGTAGGTTGGTACAGGTTTGGTTTTGATATAACTGATTCGCATCAGCTTTTAGCTGAGACAAAACTATTGCCTGAAGCAATGTGAGATCGAATTTATATATTTTTTTTTGCTTTTCGAAAGTAAATTTTTAAATCATGGAATGTAGAGTAATGAGAAGATTGGACCATTTTACTATATGAAATTATCTCTTGACAACACATATTTCGTATGAAAAAAATTACATATTCACTAAGATTACTTTTTCGAGTATTGTACTTGATTTTTTTCAGTTCATTCTCTCTTTCGTTCTTGCTAGCGCTTCTACCTTAGTCCACACATGATCTCGTGCTTGGCGATTGTTACACCTGCAGATGGACTGCTATTTGTTCGCAGGCTCTTCGGCTAATGAATCGTGCGTTATGACGTCATAAGACACGAACACTTCTCGGATTACATGCCATTCATAGACATATTTCAACGGTTTATGAGATTAGGCGTTGGCGTGATATGAGGAACATTTTGTGGGTTAAGTAATGAAATGTTTCAAGTATGAAAAGATCTCTAATGTTTTAAAATGGAATACGAAATTACTACGATTTAGACACCAAGAAACATAGAAATGTCTCATTTTTACGTGACAACCGTTTAAAATAATTTGGTGGTGTATTTTGAAGAAACTAAAAAAAAAAAATCCAATATTCTTAATAGAAATCCTTCCACCTATATTACTAAATTGCTAAAGTTCCCCAGACGTCAAACAAAATCCTCATAGTATTAGCACTAAAAGTATATTCACATTTCATCGCATAAACTCTTTTCCCTTAATATTTTTTTCACGGAATGCATTGTCCGGCGGACGGACTAAGCTCCAACACATTCAATACCCGATACGGACGTTTGCGATGTCAACAGAATTTGCTTCAAAAAGCTTTGTTGGCAACGTTTTAAGAGCACTGTGTACATCAGACGATTGAGGCGAGGCTAGCTGTGCGCGTAAACCCAGCTTTGTAAATGTGCAACACAACACGGGATTATATTTTAGATTGATACTCTGCTCAGTGTTTGTGCTGTCATGGTCTGAGGTTTAAAATCGTTTCGTAGAATAGAGACCACAAAATCGTTCGGTCTTTTTTTTCACTTTGTTGATTGCTATCATTCGATCGACAAAAGTTAAAGCTTCTGTACAGAGACGTATACGTTCGGTCTGTAGCAATTCAGTCACATTTTTTGAAAAAGTTACAGATTCACTTGACTTTAACTAGCAGTTAGACGCCGTATTAACTGATTTAAGCAAGGCTTTTGGCAAAGTTTCCCACGGGGTACTCATTCAAAAGCTTGCTGCTTAGGGCTTTGCTGAATCTCTTCTTTATAGTTTCACTCCTACTTAACAAATAGTTATTTTATGTCGTCACCAATTACAAAATCCGAAATTCTGATTATAACTTCTGGGGTTTCACAGGGTTCTTACTCTGGTCCTGTTGTATTTGTTATCCCTATTGCTTCATTAAATTCAACGCTATTTTTATTTGCGAATGGTTTGAAAATAGTTCACATTATAAATTCTCAAACCGATTCCATATTACTCCAAAACGATACAATACGACGTATACAATATTTTTTTAGCACATCTATTCAAAAATTCAAGCGATGAGTAACTTTCTTCTATATTTTTAATAACGTAACTCTAGCTGATATTATGTATAACGTTTTTTAAAGTAAACAATTTTGTTTTTAAAGATATTATTTTTGTCTCAAGTGGTGGGGTAAACAATTTTTGGTAGATAAAATTAACTAATATATAAATAAATAACGCTTAATAACTAGAATGTATATCTGCACTATAATAATTGTAAAAGTTATTTTAGGTTTAACCTATTACATACCCACAAAACGAGACACAATAGTAAAACAATAACAGCGCGGTCTCATAGGACCGGTCGGGGATTCATGAATTAATATTGTTTACGCATAGTGTGTCTATCGTATACGTGTAATATTTATTTATATATAAGCACATTTATTTTGATAACAATTGTAGATAGGCCAATAAACAAGTAAGTTAATTTATATCGATCAATTAAAAAAAAATATGCAAACTATCGTTAGGGACTTATATCTTATCTAGCCTAGCCTTTTCCCAACTAAATTGGGGTCGGCTTCCAGTCAAGCCGGATTTAGCTGAATACCAGTATTTTACGAGGAGCGGCTGCCTACCAGACCTCCACAACCCATTAACTGGGGTAACACGGTACTTCATGGTAAGACTGGAGTCAGATTTACTGGTTTCTGACTATCCGTAACGACTGCCAAAGATCTCCAAATGACAGCCGGGACCAACGACTTAACGTGCTTTCCGAGGCACGGAGGAAACTCGTTATGTTAAGATGGTCACCCATCCACAGACCAACCTAGGCAAGCGTTGCTTAACCTTGAAGATCGACCTGTGCGGCTGTTATTATCTAGCCACGAGCTCCTAGGGACTTATACCTACTAGTAAAAAAATATTCCAATTAACTTCGATATGTGAAATCGTGATTGCTAGATGTGATAAGCACATTACTGATATATTCATATGTATTGATACAATTAAACCGAACAAAGTTTTAGCGCAAATCAACATTTTTGCGTCTGTTCCCTCTCCAGCAAGTTCTCGAGCAGTAAAGCCGCGTCTTCTCAATTCCGAGTGTCTGCTTGTTATTCCAGCGCCCGCCGCGCGGCTCGTGGCGAGGCGATGCCATTACCTGTTTGTTTCCCAGCTCGCAGCTACAACCCCTCTCAATCGATCCCACTATTATAGTGGAACAGCTCATTATGGAAAAGAGTTGGCTTGCTTTTTATTTAAATTGCTCTTGAAGGAGGTTTGAATCGCGGGAGCTGAGATATCTCTTCAGTAAACATGTCTTGTTTAAATTCGTCTGGTGTTTTTTAGAAGTTACATGTGTGTGGTAGAACATAGTTTCATTGTTCTCGACTAGTATGACTGTTTCGTCTAGGGTATCTTTTGTGTATATTTTGAGAGTATATTGATATAATATCTGCCTATAGATTTTAGTAGTCTAGTTTATTTTTACTGAATGTTTTTGTCCAACAAAAGCACACGGTAGAATAAAATGAACGTGTAATATTGGCCTGCGGAGGCGACCGCGACAGATCAAAATTGACAACAAATAACAGCTCTGTAGTAGATTTTCGCTACATTTTAAAATATTCCGCCACGTCGTTATTCGGTTCCATATTTGTCAAAAATTTTGCTTTAAAATTGTGAATAACCACCAGGGAAATGACATAGGCGTCTGTGAAATTATAATAACAACAATAATATACACGTATTTTTTGCAAACCGAAATCCGTGTAAATATGAAACATTACGTCACGACAGACTACATACGTCATTCTCGTGTCGCATTACTGGAATTTTCTGTCCGGCTATTGACATTCACAATTATGCAGCACATTTGCGAGAACTCGCTCCTGATATTTGTGACAAAATACTTATTCTGTGACCATTGAAATTACTTGAATGTAAATAATGACGCATGTCACGGCGTAAACTCTGAGTGCACACATAAAAGGTATTATAATGGAATTTAATGGTTGTTGTGTTTTTTAAAGGCTATAATTTTAACAGAACTTAAGTTATAGGCTTCAATGTTTTCGATGAGCTTTTTGAGAGTTGATATGAGTAACACACAGTTACAGCTATCATTTTAGTGATTTGCGTGCTACATTAGCGAAACGATGAAAGGATGATTGTTTTAGCTAATCACGTAATGTCCTCCACTAGTCATTACTCACTACAGTTTAATTAACTTTCAGCAATCTGCGTTTAATGTGATTGCAAGTAATGCTTCTCCACTAATTGTAATTCTGCTGAGCCGTTATCTGTATCTATTATTATCATCAAATTACTAATCCAGATTAGAATCTTAACCCTGCGGTGGTCGTGTGACATTGCGGGACCTGTGTGGTCACGCGGAGGAAGGGATGTTAAGAGTACTTTGTAAAAATTACATGACATACTCTTTATTTTATTTCATTTATTAGGGAAAAATTACAAAAAAGATGGATGGATTGTGTAAGGACTGATATGAAATAGGACAGAATGGAAGAAGAAAACGTGTTGCGCCGACCCCAAGTAATATGGAATAAGGGCAGGAAGAAGAATAAGAAGAAGGGAAAAATTACACACTGAATACATATAATTAACAAAAACTTATTATCTAGCTAGGTGCCTATATAATTGCGTAACTAACTACGTCATCTACGTGTTACAAATTCAAAGTTATTTGGAAGACAATAAGTACTACGTATACCTACTAATTAAACATAGCTTTAAGAATTTTTTCATAAGAAAAAGTAACACTATTGATAAGAACACTATTTTCATTGTACGCCAGCGGAGGTAACCAATTATTTCTATCAAAGGTGGAACTTCCATAAGCTGAATGGAAAAATTCTGAGAATATACGAGTATTACAAATTTCTATGGAATTACTCGAGCTACGATTCTTATAAGAAATTGTTGAATGACGCTATAGTTGTATAGTCTGTTATAGTTCGCGAAATAATATAATATTCACAGAATCATCAGTTGACATGTTTTATAGAGCACTTGTCCTATCTATTTCATTCAAGTACTGATGAAAATAATTTTTAAAATCGATTCAGTACCTAGTTTTGAATTAAGTCATTATAAACAAAAACATAAATCCAGTCTTGCCATGAAGTACCGTGTTACCCCAGTTAATGGGTTGTGGAGGTCTGGTAGGCAGCCGCTCCTCGTAAAATAATGGTATTCAGCTAAATCCGGCTTGACTGAAAGCCGACCACAATATAGTTGGGAAAAGACTAGGTAGATGATGAAACAAAAACATAAATATTTCTTGTTTATAATATTTGTATAGTTTTTACGCTAGATAGTGCTGGCTATTCATCATCTGCATCTGCCTAGCCTTTTCCCAACTATATTGTGGTCGGCTTCCAGTCAAGCCGGATTCAGCTGAATACCAGTATTTTGCGAGGAGCGGCTGCCTACCAGACCTCCACAACCCATTAACTGGGGCTATTATGCTGGCATAGTGCTGGCTATTATGTTATAAAAATAAAATACTATACAAATGTTTACAGACGCGACCACTGCAGGGTTGATATGAACTGGAACCGCCAATAATTTGTGAGGTGCAACATGATATAAGCTCTTTGATATACTGGCCGAAGCCAAGGGACGTTGTCTAGATACTCGTAAATAACACAGTTAATGTTCATTGCGGGTTCCAAGAAGTCGCCGTCGTCGTGAAGACGTCAACGACCCGTCAATGTATGGCTGCCGAGCGCCGTTTGTCGCGCTCACCAAATATTTAATTCAGTGCTCAGTGCAGTCGATACTGCTCTAATGGAGCCACTCTGCACTCGTGTGACACAGTTTACTTACCTAGCGTTTACTTTATGTGTTAAGAGTATTTTTATTTACGTGACAACAAGTCTCCACTATTATAGACTTGTAAAATTGGCAAAACAGCTAGTCTGCCTAATATTACACGCACTTAAAACTTACACAAGTCTCGAAAGATCTCACAGAGTGATTACAATATAGAATGTAACACAAACTGAACTACAACTCGCGGCTGAAGTTTCACAAACATTATATTTAATGTAATCTAAGTACAACATAATACATGCACTACTCCACAAACAAACATTAATATTTATGCAAATATCAATTAACATATTAAAAGGAGTTTATAAGCAAATGTAGCGAGCGGCATAAATCGGGCGGCGGAAGCGGCGATGAATCATGCGGTGACGTTTGTGGAGGTACGCGACACAAGCACACGAGAGCACACTACACCCGGAGAACACCGCGTACTCCGCGTACGTCGCGTACACAGCGTACACAGCGCACGTGTACACTGAACTTGTGTATTGTGCTGTGTCGCCTCGGCGTAAACTTCGCAAGGCTAGGGGCGGAGTTACAATCGTGAAGACTGGGCCCATGTGTTAATCATAATCTGATAGTGTTACAGTATGTTTTACTCGTGTTAATGTAAATTAGTTTCATAAGAGCCGTTTCATGACTTCTAATAACAACTTCAAAGACTCGATTACTTTACTTTTTACTGAAGAGACCTTAATAGCTTATATGTATAAATTACATACAAACTACAACTATGTATATTGTACATGCTTTTTAGGGTTCCGTACCTCAAAAGGAAAAAACGGAACCCTTATAGGATCACTTTGTTGTCCGTCTGTCCGTCCGTCCGTCTGTCAAGACCCTTTTTCTCAGGAACGCGTGAAGGTATCAAGTTGAAATTAAAACCATATATTGAAATCCGCGGTCCCTTGAAGTTGTGCAAAAATCAAACTTGTAAGTTGACGGGAAAAAAAGATACGCCCATTTATGTTGCAAAAAACGTACATTTCGACACTGTCAAAGGAATCAAAACTCATAGGGTGCTTCCCGTTGACCTAGAATCTTGAAATTTGGCACGAAGCAAGGTATTATAGCACTAATATCGGGAAAAGTCTGAAAACTGAAAATTTTTAGTTACGTCACAAGAAAAAAAAATTGAAAAGTCTCCAAGACTCGATTCGAGAATTAAACTGTTTTTATAGGTAGGTTGGTACGAAACCCTCAGTGCGCGAGTCCGACTCGCACTTGCCCGGTTTTTGAACTTCAAACTGTGACTCTACTCTTATTTTATCTTTGCATTCTGGTTTCCGCACTTAGTCCCGTTGGACCATTGTGCATGGGCCGTCCGGCCTTTACTCCAACCAGCCCACCTCATTCCTCCTACTCCTCATAGGTTTGTTCAGGGTATCTGTCATTGACCTGTGACCACTCGCATAACGACTGTTAAAAATCTACCAGTGACCACCGAGAACAACCATGTAAACTTTTATATGACTAATTGTTCGTGTCCATCACCGAATGAATCTCCTCAAGCGTTGCTTAACCGTGAACATGGACCTATGCCGCTGTTTCGAGTCACCCACGTCTCCACTCATTACTGCAATATTTGTCTTCATTTCATCCGCTACTGCGTCTTCCTGCACAATGTTTCCTGGCAGTGAACTTACGACGCTCGCAGCCACACACGATGCCGCGTTTATGAAGTTCATGATATATAGCGTCTGAACTTTGTCGTGTCGACGTGTAGTATTCCCGTGAAGTACTCCGACTCGTAAAACCAATATTCATCTCTTAGTAGACGCGTTAAGGAGCCTCTGATTTTAGAGTTTGTGAGACTAAACTGAGTAAATTCTTTGTGGTTCAAGCAGGTATCGGTCCTACTGAGAGATATCAGTCCTACTAGTTCCCTCACGGTGGTAGCAATTTCTTTCGCTAGCAGTACTTCTTCATAGAAGAAGGCGAACGTATCTTCCTTCCTCCCTTTTGCTCCGGCCCGTGGCTTGAAGCAGAGCCCAACGCAAGGAGTAATCTTACTTCCACGATGACACGGTTGGTGCTCCACCTAAGCGAGTCACACCTCCACCGTGTTCTTTGGGGTTTTCCTCACAATTGTGATACTCAGGCATTTGTTCCGCACGAATCCGATGCAGAAATCTCCCGAAGTTATCATGCCTGTTGAGGACCAGTTGCGTCATGTGGAAAGTGAGGACGCCGTGGCTCCTTTTCAGCTACTCCTCAAAGAAAGGACTTATCGCTGCGATTGTGGTGTACCCTAGTATTTTAACCACTGTATTCAAATCTTGCCTCCGGCTAACTACTATACCAAGACAAGTTATATGTAGCAAAGCACATAGTGACCTGACTTGTTTGATAGAAAGTATACACATACGTAGTATGTCATTAAAACACTTACAAGTTTCACGTTATGTACTCCTGGTTTAGAACGTTACAACAAAAGTTTGCTTAAATTAACTGGATCGAAATTCTTGATTAAGAGCCATTGAAGCAACTTCCGTTGTTTTACAAACAAACAGTATCTAGTTTTCCTACAACACAAACTAAGATACATTTCTTATTAGGCGGCTCTCGGAATCCATTATAATTCCTTATTTATTGGAAGATATCAAGTTACGCTGCCTAAAGCTATAACATCTTATTTTTTGTTTATTTCTAAGCATGGCTGATTGTTTGATGTCAATTTTTTATATAGGAAATATTATCATAATAATGAATATAACAGAGAGAATCAATCCGCAACGTTATCTCAGGTTGCTCTCGTCATGCTCTACCGTGTCCTCCGGGCGGTTCACATACCTAATGGTGAAACTTACCTTGTCCGGTAAGGACTTGCATCATGCGGAACGTGTGGATGTCGTAACGTCTTTCCAGCCACTCCTCAAAGAGTGACAGTCGCTGTCCCAATTGCACCATGAGACCCCGCTGGAACTCTGTCCGCAATGCCGGGACTTATCGCGGAAGAGCCCAGTAAGCTAACACACCCTTAAGCGGGAGAAGACATTTCAGGATATTCTGCCTCAAAAAAGAGCTTTCTTACTTTACATAATTTGTTAAGCTCTAAAACTTTGAATATAGTCTCCAATACCTATGGTATCTTAAAACCACAAGTATTGCAATGAGTAATGGAAAAAATGAAAAAGCCGAAGCCAAGTGAATATTGATCAAGTCATCCAAGCACCTCACAAATCTGTTCCCCTGGTACTAATTCCGCACTCCCTCGCGCCGACCCCGCGGTAACAAATGAAAACATTCATCATCCGCCGCTGTCTTACGCGACAGTGCGGCGTTTTTCGCATTTGCATCCATATCTGAAGGCCGTTTGTTTGCGGCGACAGCCATTTGTAATAGCAGCCGAGTATTAGCGGGACAAGCGTGACGTGACGCGTGACGAGTGACGTCAGCGGTGACGTCACGTGACAGCCGTGATTCGGTTACAGGTGTAATTGGATTGGCGCTTGTAATTGGCTCTTTGAAGATTGTTGGTGTTTTGGAAGGGTTTGGCTTTGATTGTCTGTCTACTAAGCATACCTACTACCAGGGTAGGGATGCCAACTACATTGAGATGTTGTTGTAGTTTTATTGTAAGGAAGAATACAAAATCTTCTTCTAAGTTTCTATAAATAATTACCTCCCATTGTTGTAGTTGTTGTGTATTGACTGATTGATTGTCTCAAGTGTCAATGACATGATCTATTGACACCTGTTAGTCGCCATTCGGTTATTGACCGGAGCAGTTGTTCGGTACGAATATATGCTTATCGTAGTATTGACGAGCCGTAAAATACTCCAATAAACAGTAAAATACAGGTATACAAGCCTTGAAAATATCACTGTTCCCAAACTTAATAAAATGAATACTATAACAATTTCGTACATCCATTCATGATTTAATTTTTCAGGGTAAGCACTAACTATAAACTAGTCAATATTAATGAGCATTATGAATGAGCAATTTATTTGTAACTAATTAATAAAATACAGTCAATGGATATTCATAAACAAACCTCACATATCACACGTTAGAATAATGTTATCAATAAATAGGCGAATGTTATCAATTGTCGTAATAAGTGAAATAACACCATTTACGTTGGCTGTTGGTGCCATCACATACAAAGCGTCGAAGCTACATAATGGTACTATTCATTCATTAAAATGGCAGAATAATATATCATGTTGTGAATTAGAAATACCGGACATATTTATAACATAATAGATGTATGATGTTCCCACTATAGCATACAGGAAAACGACAGTGTGGAGTCCACCACGCGAATACACGACGTGCGGGTGGCCGACACATGTCTTCCAAGATCTGGTACTAGGACATGCCTTTTTTTAAGGTAGAAAATCATCCAATGGCTTTTCCCGTTCTTGAGTGAAGCTGGAGTTTACTTTCTCATAACCCTTTTCCCCAGTAAGCTTCGACCCCGCTAGGCCCCTACGATTTGACATCTCCTTGAAGCGCGCGTAGAACACTACGTGCCGTCGACGATTTATGCTCGATCCGGACGGTTACTAGGCGGTCGGAGTTACCCATAGGTCGCCATAGGACATACCTGTTCCCTGACTCAAAAGGGAATTAACGAATGAACATCGTGAGGTCAATAGACACAATTATCATTAGACTATTCGATATTATCTTCCAGTGACAGATAACGCTCCAACAAATAATCGCTACACGGTTCACTGTGCCGACCCTCTGCTACCTACGCTGATCTTGTGACATTTAGCGTTCTAACTAAACGGTATGAAGCGGTAACACCTACACGATTGCTAATAAAGATATTCATCTAGGCATCTAATTTCTATGAAAACCCCATCTCAAGTAGCAGCATACCTTTTCGCCTGAATCCCCAAAGGGTTAGGATACCTAACCTAGTTCTAAGACTTATTTAATGACCTATTGCCATCAATCGGGCGATTTCCAAGTCGGACGACAAGTTGCTACTGAGAAATTCCAGATAGAGAACACTTCCAATGTAGGCAACACTTCAAAAATCCTAGAAACGAACTTCAGATAGTAGCAGCAATAGCAACCACCGCGCTCCTCAAAAAGATGTCAGCAAACCGATAGGGGCCCAGCAGGGCCAATGCATGCTAGGTAGGACTGCGAGAAATTTCTGAAAATTTAACCCGTAGTCCTCGAACGCAAATGGCAATTGAAGGACACAGGTGTAGTTTTAGCCAGTAAAAGTCTGACACGCCTTCCTACTCCGCTTCGAGCGGGAGAAGTCATTAAATGTCTTCCAACCAACTTGAAAATGCAGTGATAGCAACCATAAGACCAACGAGGCATCCTTAAGTTCCAAATATTGATTAAGGATCGACATATATCTCGTTACATCAATAAATAGATCATGAATAAGAAATGAGACCGACGCTAAGCTCTGATAAATTAATTTTAATATTAAGCACGTTCGCTTCACTAGCAATAGGGAGGCATTCTCTAACCCTGCTCACTAAGTACTAAATTATCTACGCAGCTCACAGATTATAACGGTATGTTGAAGTTTATTGCTTAATCAGGAATGTAAACACCGCTTTTAGGATAGCTATGTAGTTTAACTCGACTGTTTATGTGGCGTTATGATCTCGTGAGATTTTAATGATAATCTATATATATAAAAATGAAACTCGTTTTTCGTTGTCACGACATCACATGAAAACGGCTTGACCGATTTGGCTGATTCTTTTTTTAAAATGTTCCTTGAAGTTCAATGATGGTTCTTACGGAGAGAAAAATTCTAAAAAAAAAAGTGAGGTAAAGTAGGGTAGGTAGGGTAGTGTAGGGTAATGTAGGGTAGTGTAGGGTAGTGTAGGGTAGTGTAGGGTAGTGTAGGGTAGGGTAGTGTAGGGTAGTGTAGGGTAGTGTAGGGTAGTGTAGGGTAGTGTAGGGTAGAGTAGGGTAGGGTAGGGTAGGGTAGGGTAGGGTAGGGTAGTGTAGGGTAGTGTAGGGTAGTATAGGGTAGTGTAAGGTAGTGTAGTGTAGGGTAGTGTAGTGTAGTGTAGGGTAGTGTAGTGTAGGGTAGGTAGGGTAGTGTAGGGTAGGTAGGGTAGGTAGGGAAGGTAGGGTAGGGTAGCGTAGGATATGTAGGGTAGTCATTTGACGGGAGCGAAGCCGCGGGTAAAAGCTAGTATGCAATAAGTATCATAAAATGACGCCGTATTTTCTCCGAGTAAAAGTTACACTAAATAGAAAACTCAAAGCGCTGCAAAATTACCACAAATTTTTCCTTCTTTTTGTAAAAAAATATACTAACAACCAAGTAGAAGAAGCTAGTGACTTTGTTTGTACAAATCAATGTTTGAACCTTTAAGACGAAGACACATCGGACGATAAAGCAACATGAACAAATTGTTCGCCACCTTACGAGCTCGAGACGGCGCTGTTGATGGCAGCTCGTAACATGGCCCGCACACGATGCATAAATTCTTTCATCAGCGCTTCAGCCGCCGCGAAAACATTGTCAAATATCCCTTTCATGTTTACCGGCGAACAAACAAGTTTGTTTGGCTCCAGTCAAACGACCCCTTCACATTATTTACGATGTTGCCAAAAAATTACCTACTGTGCGGGCGAACATTACCAGGCACACAAAGGAACATAGTAAAAAGAAGCTCCGAGAATTACTAAAAAAATCTAATACGACGCAGGAAATAATAGACACACGCGCAGGTCTTGAAGAGAAGGTAGGCCTCGCAGGCGCGGCGTCATGTTTAAAGAATCTTGGCGAATTCATAGCTGAAATTTATTGGAGTGTCTTAAAGTGACTTATATACGAAGGCATTTCTATTATTTTTCTACGTTTTTTCACAGTATCACATTAACTAGTTAAAGCCGGATAAAAAAGATATTTGAAATGAAAGTTATTTATATTTATTCTGCCAAATGACAGCAATTACAGCATTATTGTATTAAATACAGTTTTTTTTGTTATTAAGTATAATTAAATGGAGTAAATCAATTAACAATACTGTTTATTTATTTCGAAGGGGAATGTTCCTTCCTTTGCAGGGAGGTAAAACATTGTAGTGTAAAAATGAATTACTTTCAATTAATGACGGGCAAAAAGACTATTATCCCAAATAAAAAAAATATAACTTGGTTTGACTTTGACAATTGTTGATTGGTTTTACTCATGTCACAGACTAGACGTCCATATAAAGCAACTACATCTGACGCTGAAATGATGTCGGGTCTATTTTCTTCTGGCAGTGTTTTAAGATCATATTTCAGAGAAGATGATGTGTTCATTCTGGATAAGGGTTTTAGGGACAGTATAAGTTTACTAGAGGGATGTGGCTTTAGAACATATATGCCAGAATCACTTTTAGAAGGCGAACACCAATTACCTACAGCTCAAGTAAACAGAAGTCGCTGTGTCACTATCTGCTGATGTCTTACCAAACAATCTGGATATGGTGGAAGCCTTAAACATGAATAGACGAACCTCACAATTTCGTAGCATTGCCGCTGATCGCGATAATGTTTTATGCTTCCTAACCCTGGAATATAGAGACTTGATTCTCTTCGCCCTGGGAACGTACCAAATAAGACACGCTCGCTCATAATATGGCGAGCATATACGTCTCCACGGTGGGTACAGAATCGAAGTTTCCAGTGAAAACATTGATTCCTCTGAATATAATCTTAGAGGCACTGGCGTGACAACACCAACAACCTAAGGTCTACTGGTAGAAAATGCCTTAGGCATTTTCTACCAGTAAGTCCGCCTTTGTACAATGTTTTGTGCATAAAGCTTTAATAAATAAATAATTAGAGGTAAAATCACGTCACACGAAGCAATATTATGTTTATATTGTTATAGAAAATGATATCCCTGGTAGGACAGGAATCAGCGAGTATTGTTGTACCTAATTGTTTAGTTGGTCGGCTCACAGTAGGATGTTGCGCTCATGTCATGACGCTAGTCTGGTATTTGGGATGGGTCAGACATCAGCAAAATATTTTAGCACTTGCAGAATTTCTGGATGAAATAGTTATAAGAAAGGATTATAAAGAATAAATATTAATATGAAAAAACTTGTTTTATTGATTCTTATGAACATACTCAATATATTCCATACGCATTCAAGGTTTGTTTTTATTTATCTGAAAAGTTAGCAAGTATTTATAAAATCCCGGAATTCTATTATAGTCCTATTGCTTCAATACCTACCTAAAACAATGCTGACGGTGGCTGGCAGTCTCAGTCCTATTGTACACAGTCATGTAGTAGGTACGTAGTAAGTATACCTAAGTTAATCTATCAATACCCGCGAAACGAGACACAATAGTAAGACAATAACAACGCGGTCCTATGAGACCGGTCGGGGATTCATGAATTAAGGCCAAAGAGTAAGTATTTACACCTTTTACAATGTATTGCATGCTAAAATAACTGGGTCAGGAAAAAAATAATGTAATATTGCCCTTTTAACTTCCTCGAATTTAAATTACCGTAGACATACTACAAAACTTCATGACTGAATTTCTATTAATTCCGGCCTTTTCGAACAAAAATTCTTGCACCAGATAATTCAGAAGTTGACGCCGAGTTTAATAAGATATTTTTCATTTAAAGACGCTAGAATTTAATCTCAGCTAATTTAATGTATAGGCGGCTGCCATTGTTCTTTGCAATTCAACTAGAGTCTCTAACTACGGGTATGACACCTCCTTCCATATGATTATTTGATAAACAAATATGAAGATGGAGAACAACAGACTTGACGCCAGGTATAATGGAGCGCCTTGACGCAGGCGTGATCGATGTGTCAGTATGTCTAACTTCGTCTAATATTGGAACTATGGAAAAACGTCACTATAATACTTTACTCGGATCATAAAATGTAATAGTTAGTATATTGTTGGGATTGTATTGTACTAGAACTTAAAGTAATAGGTATAACTGATCCAAAAAACAAAGACTAAAAAGTGCAATACAACTTTAATTTCGGAAGCTGGTGTTAAATTACAAAAAGACAAAACTTTTATAAAAACACTGGCTTCTGGAATTTAGATGGTTTTTATTCATAAAAAGATCTTTCACTGTTGAATTTTGTATTCGTTCTGCAGTCACAAGTTACCCTATTCGAATTTCAATCTGCATACAGTGACCGTGTATGCAGATATTCAACTACCAGCTCCAAAATAATAACAATCAACACATTCACAATTAATTTATTCATAGAAAGCCAGATTTCCTTTAATATTTAACTGCAAACGTATGAAGCCAGAGACCCTGTGCCGTGTAAAATAAAGAGCAAGCTAGTATTTAAGCGAGGCTAACTTCGCCAGTAATAAGCGGACTGACTGTAGACTGAGAGGCATTAGCCGCCGGCGCAGCTTCCCAGATGATGGAGATGTTTTAATATTATTATTCAGAGAATCGACGGAGCAGCAGTAAGCCGATTGCCTGATAAACCTAAATGAAAATCTGAAGGGGCGCCTTTCTGGATGGCTTTCTTACCAAGCGTAAAATAATATCTTACGTTGAAAATAACTAGCGGAGACGCTACACAACACAGTAATATGTTTGGAAAAATGTCAATAGTTTGCAAGACTCAAAACAAACTAGCAAACGAGCGTACTGAGCTAGTTTTTTCTGTACAACAAACAAAATCTAGGTTAATGTCATTATTATATTCGTAGAACGGAACTTTATGAGGGTTTATAGGTAAAGCGAATATTTTAGCAGTAGCCGAGTAGGTTAACATTTACGATATCATAAAAACAAACTACATTATTGTTCGGCCGAACAAACTATTCTATACTTCATACATACATGATTTAGTTATTTGTTTTTTATAACTACAGTAAAGTCTTATTGAGCCGCGCTCGTAAATATCAAGATGCAGGCACTGATATGCGCCGTTATGTGCCGTTATGTGCCGTTTGCGCCGTTTGTGCCGCTATGTGCCGCGCCAGTGGCCGGTGGTCGCCACTCATACGACTGCTAGACTTCTACATTATGGCCCTGTTGAGTTCCGTTCCGACATTATTGCCTTACATGTTTATTGTTTGTATTTCAACTTTTACCAAAAATATTATACAGTAGGAACTTATAATTTTTTTACGCAAAGGACAATGAACGCTCTCCACGTTTATGATGCTGATGCGGCTGCCGCGGCACTGTAGTGCACCTGGCAAGTTCGCCGATGCAAGTATTGATGGCATTGCTGCTCAGTCGTGTGTCCATGGCAGTAACAGCATTCTTGGTGTTATGGCCGGTCGAACAGGCGGCCCAATATTGTGGCATTGTAAACAGATGAATATCGAGAAGTAATGTTTTTTTTAAATTTTACATTAGGTACTAACATATTTTTTTAACTATATTCGTTTTCGTACATAAAGCGCGGCTTCGTGCGTCTCGCGCCAGTAACAGTGAAGACAGATAATAATATTCAATGCTAATATATGTAGGTACTAATATCCATCTAATATTTAATGCACTCCCTTACATCAAAAAGATTCAACAGAAGAACAAATAACTTCAAATATATGATTTTTAAAACTAGAACCAGAACAGATATCATACTCTGATTTGTTCAAAACTGTCCTCTTACAAGCAGACACGCTTGCGAAGGGAGGTCGCATCGTGCTGTTCCTCTGTAGTTACTCTGGCCCTCCCTTGTCATAATAAATCCTGCATGAAACTGTACGGTGCGGCCACGTCGCCGCGTCGTGTATTAAAAACAAACGAGTGGATAACAACGTCCCCCTTACTTTTATACGATTTTCTTTTCAAGTATAAAAAAATATTGATTGTTCAATAGACAGTGTTTTTTCTTGTTCCCTGTTGGCACTAGTTTATAACAAATTAAAAAATAAAAGCTATTTTTTATTACTTTTATGAAAAGTGACACTTCTTCTTCGTTTCGAATCGATAGTAAACTCGCTAAATTGTTTATGCCCAGTAGGTTGCAATGTTAACTGCAGCATCGAAGACCCTCATTAAAAGTGAAACCAAAACTGCCCATAAATTGACAAAGATCAGTTTGGGGAACCATAATGATCTAATTTTGCTGTCCCTTACAATGCTGTCAACACAAAGACTAAGCAGCAATTCACGGAATTAATTAATTATAATTGTATATCTAATAGATCTGTTTAATTAGGTGTATTATTATGCATGAGTTATACTTACATGTGTATGTATGTTTGGTAAATTATTTCATAAATATTTAATTATAAATGCGTATTATCTTCTGGTCTGTTGATTTAGAGATTAGTGGCCCTGACAACCTACGACCTCCGGCGTAGCAGACGGTGGAACTCGTGAGTTCGATTCCCAAATATTTGTGTGATGAGATGAATCATTTGTTAATTGTCATAATCTATATCTATACTTATACTTATAATATTATAAAGAGGTAAAATTTGTAAGTTTGTAGGTTTGTAAGTTTGTATGTAGGGGGTACTCTCTGGAACTACTGGTCCGATTTGAAAAATTCTTTCAATGTTAGATAGCCCATTTATCGAGGAATGCTATAGGCTACACCATCACGCTACGACCCACGGGAGCGGAGCAGTAACGAAAATTGCGGGTGAAACTACAGGGGACAGCTAGTATTAAATAATAATATTACGATGTTTTTTAAATTATATAAGTATGTTTATCAGTTTTCTAGTACTCATAGCATAAACACTGCTTGATTTGGAACTAAATGGCGTTGTGTAAACGTCGTGAAATTTCGTCAACCTGTCTATTCACCTTCAAAACCACGCAAAACTCTTTCAAACACCACAGTAATTCTCCATTTACAAATCGAATACCAACTCCATAGTACATAGGTAAAACCCGTAGCGCCGTGCGCGCTCACACTGGGGCCGCGCGCCGCCCGCAGCTCAGCTCACAGCTCAACACGTCGCAACAATGTTTAACTCTGCGAGGAATGCTCGCCGCCATATTAGAATGGCAACTTGAATGCCGCCGCTGACAAAGGACCACTGAGCGTCATTCGCGCCGCGCAGAATACGCAATGAGCAGTTTCACGAAATGGTTCACGAGCGATGAGTGAATGAGAGTGTGCTGATTAGCAGGCTTTTGGATCTGTCCTTTGGTCGATTATGGTGTATAAGGAAATGCATTTTGCATTCAATTAAAAGCAGATAGACTCTAGTTAGAAAATGTTTGGCATACACTTTACGTTTGAAGTATTATGATCAAAAATACAACATAGCAACTGCTTTGTTTCAAGTCATTAAAAATATCTTTATAGAGTAAAAACGCAAGCAAATTTAGGTATTTATATAATCCTTTTTAAAGCTAAGTTGTTTGAAAATATTTAGGAATTATTTCAGTGATCTATAAATATGTAAAAGCATACTAAACAGTGAGCTAGTGGCCTGATTAAGTCCCCATTCGGGTATGTTGTCGACTGCCAAGTGAAGTCGTCAGCGGAAGTAACAGCAATTCAAAACACTTTATTATAATTACTCACTTAATTATCACTAGGATACAGTCCCGCAATTAATTCCCGGCGTGTTATACTCGTAATTATCCAATTAACAATTCACTTAATGCGGCACATTAATTATAATCAAAAACGTTAAAAACACAAGCGACGATTTGAATACTAAAATAATAACCAGCAGAATGTAAAAGTATAACATTTCATCGTATAAATAAAATCTCTCGTTACATTTTTGTATTTTTTCTTTCCCTTTTGAATTTTCCACGTAAGCGGTTACACATTAAAATCATGGAGCATGTGAGGTTTCGTATGATTAATGGCCGCTGCCGACACTTAATACAGCCTATTTATTCTAATGCCCGCGAACATAATGTGCCCACCGGACCCGATACAATACAAACCTCATCATAATACATTCATACGAATTTTTGTTCAATGACCATATAAACAAAGTTGACATTCCTATGTCAGTTAATGTCGATGTAGGTACGTAATTTTGAAATTTATTTACAATAGGTACGCTATAACTGAAAATAGCAGGTACTTGTAATATGTTTGGAGGAAACTAATGCATGTGAATAAACGATGGCGTACACAAAGGCCATTTGTGTCGGTAAACACAGCGTTACACTTTAAGTACTAAAGGTAATATTTGGAGCATTTATTAAATTATTTACGCAGCTGTTAACATTGAGCGAAGGTTGCCGCCCACGTCAGCTACGTGTTATGAGTAAATATTTTTACATTGAATTGTGAAAATAATTTAGCAAGTTTTACAGAAATCTGTTTAACGCACAAAAAAAAATTAGACCGAGAATCGGTATTTTTGGAATATCAAAAGTGACAAAAGACAACTCTAACCAAAACGCCTACACCTTGGTAAAATAATTTATAATAAAAAGCAAAACTGTTTTTTTGTTTACAGAAAGCAATCTCAAGAAAGCTACACTACTGTTAAATGGCGATATCTTTCAATATTATCTAGAAATGTGGGTCCTTCTTTATTTTATTATTAAATATCGATTTCGGTAGGATGTGCCTCAGAAGCAAAATCGCGAGAGTAAGTTTCTGTATAATTACCTATCAGGGGGACTTGCACTTATTTTTTTACCTTGAATAACGGGACTTTTTAAATGTTACACAATATATGGCAAGGAAAGTAGATGGAAAAAGTCGAACGTATCGGACTCATGGTTCTGGGAGTCCAATATGTTAGTCAGATCAAATCCATGCTACATTGGAGACACGAAGATAGGACAACATGGCGAAATATAGTCCACAAGAAAGTTATTCGTCGAGGTCACGATCCTCAGCATTGAGAATAAACTACGCAAGTAGGAGGAGGACACAGCATGTAGAAACTTATATGTTTACATATACTGCAAAAGAAATGATGTCGCAACTATGTTCATATTTATCACAGCACACAGCCGCCGGCGTCGCTCGTCGCACTTGTTGACGACCTTCATAATAAAAAGAAAGGAGTTTGTTAAGAATTAAATTTATCTCCAAAAGGTTTTTATTAACCTAATTCAAGGGGCTTAAGCGTAGAACCAGCAGTTTATTACAATTAGGCTTGAGTTATTCAATGTTCCGGCTGCGAGACTTTTTAAATATTTTTATTGGTAGAGAGATGAGAGTAAAGAGGGGTCTCATTCAATAAAATTATCATTTAACATACACCAAAATACTTGGAAAATATGATTCACTTTTGCGTCTTATATAACACAAAGGATATAATCAAACACGGACATTAGGAATGTTGGTACACTTTAGGTACGCTACTCGTTGTATTAAAGAAACATTACATTAAATGCACTGACAACTACGAATAAATTTTAATAAAATTATATAATATCTGCAAATAGCCATAGGTATTTATAAACCCTTGCTGAAGTAACTAAAAAAACCTCTCAACGTTGATGTTCTTTTCTTTTCGCACTTAATAAAAATGCTTTTACTAGGTACTAGATCCGTTTTCACTGAGCTGGCTAGGCGTAGGCGGCGCGGCGGGGCAAAACAAGCGATGCACGGTTTAATCTGCAGCGGTTATGTTGCCAATAAAACGGCCCATCCGCACCGGGCGCGCTCGGCTGCCATGGCCGACAGGAATAGTTCACGTTTTCCATTTCACTTCGGTGGACAAACAAACATACGAGAAAGGAGATGTGTAAATAACTTTGACTGATCCTCAAGGGTATTTTTAAAGGGTGTTAGCTGTTGCTCTTTTTCTTAAAGATATTGCATCTTACTTGTGATATCCTTAAAAAACCGACAGTCTTCCACAGAATCAGTTTGGTATTATAGCCTATTGTTCACTTCCTTATATCTGCGATATGTTGGTGTAAAAAACTCCCTAGTCCACGGGGAAATCACCAACACAACGTAATATTATGTGATTGGGAAGCAAACAAAGATTTTCTTATCTAGATTCTGACCTTAAAATCTAGGCGTAATCGTAAAAATCCCAATATCTCGGAATCCTATCAGCAGGGCTGGAGGGAACGGCGCGCGGCGGTTCTTTTGTTTTGGAAAAATGCGGAGGTATTTTAGTTAGTGACTGCGGTCGCCACACACTACGAGGTGCTGCTTTCAATGATAGGTACAGAGACTGCTCTGCAAACTACTACAGGTCTTAAGCATGCCAAATATATTGAGTAACAGTGAAGACATGAATTGACATTTATTGGTATCACAAGATAATTAGTGTGCTGAAATCATCTTCATTTAAATATGTGTACAGTACTGCTCCATGTATTTACACCTACAAGAAAACCATATATAAACTAAGATTAGTAAACGGTTTCAGAAAACTTTACTTAAAATTGTTTAGCTAACTTCAAGTTACATACAAGATGTAATTTGAAGTAATTGGATCAAATAAATATTACTGACTAGCTGTCCCCTATGGTTTCACCCGCATTTTTTGTTACTGCTCCGCTCCCGTGGGTTGTAGCGTGATGATATATAGCCTATAGCATTTCTCGATAAACGGGCTATCTAACACTGAAAGAATTTTTCAAATCGGACCAGTATTTCCAGAGATTACCCCCTACATATAAACTTACAAACTTACAAATTTTATCTCTTTATAATATTAGTATAGATTACTGTTCCGTAGTGACAATAGCAACAATTAATTACGAAAAGGTTAATGTTATGTATGTGTTAAGTTTACAGTGTGCTTTCACGTTTACTATCAAGAAAAAAAAACTCATATTCAGCACATGAAACATTTCTTCCACATGTCAATCTTGTCTGAAAGAAATATCTGGGTCTTAGAGGCGCGCACGGACTCCGGCGCGTCGTCCGTCACGATACGTCACACGTTATCTCACGCGGCACGTCACGATACGACGCGAACTTTATTGATGACCATTGTGCGCGCTGTCCACCGCCCGCGGCCGCGTGTGGCGCTTTTTCAATGTGAACAGATTTTAGATGTGATGTGATTCTGTTGTTGAAAGTAGCATGAAACTGGGTGTGGAGTTATTGTATGTTGTTGTGTGCTATTAAACTTTTATACGACTTTTAAACAAACGTTGTTATGACTTCACATATTATTTATCAATCTCTGAACAGAAATCAAAACAACTGAAATATTTACGTAATATTTTTCCAAGTAAATCCGTGTATAATAACAACACGAGCCCCAAGGCCAAGTCCTTTTATCCGCCACATAACCTCTCACAAATATTCAAAGCTCTTTTATTCTGAGTGTATTAGATTTTGCCAATGCTCGGTAAACACCACATGGCTACGATTTCTTGCTACGCGTGGTGCTACGGCGTAGCCAATTATGCTACGCCGCCTACGCCATAGTTTGCTACCTTTGTTGATGTGAATCAGTAATTTTTTACTGTGATAATGAATTAAGTTTGTGGTTCTTTTTACTTTAAAGAATGATGCTATTTTTTTAAATGTGGGCCCACCTTCCAGAAGCTATGTGTGATACATCGTTGGATAGGTATTTTTGAGCCGAATAAAATTTACTATGGCCCAAAATTCCAAATCTTAGTCCGTTTCGAGTTGTACAAATGCTTTTAGTTACATTAAGGCACAAAAAGAAACTTTACTATAGGTACAGTATCTATACACTACGTGAATAAAACACAGAAATGCAATATAAACATATACATAGGATAGCTTGATTATGGGCAAAATTAATATTCTAAACAAAGAATGACTTAGAAGTCGCTAAGATTTAGCACTTGGTGCCGTAGTAACTTTTATTCAGCTCTAAAATACTTATCTTAAAAGATATAACGTACAATCAAACATAGCTATAGGAAGATAGGCCTAGCATTTGCATCTTCATTTAGGTAATTTAGGAAAGATAAACCATTTTCTTTGCTGAAATCGACTTTAGATATTTTGTTCCTACGTGAATGATCTGACTGTTGTAGCTTCCGACGTTGGCTATATTGTTCCTAATAGAATGTTGTTGTTGCAGCTTCGACGTGCGCGGCAAGCACCTGTCGGAGGCGCGGCACTGGTCGGCGCCCGAGGTGTTCGGGCCGCGCGCGCACTTCGCCACGGCGCCGCCGCCCGCCGCGCTGCTGGTGCGCGACGTCAAGCGCCGCGACGAGGGCGTCTACCGCTGCCGCGTCGACTTCCGCAACACGCAGACCACCAGCTTCCGCTACAACCTCACCGTTGTTGGTAAGTCGAGGCAACGTCAAGCGACGCTGTAGCGCCATCTATGGCGTCACATAACAACTACAAATCATGCATCGCACAATTAAAGTTCTCCGTGCGATTTGAACAAGTGTGAGTAGATTAGGCAGTCGCCCAAGTCTGACCTTTTTGGCTGGAGGATCCACCCTTTTCAACTGAGGTTTGCTGGACTTTACACTCTGTTCTACATATGTCCAAAATGCAATGCGCTTTTTGAGTTTATTGGTCCTAGGAAGGAATATATTGCCTGCCGTCACGATATCCGAGTCGTTTTAACTGTTAAGGTGCACCATTAGATCATCCTCATTGTCATTTCTGCCGAAAGACAGCCTATGTTGGACATAGTGCCTAGTGTTATGGTGACCGGTCCTATGTTTCTCACATCCATCAGATTCTCCCGACCCTCACCAGGTCGTCGGTCCACCTATGGGAGAACTTCCAATGCTGCGTCTTTCAGTACATGGTAACCACTCCAGAACTTTTCGTCCCCATTGACATCTGTCCTGTGAGAATCTGTACTCGCGCACACCATCACATGTTTCACACCAATAAACGGAAAATCCTCGTATGACGCAAAATTAATAGATACCTAATCAAAATTCAAATAGGACTCAAATTAGGAAATTGGCAATATCTAAATTAGTAGACAATTTAGATATTGCCAATTTCGTTAGGATCGATTGTATTATGTTCGTCAAAATAATACCGTATCGTCATTAGTCAAAAATACAGTTCAGTTATTCACGTCACGTCCTTCCACACGTCTTTTCTAACATTGTCCTTCCCCAAACGTCCTGATTCCTACTTAAAGTTAAACCAAAAAAGTCGTAAGTAAACAGTCGTCTAATGAGGGCAGCATCCCTCACGCGCATCAACACAAACAATTAATCAGCAGTCATCAATTGGCGATGTTGTGTGCCGTACGAACCCGTGCGGCTTAATTGTTGTAGCGCTGTGCTGCGGGAATTTACGCGCACGCATTCTGCGCCAGATATACGACTGCACGACCCAACGAGCCTGGAAGGTGTCTGACTTATGCGAGACTTACTGCGGCCTTTATTGCCGCCGCCACTGACTAACTGCTCTGATAGTCGTCTAATGATCTCACCACTGCTTAGCTGTTTTGTTGCTTAATAGATGGTAGTGGTACTGCTGTGTTTTAGCTAAGTATCTTTTTATTTCACGAACAATAAAAAGAGAAAACAAAACGTAAACATTAATGTTTGCTGTCATCCACATCGTCAGCGCAACAGAATTAACGTGACATCTGCTGTAGACATCATAATTTGAATTGCGAATACTTCCGAGCAGCGCTCGCTGTCGCCGCGCGCGGAGCCGGCGCGCGCGAGGCGGTGATCGAGCCGCTTCCAAACTTTTTGCAGCAAACTCCAAGACGGCGAATAATCGATTGTCGACAAACTTGTGGAATGTTCAATCAATGTTCGCAGTGTTCGGGGATGCTTCATCATCGCTGTTAATTAAATCGATTTATTAATTCTATTAGAGCGCTCGTCACTCAGCAGTTTCGATGTGTGACACCGACTTTTCCAATCGAGTTCGAGAGTTTACTCATTTAAACGTTGGCAAACATGTTTACTGAAATTCGGCGAATAAAGCTGATCAGAATCAGTGACTATGATCGACATCCGTATTGTGTTTGTTTTTACATGCGACAGTTAATTTCAGTAATGTCCTCGCGCTGTATGGAGCGCTCGTGTTTGACAGTTCACGAGGAATGTTTTTCTTTTATATTTGAATCTCTGATGAAGCTTGTGATTTGTTAAAGATATGACACAACTTTGTTTTCAATTTTACGCTTTACAAATCAAGCGTTTCGGTACCTAGCAAAAACATTTATTGATTGATTTAATTATTGAAAGTACATGATATGTATTAACATAGCAATGCAAATTATAAATATATCCACTATTGTTTACAATCATACGTTTTTAGGCTATCTTATATTTACAAACACATTCTGCTGAATTTAAACTGTTTACATATTTGAGATACTCTATTTACCTAATACTAAATGTAATTAAAGCGCGGGATAACCAAAGCAATGGAGTTACGAGTTAACTAATTTAAAATTTAAACACAGCAATGAGTTACAACAAATAACAGAGATTGCACATTCATTTCAACGAAACATAACACTATTTTATGTGCCCTCTTATGATAGTGAGTTTACGAAAATGAATGTTATAGGTATAGCTATAACAACATAGATAAATATGCGATCTTGTATGGAAAGTGTAACTTGATTATCGAAGGATAGAACAAAATATTTACAAGTCGGTGAAGTCAATAAATAGTACGGAAGAAATTTGATAACGTGACGAAGTGCTGTGTGACGTTTATGCTTTGACAGAGTCCAGTATGCAGTTCGCAGAGAGTCAAGCAATAAAAATAGTAATCAAGATCCCAAGAGCTTACTTGATGGTTGAACTTCGCGCAGACTGCAAGTGCCTAGGAACTGTCTCTCGACTCGTAAATTTAATATCTAAAGCCTGTATATCATAATAAATCAGTTGCGCGGTCTAGAATAGTTTGTTTATCGCTCGCTACCCGCTCAACACCTCGTGATGTGTTCTCCACAGGAGATTGCGTCTCTGTGATCGTAATCCTGAATTGATATAGATGTATTTATTCATAATCGTATCTTAGTCGTGTGTGGGTGTATGTTTGTGAAACCTGCAAAGCTGCAGTTACTCCATCTGCACCTGCTGCGTTTGTCTAGGGTTTTCAATAGACCAACGAAGCAGGCGCTGATGGAGCTACAATTACTATAAAAGTACTGACCTAGAAAATACACAACTTAATTCTAAAAGTGTAAACAGTGTGAGTAATTGTCACGTGCCAGGTAAACAGGTGCCCTTCACAAATGCCAAGTAAATGCTAATCGTCGATTGCTGAGTGAAGGTGAGAGGTGCGCGTAAAAATGTCAGCCATGTTTATGTACACGCGTGTTGCCGTAACTCGCATCACCCTGTACGTGCTGCGTTACACAGCTGCGGTAATGTCGGCGATAAAATTCAACTACCTCCTGTAGGTGATGCTTGATAATCAATTGTCGCGCTTAAAGTTTACGAGTGGCAAGTACTTGAGTTCGAAGATAAATCATTTATTATATGGCTACACTGATATACATCACCGACTGATCTTCAACAATAGCAGTGTGTAATGGACAAGAAGTATTTTTACTTGAAAACCACTTAAACCTCGGGTTAACATGAACTGAGTTTTTCTTGTCCTTACCAAGATTTAATGCCTCTCTTTGGTCACGTGCAAACAACGGCAAGAATCAGAAGTTTTTTGAAAGATGGGAAATCATCACGTGACTTCTACCCTCTACGTTCCAGGACCATGGTAACTTTCCGAGGTCTTAGTGAGCATAGGCTCTACTGACACTCTTTGAGCCACGTATCGAACACAACGCGTGGTCAACGACGCTGGCTCGGTCCTTACCGACTGGCTCGACGGTCAGATACCCATTGCTCGTCATCCACGCCTATGGTAACCGAGGATAGCCCTGCAACTCCCAACACCCAGCACGTCTCCTGTCGCGAAGGCTGGAGCGTGAGGATCTCCGATCTCTCACGGTTGCGGTAATCTATTTCGCTAGTATAACTGATTTGGAGAAGGAGACGACTGCTTCCTTTTCAGTTTTCTGTACATTTTTTCCCATTTTCTCATCATTTGAACCTTGCTAAGACTAAATAGAGATTAAATTTCCTACCTAATTCGAATTAATTATTCAATTTTGCTAAGACTTCAATAACTAGTTTTAAAAAAAGTTTATCGCTCAAGTCTTGCGCTTAGCAACACAGTAAGTCCTTCAGTATTTATTATTTATACAGATTCAAAATAGGGCACTTCATATTTTCAAGGCCAGTCATGACAAAATTCCGTGTCCCAGTATCGTATTAATATTGAAGTAGAAAGCAATTTTTGCGACAAAGTGCGTAATTATAATCGAATGAGCCTTGTCCCTCGCTTCAGATAACGGCTATCCTCTAACAAACGGCCCTCCGCGGCCCGCTAGCCCTCAGCTTACCCAAGTATCTTACAACGCCCTCTTGACAAACAATTATGTAGATTTTATACACTTTTGGGCAGTTTTAGACGTTGAACTGGCTACTTTTACAAGTACTTCGCTATGACTGCACAAGTTTAGACTTATAAAGAATTCATTTGTTTAGTTTAGGGTGAAAATTATAAGCTTTTAGGTACCGAGGAAGATATGAATTAAATTCAATTGGCCATTCAGTGTTGCTCTGTCGTTATTATAGATGGTCATCTAATAAAAGTATTATTTTAAAGGTTTTTGGAAGGGTTTTCACTAACATTCTGATGTTTTCAGGATTGCGAGATACCTAACTGACATTTACGCAGACATCGTCTTGAGCAAAAGTTAGTATACATACTAACTAAACAAAAAACTAAACAAAATTAAAATAAACAAAACGAAATAGTACCAACAACAACATAATAGAACAAACAACAACGAATCAAATTCAGGGATGAAATATACGGACAAAACAGAAAATTGAGATACTAATAATATTTTGTGTATTCGCCCGGGTAGGTACCGTACAAGCCGATAGATGTCGTATGCACACGGCTACGGACAGACGGACGGAGCTATTTATTACAGCTGAAGGGTATTGACCGAGATAATATGTGTTGTCCTCGTATTATTGATCCTTGTATTTGGAAACACGGTAAACGTCCTTGGTCTTGATTGACACACGGTCGTGATATTATATCTTAAAGAATTTCTTGAAATAATATCGTGAGAATTTATTCGTGTCCTAAAATATTCATATAGGACACTCAGTACAAGCGTGGCGGTCAAGGTTGAACCATTTACGATTTCTTAATCATTATTTTTCATATCTTTATTCTGAAAACATTAAACCCCATTGCAGACACCTTTTGACAGTTCCAGAACTATCCCTACACCTCTATTCAGCCAAAATGTAGCGCAAGCAAAATAAATCTACTAACTTACTGAATAGAGAGAACTAAACTATATTTGCTAATAAAATGCAACGACTGTATGAACTCGTGTGATCAAGTTAAATATAATGAGCGTGAATCGCCCGGTCCCCGGGGAGCGCGTGTAATCGTGCCGAATATGGCGCGCATTAATTGGATCCCTTCCCGGCGCCGGCCGTGCTCCTCATTACGACAATCGAGTTTAGTGCCGATTCTATTCGATATCGAAAAGCAATCTCATCTGCCCTCTCCACTCACTGAACAATTAAAAAGGTAGAGACTAAGACTCTTCATTATCTTCCACTGTGACACCTCCTGCTTCAGAGGACCGGGAGTACCGTCCAACTTAGTTTTCGTGAATAAAACATTAGGCAATAAGCTAAACTGATAGCTAACTTGTAAAAGCTAGTTTATGTTAAAGTAGTACAAACATTTGCAATCTTGAATCTCGTGGTAAATTACGTGTACAATTTCGAACTTGTACTAGAGGCCGGTCCGCCCACAGACGAACAGTGCAGCTCCTGGGAGGCCCGACGCCAGCACAGAGGCTCACAACGTAGTCGATGGTCGCGCCGTTCCATTTCACGGTAACTTTAGCAGGCTTGTTTGTCGTCCGTCGCCTGGAACGTGTTACATTCGTTATTGGACGCGATCGTCTCACAATCGAGTTTTAAACTTTAAATCAGTTTGCAGTGAGCGGCCCCCGAGCCTCGGGTCGCGATCTGATTACAGACTGTTGTCTTTCTATTAGCCTCTGTCGTTTTTGAACGGTGTCGAACGAATTTCAATGCAGATTATGTCACTCTTCGTTATCAGTTTAAATTGATTTCAAACATTTCTATTCCTTATCGTTTTAATTTGCTACTCGCGTACTTAAAGGGTTGATCGCTTTTCCTCTTAGCGCCTACTTTAATCTGTTCACAATGGAGCTTGTCGGATAAAATAAACCTAAATCTGAAAGAGCAATTTTGTTAGAGGATTTAATGAATAGCCTGTATCTGACAAACTGATCGCTAGAGGACATATTTTGTTGGGAATTGGGGATTCCAATAAAAAGCGCTGTAAAGCTGGCAACGGTTTTCACTGACCAGAGTCAACCGTTCAGTCCAGTATTAGAAGCTAAAGTTAGATTGGACGAGCGCTGCCGCTGCCCGCTGCCCGCTGCGTCGAATGTAAAACCCAATTGGGCTTTGATGCTTTAAACGACGCCGACCGAAATAGCCCACCAGCGTGGCGGAATGGACACGCCTGCTGCTGCGTTCCAGTTGCGTGACTTTGAACCCTATGGTGTTAGATTAGAGGCTTTGTGGGTGCAGCAGCGCGGCGCCGGGCGGCGGGTAGGCCGATGCTAATCGGACGGAGCTGTTAGCGATCACCTGCGTTGTATTGAACTGATTAATTGCTATTGGTTCCGGCAGCTCTCGTCCGATATTGTTTTACGTTTGATTTAATTAATTTGCGCAGTTAGATATATAATGTAACGTGCACCAAACGTTAATTAATAGGGTCGTCAGTTAATTTTATAATGACCTCGCGTTGCTGGCTTGAAATTAAGCCAGCGTTTTAATGATTTAATTTAAAATACTATTTTAGCTGCATTACATTGCCAAACTAGAATCTACATAAAAACTATTTTAAAAACTAAGAATAGAACTTTTCGTGCAAGTTAAAACTATACGGCATATAAATTATAAAAGTGTAGAAATAAAAATATCTTCGAAAATATTTGCAGAAAATTAGGAGGTTTCTCATATATTAGTCGAGTGAATGCGTTTCTGGTGTTAACTGCTTCTAGCCCCGTGTGGGAATGGACAGACGTCCTTGCTTTCAATTGTTCTAGCTAGTATGAATATTTTGGGGAAGCACACGGTTGTCGGAACGCTCTTAAAAATAGTCCCTGAAGATCCTTTAACAGAAGTTTTGTTTACTTTTATGGTTTTAGTTTTTCCTAATTTTATTTTATTTTATTTATGGCTCTATAGGAAACAGTTTCTTCGTAAAAAACAGTTTCGTAACCCCGAAAAAGAATATTCATTTACATCATAAAGTCTTGTATAGCAAAAGGAAAACCTTCTTATTATGACATTACGTTTTCCTGGAAGCTTACAGCTCAAAGTGAACACACTCTGTTTAACCTAAACGTGGCACCTAGACAACCTTCGATGTCGGCCGCAAAGAGGCTGCTTAGTCTAAAAATATTATATTTTACCAGAAAATTGCGTAAAAGGTAAACGCTACAAATTACTTGACACAACTTTTTCATAGCGAAGCTTAAATTGTTTATGTGTACTTGAAGTAGAAGTCGTTTTTATGTAATCCAAAGTGAAGTTGGCGGAGTGTGGCGGCGTGAGAGGCGTGAGTGGCGTGAGCGGCGTGAGTGGCGTGGGACTTGAATAAATCCTCCTTAGAGAGGCTTAAGCATAGATTGTGGTCCAGGGGCGGCGCGGGGAAGCAGACGAGATTAGTTCCCCACAAAAATACTGACCTCAAGCGTTTTTATTGATCAACTGGGAATCAAAGTGAAGTCACATCCAACACATAACGATATATTGCTAAGGGATTTTTCTTTACTTTAAACCTGGCAAGTACTTGTCATATGTCTACCAAATAAACTTTAGGAGTAATCAATCCAACCCTTGTCTGTGTTAGGTAAAAAATCTATTAATCTGAATTATATTTTATCATTATTGTTATTTATTTGGTCTTTCAGCATAGCATTTAACATCGCATTTTTATTTATCCTAAAATTCTATACAAATTGTTAATAAAGACGACTATTTTGGGATGTTCACTCACGTATTTATTTTGTTGCAGTTCCTCCCGAGAAGCCGGTGGTGGTAGACCGCTGGGGCCGCGTCATCAACACCACCACACTGGGGCCGCACGAAGAAGGGGACGACGTGCTGCTCACCTGCCGAGTGCTCGGAGGTACGTGTTTTGAGGGACTTACACTGCCCGAGGCGGCCACGGCGCTGTAGAGACTGCAAGCACTTCAACTAAGCAAGGAATTTCGTAGTTACCAAGTGAACTTACTCGTACTAAATGTTATTACTCAAATTATTTCCAAAATCATTCTAAATTCAAGGTACTTCTCACAAATTAATCCACTAAGGAACGAAATTCTGTATCTTATACAATACATCTACCATTGTTTATTATCTTAATTAATCCAAACACAATGTTTCGAGCCCAGCCGAACGGCGGCAGTTTCAATCAGTTCCATCTCGCAAATTTACTCAGATCTAATAAATTATGATCCGCGCACAATGGATTAGCCTGATGAATTAATGTATCCGGCTCGAAGGACGCCGTGATGAATTCCTAATAAATTGTTTGAGGAACAGGTGGCCGAGCTCCTGCAGCGGATTGTTTCTGCGGCTCTCGCTGTACGTCTAGTTAATTCAATTAGACCAGCATTTAGTAACACTGCTTCGTTTGTTGCTTAGAACTGGAATCTTAGAATTACTCGTATCTTACATTAAAAAACGATATTTATATTGATAATATAATCAATTTCAAGTCTGGAGCAAGCCCTAATATAACGCACCTTTGTGCACTGGCAACATGTCAATATTGGATGTAATCAACTAAGGAATCTACACACAGGCCGACGATACCACGACACAGCCTGCACAAATACGGTGACCGTGTGTAGGTCATCAGGTGTTAGGTTTACCTACTATCAACATTTTAGTTAACTGTTCTCTGGTCTTTCTTCCTTTTATCCTTAAAATTTTGACAATTTCACTGCAACAAATCTTACTGTTCAATACTCCATTATTGTTATATTAGATAGTTCTCATCTCAGTAATAATTTTCATATAACCGTTTTCTCAGTTCATCCATTATTTTTTCGTTCATCTCTTCTCCCATGTATATCTGAGCAACAATGTACATATCCATAGTGTGCTAACCGATGTCTATGTAGTATCTTTCAGGTAGTCATCCTTTGGCCTATAAATCTCGATATTAAGCTGTGATTAATATTCATAAAAAAACCGCAGTTAATACTATGTTCAGCAGAATTTAATCCCCTTGACAGTTATACTAGAACTTTTTTCAGTGGTTGCTGTTTTATGTTTTTAGAAAGCAAAGGAGAAATAATATCAGTAATGCTTGTATCATTTACATTTTACACAGTATCTGGAGCACAATGGCTCATAGTCATAAGTGCGTTATGAGGAACGTTACGAGCGCAGGCAGTTCGTACAATAACTGTATTGTGTGCGTAACGGCCATTACGCGGAATGACCGCATCTCAGGCGCTGCTGTAAATACCCGGCGTGATCGTAACGTGACGCTCCGTCTCACACCTGGCCCGGCCGCACTCCCGGGACAAGAGGGACGCGAGGTCTATTGGCCAGCTGGGATTTTATAGAATTTGGTCCTTATATGCGCTGTTTTTTGGCTACAATAGATGCATGCATCAGTTTTTATAATTGACACGGTTGTAAGTTCCTAGTCTGTAATATACAATAATATATTCCAAAATTGCTCTAGACATCATGAAAATTACCTACATCATTATACAGATATAACGCCCCGCAACATCTACCATTTTAATATATTTTAAAGAAGAATATTAAAAAGTTTGGCAGCAAGCTTCGTACACTTCCAATAGGTACTTAATACAACAAAGTGAATCAAAATGAAAACTCTCTTGTTATTATAAAATTCCTTTTCAAATTCTATTTCCCCGAGCTAAAAACTCAACCGCAACACAATCTCTAGCGACCACTTTACGTTTGAAATAAATTTCAAAAGCAGACTTAAAATAATTCAGGATATAACATTTGTAGGCTACGATAATGTTCATCTGGAGCGTTGAATAAAAGAGTAGCTGCTCCACTCGTGGCGTGGCGCGTGGATGCTGGCGGGGCTTGTAGCTACATCAACAATAATATGCTTCTTGTTTTTACGACGTCACAGCTCAACAAAGCCCCGCTATACATATGTGAGTAGCACTTTAAGGCGTGTTTCAAATTTTCATTTCAATCTTAGAATTAAGAAATGCGACGTGTAGGTACGGTAAAGTTATAGGCGTCGATGATCGTAAACTTGGTTTTTACGTCATGTTGGTGCTGCCAGTATACCAACGCTACGTACATGTAATGTCTCTGTTATTTAGGAAGGTGGATATAAGATAGATGCACCTGCCGCCACCATGACAAAAAATACCAGCTGCTTAGTTGAGGTGACCTTTTTTTATGGTAGGGGAATCATTCAGATTTACCGTGTCCGGTGAGGATCTGCGTCATGCGGAATGAGAGGACGCCGTGATCTCTTTCCAACCACTCCTCAGTTGAGGTGACCTGTGATCAAAATCATTTACTGTCACTTTTCTTCTCGAATTCTTTTTTATATTTATAGATAGTTAATTTATGCCAAGCAGATTGCCACGATGATAAAAAATAGGGCAATAAAATGCTATTAATTAGGACTTGAAACGTGCATAGGCAATTGCGCACTTGCGACACTTCAGTATTTGTGTTAACCGTATTTAGAATCCGAAATAGTCCTTAGTCTTAGTACGTACTCTAACTCCAATTCATATCGATACATTGAAAGAAAATTCTCTCTGGTGAAATCTTGGAAGGTGGCCGGTGTTTGCGCACCTCTACACTCGGCTACACAGGAACGCTTTTATCGCCCCCACTCGCTTCTTGCTCACATTTATAAAATGCTCGCGAGAACTCACGAAAAACAAGCTTTGTTTATACTTAGTTTGTTACTTGGAAGTCGCTAGTGACTGTCGTGGATTTCATATAAATACTGACTACTGTCCCCAGCAGTTTTATAAATATGCCTGTGTTAATTCAGGATATATCTATCTTGACACCAAACTTCATCCAAATCTGTTCAACTGTTTGAGAGTACAAGAGTAACAAATATAATATAAGCGTACGGATAGCGTCATCTGCTGGTCACCCTCTTTTCTAAGGTATTTTAATGTGAGAGACCCAATAGATGCAGATGTCTACACATTATAAACTTTCGCCTTTATAATGTTTGTGTGATATGTAGGTAAACTAAAACTTTTAGTTCAGTTATTTCTGTCAGTTCTAGCTTTCGAAAAGACTTTATAGTGGGCTCCCCTGAGTCGCACGGTGTACGGCAGCTCGTGGTCACAGTGCCACTGTCTTTGCCGGTGGCGGACAAAAAGTCCACAGTCTGAGTCGCTCTTGCAGCAGAACTCGCCAGTCAAGTTTCTGTGTTTTTTTTGTGATGGGTTGGCTGCCTCCTTGACACTTTCTTCTTCGAGTGGGATAGACCCCTTAACGATTTCACTTTCCCGTGGCCTCCTTCGAAGCCATCACGGTCTCTCACAAAAGCAGTCCCTTTTTTATCCAGCTATCAGTCTTGGCCTGGTTATTGATGTTATTGATAGGCCAGTATTTTACATGGAGCCAATTCAAATTCAAACTTTTTTTCACTTCCGAAGTCCACTTACCACGTCAGAAGCTAGCGTACGATTCCAATTGGTCTTTTCCTATAGAGGAGAAGCGGTGAGAATCTCCATCGTTACTCTTTGAAAAATTAATACTTTTACAATATTTTCAGATTACGATATTAATAGAGGGATTGCTATAATATATTATCTCGCTTCTAAATCCTACTAACCGGGTAAAACTGGACAAGCGTTGCTTAACCCTCGAGATCAGCCATCCGGCTGTTGTTATTCAGCCTCGGTCTCCTGATCCCGGAATAACGATAACAGAAACAATAATATTGAGACAGAAACGGAACTTTTGACATCGGAATGTTCCGGCGCTGCATATTGTACATTCATAAAGTGCCTCGAGCCTTTGTTCTCCACGCGATGGAACATTTTAATTTCATAACAAAAATACGACTGCTTCAAATGAAAGGAGAAAAGTCAAACACAACATTGTAAACATAAACTTGCTAGACGAAGTTTATATTAAAACTCTGTCATTATAATTTTGTAGTGAAATTTGATTTTTAGTCGAGTTAGTAAACTTTAAGGTAATTTTAATTCTTACAAAATAAAAATGAACTTTAAGTTACGAAGATATGACATTGTACAAATTGTTATTCTAAACTCATTCTGAGTAAGTAACAGATACATTTTTATTTATATTTCTTCAAAAATTGGAAGTTCGCATAAGTAAGATAACAAACTCATAACATAACACATCAGTATAATTATTTTAATTAGAAATTAAATATACCGTAATACAATACTTGGAAAAATACTTCGGTATATAAAAATGTTGTCACTATACTAACATAAGTCTATGAATGCACGGAGCGCCACGGAGTTCCAGTGAGCACACTGCGCCAACCTCAGGGGTACATTTTCCTTCCCTCCTGCTCGACTGTAGACACTGAAACGCTTTTATCTGAATAATCACGATTCAGTGGCTCCTGTACGTATCGCGTATACATTTGTGCGAGCTTATTACGCACCGAATCAATCGCGCGCCATTCAACGAGCGGCCGAAGTGACGCTCACGAGGCTGCCGATCAAAGTGACGACTATATCATACATGACATGTTACATAAACAACATGAATTAATTTCGCCCCTTGGAAATAGATTGACCTTCAGCGAATTTCAGATTATCCGCTGCCTTGAAAATTTAACATTGAACAGTTGACAGCGCCAAATGCTGCGTACAGTTAATTAATATAACGGCGCCTTATTTCCCTGCCATTCCAGACAATTTTCGCACAATAAAAGACTGCCTCGTAAATATTTTCTCCTTCCTAATTAAAGACAAAATATATTAGTTAACATTCGAAAGTCACAAAGTTAAAATCTCAATCAAACTGGATTTTTAAAGATGTCGGTCTACTGTCACAAAGCGAAATTTGCATTGACGGCAGGCCACCGCATTTACATAATCGAGAAATTGATTGAAGCGTATTCCCTAAAAATACGGACGAGAGAAAAAAGATATTCAATTCTTGTGAAGGCAGATGCCTTTCTAATGATGGCAGCTCCGAGGGAGACTTTGTTTTCTGACAGCGGAGAGTTTTTATCGGAGAGCCTGTTGCTCCAGCAGCGGGAGTGTGCGGCCGACGGCACGCGGCGACGCCTCCCTCAACACAATCAATTTGGACACTTACCGAGGGTGAATACTAATACATGTTTATTGCTAAATATTGCAAACATGTTTTGTTACATTATTTATTTAATATCCTCTTGCTCTAAGTAATTTGTAATAAAGTCTAGACCGGGGCTGCGATCGAAAGATAATATTGTGAATGGCGACCGAGCGCTCGTGCTTCGACTTTAACAAATTAATAAATCTTGACGGACGGCCACGAGCGGCGCGGCGGCGGCGGGCGCTCAGTTTGTACAGTAAACACCGAAATCCAATACAAAGAAGCGTCGACGTTGTTTATCAAAGGGAAAAACAAGCGAAACAATAAGCCGACCGGAAGCTCTCGCCCTACGACTTTTGATTTAGAAAACGTACCGCCCGAGCATCGGAGCTAGCAATAAATTAGGCCGAGGGCACAATAGACCCCTGACCCCGTTCCGCAATTATGAAAAGGTGAATGAAAACTGGTTCAATTTTCTGCAGACAGTGAGGTGAATAGTTTGTTAGTGACCGGGTCTCGGCCGCCTCGCAGAAGCACATCGCCGCGCGCTGCTCGGGCTTAGCTCTGTACGGAACCGGTTTCGGGAAACGTTAATTTGCGCGCCTCGGCTCCTGTGTGTAGGCAGCCTCACACACTCCCGCAGTAATACGCTGCAACAAGCTCCTCTCAATGCCCTCAATCGCGGGCACATCGGAAGCGTGTACAAACGTGTATTTAGTACACAAATCCAGATTAAATTCATTGACATTTCGAATTAGATCTTCGTACAGTGCTTGAAACTTGAACTAATTCAATTTGGCCAGAGTGGATCCTTGGGTAGTGCGCGGTGTCCGGGCCCGAACAAAAGCGCACACACTCTACAAATAAACAAGCAAACAAAGGACAAAGGACCACTGCGCTGAAAGAGAATGCCTTCACTGAAATTTATTTACGTACCGGAGGACCAATGAAAGCATTGGAAATTGCGTTTGACGTACTGTAATCGTTATGTTTGCGTTTCGGAGTACGAGTGCCTGGAAGATGTTTCGTTTTATTTAAAGCACAAAGCCTGTTTGTAGTGGCGGATTGAAAGAAATAATTTGTAGTTGGGCCCGCTTTACCTTTTACTAGATGAGGTATTTTCTGAGGGTCTATGTATTTACAGTAGTGATGTTTTTTTATTCGTTGTGATCTCTAATCATTTCATCACGGGCTACTTTATCTAAATTGAATTGTTCGTATATCAGTTTGTAAATAAATATTGTGTTGTAATAAAAATGTGTAAATAATATCTGCACAACGTATAGTAAATTGTAATGTAATGTAGGTGATTGAATCTTTATAACTATGGGTATTCCAATTCTAAAATAAATTAATTTCTTGGTATTAGTAACCCTGATTGTGCAACCACTTTACCATGCTTAATATTTATTATTTGTGTATCAAGGCAAAAACCTCTGTTATTTATTAATGGATAAACTTCTGTGGTTCTATCTACAAGTACCGAGCTCGTCCCACAATCTTTACCCGGCTATAGCGGGATGTCCCAAAAATTTACCATTAAAAGCCAAATATTAATTTCTATCTCTTTTTTCCTAGGTCGTCCCGAGCCGTCGGTCCGCTGGCTGGTGAACGGCGTGCTGGTGGACGAGGAGTACGAGCACAACACGGGCGACGTGATCGAGAACCGCCTGCTGTGGCCCGCCATCCGCCGCGCCGACTACGCCGCCGTCTTCACCTGCCAGGCCACCAACTCGCACCTCGTGCCGCCCAAGGAGCTGTCGCTGGTGCTCGACATGTTTTGTAAGTACAAATACAATAGACATTAAGCACTTAAACTAAGTTAACTTAACTTCTCTTCTTCTCTGAACTTATCTTCTTCTTCTTAACTTTTTGCATTAAGACTTTGCTTTGGCATTAAGTCCATCTTTGTACATTGCGTTTCATAAAGACTAAATAAATAAATAGAAATACTTTTATTATCATAACTTCTGTAAAAGAAACACATGTTACCTACATTTTGTACTTTTCTTGATAAATTAATCAAAATCAAAATCTCTTTTTGATAAATTAAGAAGTAATTCCAGGCCTGTGCACACTAAGTTTTTAAACGCACGGTTGACGTGCGTTTCTAGCGATACAAACGCGACATGCACTCGAGTCAGATGTAGCCTGTAGACCTGTAAGATAAAAGCGCGCGGTCATGTCTAAAACGCGCGTCAACGGTGCTTTTACGTGGTGTGCCCAGATCCCTAGACAAACCACGAAGGCACCAAGATATGAACTCTGGAGTGTGTTCCACAGTGAGACCTCTGACGGTGGAGATCAAGAAGCCAGCAGAAACGGGTGAGGGCGGCGTGCTCACCGCCGAGCGCCGCTACGAGGTGGCGTGCGAGTCCGCCGGCAGCAGACCTCCGGCTGTCATCACCTGGTACAAGGGCAAGCGCCAGCTTAAGAGGATAACGGTCAGTGGACTTTTCGTTTATCGCAAGCTAATGAAACCTTTCTAGCATCTCAAGAAGCGCAGCGGGGTACTATGGTACCTGGAAAATAACGAATTTTCCCCTCTTCTCTCTTCTTCTGTGTCGTTACACTCTTGGCAGAGTGGTGAGGGCAGCTCTCCGGAAGCTGTTAGGGTACGCCGCACAACTTCCCGCCACTTTTGCCTGCTGGCAGTCATCCGGGCGCACTCGTTCAGTGGGCCGCCAACAGCTACCTTGATCTGGTCTGTCCATCGCATCGGCGACCTGCCACGCGGCCTAGTCCCGTTCACCTTCCCTTGTACAACAAGGCGTTCGATGGAGTCACTTTCGCGTCGACATATATGGCCAAAGTATTTAAAAATACGACTGCGCACCAACCTAGACAAGCGCTCCTTGACGCCCAGTTCCTTCAGTATGAAAGCGTTTGTTCGAAATTCGGTCCAGGAGACCCCGAGCATCTTCCTCCAACACCACATTTCCAGAGCGTCAATCTTTTTGGTCTCCGTTTGTCGCAAGGTCCATGTCTCCGCGGCGTATAAAAATATGGGAAACACTAATGTTTTAACGAGCCTGGTCTTCGTGGCTTTAGTTACTTTCCTGTTCTTCCATATTTTCTTGAGCTTATCCATTGCCGCCCTGGTCAGAGCCATTCGTCGCTTGATATCTTCAATGCAGTTTCCCTGATTTGAGATAAGAGCCCCTTTGCTATTTGGGTTACGTCCGGCAAATTGTTGTTAGCTCTGTCGACAATCATCATCTTGGTCTTGCTACGGTCAATCTTCAAACCAAATTCCATACTAACATTTTCCCCACTGTGTACTAATAAAGGTACCCTACCAAACATCATTATCTCCCTAGGACTGGAAGCCGACCCCTAGCTAGTTGGACTTTTTCCCAACTAGCTAGGGGTTGGTTACCTAACATAACCTAACCAGATGCGTTTGAATATACGAGTTTTTCTTGCAGCGACTGCCTATCAGGTCTCCACAACCCAGTTACTGGGTAACACGATACTCCTTGAATAGACTGATATCAGATTTTCGGACGTGTAACTTATGATGACTATTAAAGATTTACAAACGACAACCGCGACCAACGGCTTTACATGCTTTTCGAGGCACAGGTTGTCAGTACATATTGTCCTAGATAAACTATTTCATTTAGAAAAGGGACTTGGTCGGAAGGGGCCATCTCAATTAAAAAGTAGGCCTATGACTAAATAGACCTACTTTTTAACTGAGACGGCTAACGTAGTAACGTTATCCAAAAGCTCTAAGTTTGGGCCGATGCTAAACAGCTACAACCCTACTCAGGCCATCTTAGTTACCCAGTAGACGAGTTATATCTACAGGTATTGGCTTGTCAGTCACGGCAAACGCAAAGGACCTAGCTTTCAAGGCTGATTTCAGTTCTGCGAAAATTAACTTTGAAAGGCCTAATTGGATGCTGGCTATTAGGTACTATTTATTATTGAATACTGCTGTTACAGGTCTATGCTTTGTTCTATTAGTACAATCAACCTATTTATTTAGTTAAATTATTATTAATTAAGTATAAGAAATTCTATCCGTACCAGCCACAATTATAGATAGATTTGAAATTTTATCTAAACTAATAATTGGTCCATGAAGATAATTAGACTGCTCCTTATAGGCGTCGGGCCGCACGCATCATATAGTAGAGATAGGAGCTCATTCCACGTGGATCACTGCCCACTAATTGCTAGTTGTAACTCCCGGCGCTGCCCGCATTATCGGATTACTGCAGGCTCCACTCGCATGCTTGTGTGCACTTCAATGGCTGTTGTGTCAATGTTATCGTATTGCAGAATTAACCACGTTCATTGCATCCTGTTCTCGGAAAAGTCCTGCTTTTTAACGTTTTTACACAAGTCAAAAATGTTATATTGACCTTTCCGACATTCTATATTCAATATCAACTGTATTATAAAAGATAAAATAACATTTTAAGAACTTTGTGTACTGGATACGCCATAAAAAGAGTTAACGTAGGTCGTAGCTATCTCCTTTTTCACGGACTAACAAATATAAGCACTAGATTTAACTTCCAAGCCATTAGATTACTTGGCCCACGCGTTACATAAAAAATATCGGATAAAAGGCAACCATCTTTGTAGGGATTTTTTGTACTTTACAACTTCGTAATTGATTACAATCTAGGCTAAAATACTTAAAAGAACTTTTTATACGTTATATATTTATTTATTCATTTTATTATACTGTAAATATAGAACGTAACGTATGTTAAAACTAAGAAAGCTCCTTTTACATGTTTACACTTCTTGTAAGGAATAACGCAATTTGAATATTCGCCTAATCCTTACAAATATACTATAGGCTGGTATATACTTACTAACTGAGATGTCTAACTTCTCCCGAAGTCCGCCGTAATACCGGCCACCTGGATGTAAATAAATCACTTTTTCATAAAACAAAGTTTGCGTGAAGTAGGTCAGTGGCGGCTGTTAATTGGCGCCGATGCCGCTAATCCAGCTTGCCGGCCTGCCAGCCTGCCAACCGGCCGGTCTATGGCCGCGACTAATGGAGCGGCTGAACATCGCACAAGTTCGCGGAAGAATCGCGAACTTCGATAGTGCGGCCCAATGCCTCCGTCCGCGTCGAGACGGTCTACGGAATTAATATTCTTAAAAATGTTGTAGTTCTCCGGTATTTCAACTTTGCTTGGAATTTCGAAGGCAAAATAAAATGCATAATTAAAAGTAAAGTATTTGAGTCTTAATATTAGTCAAATATAATTTATTAGATAACTAAATTGCCCTTCGTAAATAAAGAGAATAATTATTCTGAAACAACTCACCTCGGTACCTAGTTAATTTAGTCAATATTTGAACTCCTCTCAAATATCTCCTGGATAAAGTTTTAAAACGTTGGCCCACTAACAGCCAATCAAAGTTGGGAGCCCATCCCCACATGATCACCGGATAATTAATACCCCGCAGCGCTGAGCGCTCAGCGGTCCAGCGTGTTCGTCTAGCGCGCGCTGCAGTGAACAGCGCTGACAGCGCCGGCCGGCGGCGGGGCGAGTTTCATCTAACTTTGTCTATCGATACACAGTACTTGAGGCATGATACCAAGCAGAGCTCGGTGACTCTAAGTTATTCCAATTTGACACGAAGCCTAAGTACCTATCTACTTAATATTTTTCGGAACTAGGTACCCAATTATATTTGAATGAAGCTTCTAACTGCATTGTTAGTGCCGTAGTCACTTCATGAGACCAACGGCTGAGCGAGAGGTCTTTGGTTTTAATATTAGGTTTTTCCATAACGAATTTATCAGTAGCAACTCAAAGTTTGAGCGGAGATGAGAACGTTAATATGGATGTGTAGGTATGTGGTGTGATGAGAATGAATAAAGTGAGAAATTACCAAGTATATTAAGGGAAGTTTGTGAGAAGCGCCATTGACTGAATAGTTGAAAGGAAATCGTTTGTATTGGTATGACCATGTGAAGAGGAGAGATGAAACGCATGTAACTAAAAGAGTTTTGAGTATACATATGGATAGAAGGAGAGGGAGAGTTTGGCCAACTAAAAGATGAGTGGCTTGTGTGAGAAGTGATATGAAAGAAAAGGGAGCTAGTAATAGCGAGACAGGTGACAGGACTGAATGAAAGGAAAAAACGTGTCACGCGGACACTAAACTGTGATCAGTGCAGGAAGATGACGAACAAGGTAAAGGAACAGAGAGTGCGTGTATGTTTCCCTATACATTGCAGCACTATAACAATGGTTTAATTGGGAGTGTTATGAGTATTGACTTAGATATTTAGCAGATGCATAGAGTTCGCTTAAATAACCTGATTTGGTAATTGTTGTTGGAAATATTTTTGACTACTTCGTAAATATCTATAAACAGTAGCTTCTACAAACCTTGCAAGTTACTACTTAATTGTCTCCTTTGTTTCCATAATTCTGGCGAAATATGAGCTCGGTACCAAAAACTTAGTATTAGCAGTATGATAGGTTGGCAACAGTGTCGGTTGGAGCCGGGCCAGCGGCGCCGGACGTCCATCAGGCGGTAATGACCGGCGTAAGCGCGGCTCGTAAAGACGCCGGCCGCCGGCCCGCCCGGCCGCTCGTTACTCACCGGCTCCCGGGTAAGCCGTGACGCCGCATGCGCCATTGATTCCGGCTTCATCATCCGGATCATATCTGCACTCTATTTATCACTATATCTGAACTTTGATGCGGTATTTCATTCGTTAGTGACCCATCCTTTTTTGTATACGACGTTTTTTATGAGATATACGAATTTATTAGTCGTGTATTTTATAGCTACTGCAGGCTTTGCCAAATTGATAATTTAAATTCGTTATTAGAAACCGCGACGCTATTAGAAAACTAATCCATTGTATGGAAATGATATCATCTCAATGTTAAGTCACGTGGTCAAAACAAACTAATCGAAAGTTCATAGCCAAGTTCACATCGTTCAAAATTATAGAATGAAATGATTACATTTCTAAATATTGGTTTTACGATGGGTTTGTGACGACAATGTAGACCAGTTAATATTGTTCCAAGAAGCACAATTAAAATAATAATAAAAAGGAGAGTCGAAATAGAAAGTTATCTATGAATCCGTGGAGACCATTCACATTATCCATACTACTATTATTAATGTGTTACGCTCTCTTGGGTTAACTGCTGTACTGGTTTTGATGAAATTACGTAAAAATAGTGACGAGTTCGACTTCGCGTCTGCAATTACCAACATCCAAATGGACTAAACCTCTGGCAGAAGATGAAATGATATCATCTCAATGTTAAGTCACGTGGTAAAAACAAACTAATCGAAAGTTCATAGCCAAGTTCACATCGTTCAAAATTATAGAATGAAATGATTACATTTCTACAATGTTCATCGCTACATCCAATAGTTTTATGTTAAGTTATAATTTTGACAAGAGCTAACGAAATGGCTAACTTAACGTTTTCTAAAATCGCTTACACCGATCGCAGAAAGAGATTGGATACGAAACGGTCATAACTGGACCCTAGCCAGGTTCAGACCTAACTGCTGATATCTTCAACATTATGAAGCGGTGGTAGGTGAGACTGTCACGCTGTTGGCCTTATAAAAATTAAAATTTTACTTGACACATTCGTTTTTAGGACGCTATTTTCTGAACAGGCATCAAATTCATACCTACACTTGACAATGCTATGCTTCGTACCTAAATAAGTATAGAGAAGTCGGTAGTAAAGTCACATGTATCGGATTTAGTGCTTCTAAACTAATTTAGGAAACTCATCTCAGTTTAGGAAATAAATAAAGTTGTAAGTGAAGCTTAAACGTAACAACATTTGAGGCCATCGCGGATGCAATCAAACTATTTTATTAACGCAGCTCAGCAGCTTTGGCACTTATGTATATAAACGGTTTTATGAGACAGCTATGGCATGTTTTACTAAGACTAGGCGGTACTTAAATCGAGACCATAACAAAAGTTATTAGATTTTCCAGTTGGTTTAGTACCTATACCTAGGTACCAAGAGTTGAAATCCAAGAGTGCAGTTCCTTGTTATATGGTTGTAGCCAAGTTTAACCTATCACATACCCACAAAACGAGACACAATAGTAAAACAATAACAGCGCGGTCTCATAGGACCGGTCGGGGATTCATGAATTACCAGAAGATGGACGTTATCCTATATTTTTCATTACTGTAGGGGTAGTATTCGGTTCTTAGCGACCGTGACCCGCGAACGCGACCGGATCGCGCGACCCACTAAACAAGCCAGGCGACCGCGTCGCGCCACCGGTGCTATACTAATCCATACTAAGCAGTGGGTCGCGCGACCCAGTCGCAGTCACTAAGAATCGAATGCTACATATAGGTTTATTTTTATTATTAACTTGACTGGTCTACACTGTCCTCACATACCTACCTATTAATACAGTAAAACCAATTTTTTTAAAGAGTGACCATGGAGATTCTTTTCGGGTCTTTTCCAAAGATAGCGACATAATTGGATTGATTATATTGACACCTAGCTTCTGACGTTTTATACTTATAAAACGCCCATGTAGGTCAAAATGAAATGAAACATTTTAAATTGAATTAAATCGAATACCGCTCGAATATTATAAGAGGGACATTCATACATGTCTACGCAATTTGGTTTCTAGGATCAGTTGGATTTTGATTTTAGATAAGACAGTAGTCGGTTATTCAGCATATCATTGTATCTACATTGCTATTGAACCAATAACTTCCCTGCACCTCTGAAACCCATTCAGGCTCCTCAGACGCGCCCCATACCTGCCGCCGAGCGCGGCCGCACGTGCTCGACTCTATTCAAATTGGATCGAATAAAAGTTTTATCGTATCGATTATCGATTTAGTCGCATGGCGTGCCTCCCGGCGCCGCCCGCCTGCTGGAACCGCGCCAGCCTTCTTCACTGCGTTATAATAATCGAAGGCTGTATTCATGATTATTACCTCTCTTTAATTATTATTGCGCACCGTTTTGTGCTATTCTAGTCTCGTACTTTATTACACTGGGGTTGGTTAATTGGCGGTGGTTCGTGGTTCATTCTGTTCAGCGATAATAGTTGGGTAATTATTGAAAGTTTTCATTTCTGATTGTAAGTCTAGGTAAAATGTTTCAGACGAAAATTAACGTAGAACTACATTGCGCACACGTTGGCCACGTACGCCAGCCTGGGCGTGACGGTCTCCATACATTAGACCTACGCCATGCGATGCTACGCGACGTGGTACTACGGAAAAATCAGGCGTGGCTCATGTGTGAGTTGGTCTAATGTAGTCTTCGCTTTATCCTTTGAGTACTTACAAGTTTTTGTTTAAAATACGGTTAAATTAAAGTGATGTGTTCCACTAGATAATAATGAATGAGCACATAAGCGGCGCTGACGGCGGCGGCCTTGTACGGAGAGCGGATCGCGGAACAATGAACCAAAAAGTTATAACCTTTATTTAAATGAGCTCAACTCGCTGTTTTAGTTCCCAACAATAACACATTGTTAATCACGAATTAGCATACATGAACAGTCGTGCTCTCTAACCAACCAACTAGTGCTGTGCAGTGCTGGCAGAAATACACTATAAACTATTTTTTTATATCTAGACGTGGCTGATGTAATTTTGTAGGCAGTTGTTGAAAAACTATCGACACCATGTGGTACCCGCAAGCACTCTCACGCCATCACTGTGGCGGTAAGTCCCCTCTTTGTGTAGTAGCTGGAGCGGCAACATGGCGCACCTGCAACTCCTCCTCACTCCAGACCATGGCCTGTCGTGCTTCGCCACTTCGGCCACATCTCTACCGTATGCTTCACCGTATCTTTCGGGCGGTCTGCGCAATGGTGATACCTGGGCGGTCCTACCGCCTGTACTAAGTGCAAGAACCTCCTTAACTTACCAAGTCCGGTCAGGACATACATCATGCGGAAGATGAAGAAACCTTGACGCAACTCCAGCCACTTTTCAGAAAGGGAACTTACCCTCATGATTATGGCTTGCTTATTGTTTTGAAGAATCTTGAATTGCTTAGATAAAATTTAGCTTAAAACCTAACAGTCTTCTAAAAGCCACTAACCATTCCCGAACGGTGTAATAGTGAGGCGCCGTGCGAGTGGCATTACCCGGGTACCCGGCCCGCCGCCGGGGCCTGGCGGGTAATATCGCGCTCGTTAAACCTCTGCCAGACCTGAGCTGCATCCCAATGCCCCTCACTCGAAGACAAACGGCCAGCTACGTAAATACGCCATTATTTTGGCTAGAAACTGATTCTTTTAGAATGTGGAAAAGAAAATTATAGGCGGCTTCTCCGATTTCGAAAGAGTAGGTTCACAAATACGAAATTGAATAGCCTATTACGCCTGACTCCGATAGTTACACAAACGTGTTTCTATAGTACTACATTTATGAAGTAACCTAACTTGGCATTTATTTTCCCATTGGTATATCTTTTCAGTATCTTCTAAAATTGAATAAGTAAATAAATATTATAATGTGTTATAGCACAGCCTACCGGTGGCAGTAGTTCTGAAGGCCTAGTTTGTTCCTACAATTTATATAGAATGAAGACCAACCAAGTCCAATACACTCGTTCCTCCAATTCAAGGATCAAAGAAAATATGAGAAAACGAATATCTCGCATAGTTGTAGCGAATGTTTGTGATCCCTCCGGACTGATTGATGTCCTCAGTTATGTTGACACACTGCTGATGAAAACCTTTGGGCGAAATAGGAGCGGGTCAAGAATCTTTATTGTGCCTAATACAACACTACAGAACTTGTATACGTAGACTATAAGACTATACTAATATTTTGAATCTCAACATTGATTACCTACTGTTCTGTTGTCTGTGAAACTTATAGGTGCCTTATTTTTTTTTGAGAATCTTGTAAAGCAAAAACAATCAAATGGGCTCAATCTAAACATCTCATTCATTCCGGAATGACTTAAAATTAGCGCCTGAACGTAAGCTGATAGTTTTTCCGCACGCGCGGGGTTGCGAGGGTGCGGGGGTGCCGTGCGGGGCGCGCGGGGCGGGGAGGGGTGGGTCTGGCTCGGGGCCAGCGCGCAGATAATTATCCCCTATTAATCTCGCAGCCAAATCGTTGCGAACGACAATAAAAAACGAGTGATAGCGTTCACGGAGATCGTCTCTATTGCCACTAAATAAACACTAATGTCTTATACGAGCTTTTTCTATTAAGGAGTTCGGGAGATTGTCTCGGTAGCCACACACACTACGGAAGTTCTGTTCAAAAGAAAGTTTGTGTTGTTACCAACAGTGGATTTTCAATCTTCTTTAGCATATTATTATTATTGCTGGATTTCATTACATTGAATCAAGACAAAAGCACATCCATGCTTTAAAATAAAGTTACTTTCAAATTAAAGTTATAAGGGGGATTCTTATGTAAGAGAATACTTAATGATATTATTATAGTCCTTACAGCATAAAAAGGTTATTTTTAACAGACCTAAAGATAATGGAAGATTTTGCAAAGATAATAATAAGTATTACGAGTATAAGTGGGTTATAGCAAGTAGATTGGTAGGCACATAAATGAATAGAAATAGATCATAACTTCTTTGCCTGCCGACAAGATGTGCGATCGTGGGAGTAGTAGAACGGGTCGGAGGTAACGGTCACATAAAAAAAAATCCACTATATTTTTATGATTTTACCTAGTACACAATTATTTTTTGAAAATAGGCGTGAGTAAAAACACTTAACATACTCGTACACCATATCAAATAAAATTATAAATGATGTTTATTTTGGTCGTATAAATTGCTGTTTGTTAGTTTCACTATAACTCGAGATCGGCTGGTCCGATTTGGTTAACTTTGGTCTTGAAATATTTGTGGTAGTTCAGGGAAGGAGAAAATATAGAAAAACTCACGAAAAAAATGAAATGTAACGCGATCTCTAATTAAAATGGCAACATGGCTAGCATTCAATTCCTCTCAGGTAAAATTATTGGAACTTTTCTGAAGAAAATAGGACCAATCCGAATTTGCTAACTCCTTCTTCTTTTAAAGTCGGTTAAAAAGCTGTTATCGTATGAAACTAATCAATTTGTGAGTAACACTAGGGTAGTTGATAAACAACAGTGAAGCCGTTACTCTGTGAGCTTCACATTATTCATACAAGCAATTTAGATAAGGCAGCGCCAATATTTGCGGGATTCCGACAGCTCCGGGCGGGCCGCGGCTTGCGATCCGCTGCGGACGCGTGCGGTGCACAGCCGAGCGGAGCGGAGCTGAGCGGAGCGGAGATGAGCGGAGTGGCTAATAAGCCATGCGAACTGCTACGGAGTCGTGCGGTGGACAGTGAAGCGGTGTGGCTTTTTAGCCACAACTTTTTACGAAACCAATCGCCCCCGTACGCTTTCTACTAAGATTTTTCATTAAAGAAAATAATATGTTTGACATTCACAACTTCAGTTAACTTTGCTATTTTTAAACCAGTCTTTCAATTGGGTTGTTATAAGAGTTACGCTCGAAAAGAAAACTTTGAAACTAAAGTAGAGCTAACAATAATTCAAAGCACCTTCAAAAGTTTGTGCGTGCCTTCATCTAAATAGTTATCAACTAACTTACGACTTTTAAACAGAAAGATGATTAAATATAGAAAGAGACACATGACTGCAATACAAGAGGGACTTTCAAGCCTTACTCGTTAGTAGCGGAACGTAGTAAAGAAAACAGTTACGGAGCGAAGCGAGGCGGTCCAGCGCTTCGCTAACGCGGTAACTGTCCGCTTTATGTGAAAAGTTGTACAAACAAAGCGAACGCGATGGTGGACCCGCTGGCATGGTGAACGAAGTCCATAGTTTGCTGTAGACCCCATATCGGAGAGTGATTTATGTATCTCTCAGAAGGCTAACGTGGCTTCAAAGATATTTGGAATTCACCATAACTTCTGTATGACTTGCGCTTTACTTTCTTAAATTAGGTACTTAAGTTAGTGATTTCGAAACTATTTCAAATAGATGGCTGTTCTTTGTATTAAAACCATATAAAATATCGGATACATACGCTAGAAAGATTTTCAGGTAGATGTTAATTGAGAAGCTCGCATTTTACCAGTATCTTACCGGATGGTAAGCAATGATGTGATCGACGATGTAACTTTCTAACCTTTAATCATGTTTTAATTACGAGAGATTCCCGACTACACTCTTAATTTGGTATTCTCTCCATTAAACTAATGACATATCATGGATTTTGTGAGGACTGATATGAAAGAAAAGGGAGTTGATGATAGCATGACGGGTGATAGGACAGAATGGAAGAAAAAAACATGTTGCGCCGACCTCAAATAATTTGGGATAAGGGCAGGAAGAAGAAGAAGAAGAAGAAGAAGAAAATTATCATTAAATTATTTTTCAATTTTCATAGAAGAATTTGACTTATAAATAGAAATATCAATAGATTAAGATGTCGTGGATTAATAATAAAAAATGTCACTAAATTAAATGTTATAGAATAAAAATAACCATCCATGAGAGCTCGTGGCTAGATAATAACAGCCGCACAGGTCGATCTTCAAGGTTAAGCAACGCTTGCCTAGGTTGGTCTGTGGATGGGTGACCATCTTAACATAACGAGTTTCCTCCGTGCCTCGGAAAGCACGTTAAGCCGTTGGTCCCGGCTGTCATTTGGAGATCTTTGGCAGTCGTTACGGATAGTCAGAAGCCAGTAAGTCTGACTCCAGTCTTGCCATGAAGTACCATGTTACCCCAGTTAATGGGTTGTGGAGGTCTGGTAGGCAGCCGCTCCTCGTAAAATACTGGTATTCAGCTAAATCCGGCTTGACTGGAAGCCGACCCCAATACAGTTGGGAAAAGGCTAGGCAGATGATGAATTGTATTTTGTAAACAAGTAGACATGTTAGTTTAGGTGGCGCTAATGAGCGCATCACCAGTTAATATTAATTAGCGATAACAGGAACGTTCCACGTCAGCGCTCACACGTCTGTGCACCGGTCACTCGTGTCCATTAGCCACCACACCAGATTGTCTGCAGGTATCTCTTAGTATGTACTCATGACGTTCAAAGATTTACTATGTTAAGGCAATCTATACAGTCGAGATTTTTAACCGGCAAAAGGTCAGGGTGTCATCCAGCAACCCCACCATTACAAGCAAGAAACACCAGATCGTGTACTATGTTTATTTTAACACAATATTTATTTTAAGCAAAAGCTAGTTAGTTTGTTTCATACATCATCATCTCAGCCGAAAGACATCCACTGCTGGACATAGGCCTCCCCCAAGCGTCGCCACAACAACCGGTCCTGTGCGTCTCGCATTCATCGGATTCCCGCAACCCTCGCCAGGTCGTCGGTCCACCTTGTGGGAGGCCTTAGTTAGTTTGTTTAATTATACCAAAAGTTGTGTAATTTCAGCTAATATTAAATTAATTGAATGAAAGAAAATGAAATTATGGTAAAATCTTCAAATAAAAATGGAATGTACCAATCCATACAAGAAACGTCTATACAGATAATATCCCCGGCACAAACACTAGAGGCCGGGAACTCAACTCGTTGGCGCACCAAATGACGCCGAAATTGCTTTCTTAAATGCAAATGAAAGTCAACAGGAAAATAGACGAATAAATAATTTAGTCAGCGAGCCGCAACTCTTCCCCGAACATAGCGGAGCGGTGAGGAGCGGAGCGGAGCGGTGACGCAGCGGGCAAGTGACGAGATGGTGCGAGCTGAACCGGTAATTCTCAAATTTAAGAAAAGCTTCAATTGTATCTGTCATTTCATCTCAGCAACTATCAACAATCAAAAACTTGTCAAAATATGAACGCAAAATTAGATGTAATTTTTAAGCAGCAACTGCGATTCGACTGCGAACGTCCCTTGCAATTCCGGGAATTTCCTTCACATTAAATAGTCGGTTGAATGTTAGGTTTGTGTAGAGACTTTTTTATCTGACTTGAATGACTAAAAACTATTAATAACTAACTAAAACTTGCACCGATAGATGCTTTCCGTACTAAACAGCAACAGTCGTAGCCCGCTACGCTGCTGCCTACGCCGTAGCACACCGCTACGGCGTAGGCACGCTTTCGCTCAAATTCGACACCATAGCCGCTCTCGGAATTATGCAAAAGCTGCGAAATGTTTCATGAGCCTCTAAGAAAAAGTTCAGGAAAACGTACTACCTTATTCAGGCCGTTTAATGTTTTATTTTCATCGGCCGAACAAAATACGTGCGGACGACTCACTCCGCCCGATGAGTTGCACTTCCTTAGTCATTAATAAAACGTCTTTAGCGAGATCAAGCTGACTTGTTTGCACCTTGCGAAGTTGGTGTTCGGTGAGTTGACTTTAGTTAGCAAGGAAGGGGCCATGAATAATTGTAGCCAGTAGGCATTGAGCAGGAGAAAAGCCGGAATGTTTTTTGAATTGCCTTTATTTGTTTTAGAAGGCCGCCAATCTGTCATACAACTCAACACAATATGCCTTTACGCTTTTCAATTATTCGTTCCGTCGCCACAACAAAAATACGACAACGTTTTAATCTCCATTTTTCTCGAGCCATTTGGTGGCGCCCGCGGCGAAACGAGATCTGTCACATACAATAGCGGGCCGGGCCGAGCCGCGCGCCGGCCGGCCGCGCCGCGCCGCGCCCGGCGCCGGCCGCGCCGTCGCAGGTCTGTCATAAGATTATTTGGTAAAGCGCCGCGCTCCGGCTGATACATTGAATCCCGACGTCCTTCCTCTTGATAACCCCTCCAGCCTCCGTAAGCCGCTGTATTAGAGGATCACAACAAGCATTAATAAAGAGGATGCCGGTGATTGGAAGCGGGTTATTTCCGGTTAACTGGCTGATCGATTTACACTGACATTGGCGGATAAAAAGGTATTTGCGAGTTAACCGATAATCGAGTTGAGCCAGTCAAGGGCGTCGCCAAGGGGGGGCAGGGGGGGCAGCTGCCCCCCCCTAGAGATCAAATGCAGCTAGTCGTAAAGTGACCAAAGTGCGAGCAATTGAGTTCCTTAACTATTAATAAATGCAGAAATTATACTTATGTTGCTGCTATATTATAAACTGCAAGAAATTGTAAAGGAAGCTTCTGCTGTTGCGGAGAAAGTCGGACTGGAGTTGGACATTACATCAATGCCGCATATTGTGGAGGAAACAACGTCATAGAAACAATAATTCAGCAGAAAGGCCCTTCAGAATACTGGTTTTTAGTAATACCATACCCCACAAGTCCGAGGCTATGTGCTTTCATGGCCCTCGGACCGCGCCACCACTGGGTTGCCAAATATCGGTAGGGGGGTCCACATCGGCGTCGGGTCGACGATGAAGTACCTGGGACTCGTCCTCGACAACCGGTGGACTTTCCAGGAGCATTTTCGACGTCTGGCTCCCAAACTGGACAGGACTGGGGCTGCTCTGAAGCGGCTCCTGCCTAATCTAGGGGGTCCAGACAGGGAGCGTCAGCCGGAGGCTCTACGCGGGGATCGTTCGGTCCATGGGCCTTTATAGAGCGCCGGTTTGGGCGCCGTCGCTGGGAAATCGACTGGCGGCCAAACAGAACGCTTGCCAGAGGATCATGGCCATCCGGATGATGCGGGGATACCGCACGATCTCCCGCGAAGCGGCGAGCCTTCTTGCTGGCCTGCCACCGTGGGATCTGGAGGCAACAGTCCTTGCACGCATGCACGATTTGCGCGTGGAGATGCAACGCCGGGGCGAAACTCCGCTGCCGCGACAAGTATGGCGACTACGACTGTCGCAACCCAGTGCTAGTCACGCCGTCATTGCGGCGGTAAGTCCCCTCTTTGAGGAGTGGTTGGAAAGAGGTCACGGCGTCCTCTCATTCCGTATGACGCAGGTCCTCACCGAACACGGTAAATTTGGGACGTTCCTGCATGAGATCAAGGAGGAAAGGACGCCCGGGTGTCGCCACTGTGTGAACCGCCCGGAGGACACGGTGGAGCACAGGGTAGAGGTGTACCCCGCTTGGGCAGAGCACCGCCGTGTTCCCGTGGAGGCTATCGGCGGTGGCGACTTCTCGCGCCGGGTCCTGGTACAAGCCATGGCCCGGAGCGAGGACGGGTGGCGGGCGGTCGCCTTCTTCTGCGAAGCAGTAATGCTAGCGAAGGAGGCTGCCGACCGCGAGCGCGCGAGGGAGCGGCCCTCACACCGCCGCCGCTGAGATCCCGATCCCAGTTTCCGACCACCGTAGGCGCGGGCTTGCGGACGGTGAGCACTGGGTAGCTCGCCATCCGGCAGACCGGTAATAACCCGGACCAAGCCTAGTCGTCAAAGGCGCGTTCTGTTCTACGCGCGCCTCAAGGAGATGTCGGCAAACCGTAGGGGCTAGGTAGGGCTGAAGCCTCTGGGGAACACGTAAATTCCGAAAGGTGAGCCCGTGTCCTCCCAGATCGAAGGAACGGGGTGGGGTTTAGTCAGTAAGAGTCTGACACGCCCTCCCGCTCACGCCCAAGAGTCGAGCGGGAGAAGTCATTCTGATGATTCCCTACTAGAGGCAAAGACTTCCAAAGTGTAATGCTTCATGCTCTCAGCGTTATATTTTTCATCATCCATAATATTGCCTTGCCCCATTGCCCCCCCCTTTGTCATAAGCTGGCGACGCCCTTGGAGCCAGTACTTAGTGGGTCCGAGGGTACAAACAAAGTAACTGCCGTCCAGGTACTTTATTTGTCATTCAGTTTCTGAGAAGTGCCTATTGAATAGTCAATAGTTAGGTTTTTTATAAAAAAGAGTCTGACTAAAAACTCAGCCACAAAAATTCCATATCGTTATTATTTTACTGGAGCATTTGATATGAAAATGTGACTTGAAATCCCTGGATGAAAATAAATCACTTCGGTTTTTTCGGCGCGTGTTTCCCCTTACAATATCCTCAGGAATGATCTTACCGGAATAAGTTTATTCGGTTTTGCGGATAATAAGCATGCTTTGTTTCTAAAGCCTATTATGGGTAGAGGGACGCGTACTTCAAGGTAATTGGCCATCTACATGGTAATTTTAAATTTGACCTCAAGTAAATTCAGTTCTAAAAAGTCTGATGAAGCCTTAAGACGTGAAGGTTTCCAATCAAGTGTGTGGTGGTGGCATGTGCAGCTCACTGGTATCGATTACAGCGGCGGCGGCACGTGCCTCGCGCGGCTCGGCGCGGCACGTGCCGGCTGGCGCGCCGCCAGCAGCACACACCCGGTGACACGCTGCCTGCTACCACTGCTGGCTTTCTTATTAAACACTATCGGTGACGTCACCGTACTTTTTTTTAGATAGGAAATGAGCCAAAGAGTTCTCCCGTTTTAAGGTGGAGTGCAAGGGTATGTCAGACTTTTACTGACTAAAACCACACCTATGTTCCTTCAGTTGCCTTTTGTATTCTAGAACCATGAGTATTTTTTTAGAAGTCTTCCCATGGCCCTGGCAGGCATGGAGCCTGCTGAGCCCGTACGGTTTGGCTGATATTTCTTTGAGGTGCGAGTGGAGTTACGCACCGCCGATGACTAGAGAAGTCTCCGATGGTGGCGGCTGGGGTGTAAAGATGGTCGTTTCCTCATGGTTGCGGCCATTTACTTCACCCACATACTGCTTCACAGAAGAAATTAGTTGCTTTCCATTCCCTCTCGTCCCGGACCTTGGTCTGAACCAGGGCCTGGCGCGTGATGGCCACCATCAACCGCCTGCACAAGGACAGTAGTACTGCGCCTAAGCGGGGCAGACTTCCACCATATGCTCCATCATGTCCTTTGGGCGTTCCGCATAATGGAGACACCCGGACGTGTCATCCGCCTTAATCCGAACCTGAAATCAAGATCTGCAGTATTCTTATCAATCAAACATGAATTACTCTATTTAGTCACTACAACTCCAGTGAGTCACTTATGCAATGCTTCTATTCCATCTCTGTTCCAAGTCCTGACCGAGCCGCCGACTCCGCAAGTCGTACAGCAAGCCGAACAGAGTCCTCCCACGCAGCCTACATGTTACTCAGTTAATACAGTTTCCTTCACTAGCTACTAGTACGCAAGAGAGGAGGGGGGGAGTGCAAGCGAATCTAATCATCTGACAAGATTGAATATTGTAATCCGCTTTCACGGGAAATATGTGACGTCATAGCCTATACTTTCTTTTTCATATTTACTTGGTAATACGACTATTATTGTCATGAAAACTGCGTAATTATTCTAACGAAAACCTTATCTACATTTTTTTTAAATCATGTTTTGGTCTTATCGCTTAGCTCTAAAGAATCTCTAAAACTGCAAAACATCTGGAACTATAGAACATAAATGGTGTGTCATCGATATATTTTTGCAATAATAACTTTTTACCCGCAAGAAAATGGCCTCCCACGCAGGCATATCTTGTAAAAACTGCGCTGTATCATCGAGGGATTCATCAGACCTCCCTAAAAACAAACGACAGTCACGCCGCAAACAAGCGACAACGCGCGCACACGGGGGACGCGGCCGCGCCGCTAGTGTGGCCACCGCTTTATGTCACATCAGTTTAGACGTACATTTGTACTCAGCTAGCAGTTAGCTATTCAGCTATTACAATAAAATTACAGTTTGTATCTTCAATGTTCTTACTTACCCAGTAAATACACCTATCAATAAATCAAGTCCCTATGGTATCTAAGTGTAAAATAATCGGTGTAACAATGGGCATTTCTAACTTCGAGGTAGTTATTACAAACCAAATACAACCTGCCTACCTGTAACCATAGGCCGCAACAACACGTAAATGCCTTTTGTTTCCGTGTTCCCGTATTGACACAAACTGCTATCGTTGTCACCAACTCTTACACAATCAAGCATGTCACGTTTGACGGCGACGTCACGCGTTAGGGCGCGTCCGCACCGGCGCGACACAATCAGTCGCGCGACAAGTGTCCAACTTTTGACAGCTGTCGATTTCCCCCGGGCCGGCTCAGCGGCCCGTCCTATTAATATACACTACGACATAATAGACCACTGCTCCATACAACGAATACTTACAGAAACGGTAATAGCTGTGAATTCTAAACAATAAGGACTAGTTCACATTTCAGACCGTAAAGGTCAACAACAAGCCTACAGGCTGTGGGTTCAAGTTCAGCAGACGTTGAGGTTCCCTAAATTAAATTATGACAGTGAATGGTTCTGTTCTTCATTCTACTTTAAAACTATTTCACTTCATAGATGTTTTTGTTGAGTCTAGAAACAGTAGATATGGATATTTAAAAGAACAAGTCTTCATGAACGCCCATCGCTAACCATTTAAGACAAAAGTTTTATCGTGTCGCAAACTACGTCCGAATCCCACGTCGCCGAATGTCGCTAGACCGCCCATCAATCTCGCGACACTCCATCGATAACCGGCGGAAGCGGAGCGTCTCGCAGATGTATGGCGTGTCGATGGTAACATGGGCCCCGGAGAAAAACACCACACATGTGTGACGCGGGAACAATGTGCTCTAGGCCTTTGTTTAGTGAGCAATCCGATATGAGGAGTAACGGAGTATCAGGCGCGTGGAACAATACGCGGAGCTCCGTGTTAATAACAATGTAGATATAGTTTTATTGTGTTTGTTGGCCTTTCTAGTTATACTCTAATGTAAAGCTGAGTCTTCTGAGAGTTAGGTATTATTTATACTCTAGTTGTGCTGTTAACAAGTAACATAATTATATGTATACGAGTATGTCGCATCATGTGTGGTCGAGAAGAGAATCATTAGAACTTCATCTAGACCTGACATAGTTTTAGGTAGACACGGGTACTCACTTGGATACTCGAACAAAATAACTTTAATTTACAAATGATCACATCTATATCTATACTAATATTATAAAGAGGTAAAATTTGTAAGTTTGTATGTTTGTAAGTTTGTATGTAGGGGGTAATCTCTGGAACTTCTGGTCCGATTTAAAAAAATTCTTTCAGTGTTAGATAGCCCATTTATCGAGAAATGCTATAGGCTGTATACGATCACGCTACGACTCACGGGAGCGGAGCAGTAACGAAAAATGCGGGTGAAACCGCAGGGGACAGCTAGTCATTAATAACTGAGACACGTGAGCCTTATTTTTATCAAATTGATTACTATCGTACATTACTGTTTTTGAATCACTTGCTTTCTAATCTCATTTATATTACTAGCGATCACTAAACCAAGTGGTCGTGCTACCCTTCCTATCAACTCGAGTGCTAGATTTAGTCACTCACGTGCCAAGAGCGGTCACGAATAGTCTCTACCGCTGTCAACATACTCTTGAGGGTATTTTATTACCCTTTCGACCTGACAGTTTGCACGACTGCCTCCAGTAGCTATCAAATGCAACTTTGTTATTAGTAATTAGAAAATTAATTTCTCGCAAAACCTTGATCAGCTTTTACACGCTTCGGTGCCCAAACAACGCTATACAGGGCTTAATAGCAAAAATACTACTGCCTGTGTCGATGTTAAGCGAATTACCACACGAATTTGGTAAAAGCATCTATGACAAACAAGTAGTAAGTACTATAAATAAAAATACAAAAAGTGTATTTGTGCACACAGGTACAATTTAGATATTACAAATGTTTTATATGTCTCTGTGTTCTGTAGTATTTTTGACGTTTTTTTATTAGATTAAACGTCGTTGACGCATGTAACAGCATAGTTGTAGACGCGGTTACCGAATACTTTCATCACTGCTCGCTGTTAAACTGAACTCACATTCTTCAAACCGAACGACACGGTCAAATATTCCCACTGCAGCTGCTAAAATCAGAGTCATCCTTTAGCTTAATTCTCGAGGAAGTATTAATTAGCAACATAAACATGTGTCGAGCTGCTGGAGTGGAGTGCGCTGACTGGATGTGACGTAATTGTGGCGGAGTGCGCAGCTTGTCATTAGGACTGCATACCAAGCAGGCTAAACACCGGCGTACTGGCAACGCGATACGGGCTCTCGCTTAAATACTGAGTGTACGCTCCTAGCTAATAGTCACGAGGGTTTCAGCTATAACAGTCACCCGATAGCACACTGAACTAATCGATTTGATTAATTTACTACAATAATGTTTAGTCGGACACACAAATAATCAAGTACGCCTGTTGTATCAACAACACAATCGCCCGTTTATGATTAAATCAAGCGGTAAATGTTTCGACCACAATTCTCAGTAGGTATGCAAGCCACCATGATTAATTTAATAGCCAAAACACAAACAAACAATCGGTTTAATTTCGGTAAACGGACGTATTCGAAAGTTTTATTTATTAAACAAAGAAATGAACTTTCTCGTGTATGTGGAAGGGGAGTCCAATAACCATTTGAATCGTTGATATTTTACAATCAAATGTTTAAGTTTCTCCTCAGCGAAATTCTGTTGAAACCAATACGGAAAATATAAACAAAACTTAATACAATATACATTTTCGTTGCGGAAAACAATTGACTTGTTCGTGAACTCTTACGGAACCGAGCGACGCGCGACGGTGGCGCAGCAACTAGTGTTATATCGTACACTTGAGCACTACCAATACACATCTTACATAAATGGAAAGATCGATGATTGGTGATGTTTGCAATTTAGTGAATTTGATTTTATTAATGCCAAAAACCATTTTATTATATTATCATATCTGAGAGGAGTACTTAACGGTACAAACAACGAAACTGCACTATAATATGAAGCCAACGATACGCTATCAACATTGCTGAATTTCGGTCAAATTACATGTAATTTAGTCATCAATTCAACCATAAATCATTTAAACAATATTAATCATTTCGGCAGTGACCTTCAAATCGATCCTTTTCACTTTCTAACAATGGGTTATCCCTTGCCTACCACACACTGACATTGATCAACTCAAAGTCTACTCACGAGATCAAGTTACAAATTCAACAAACTATTATGTGGAATACCTAATAAAATTCACATAGAATATCTGAAGGGTATACTTTCGTCGTGATATACATACAACTTGCATACGTTCGCATTCGATGCTGTCCTCTAACCTATTTGGCTAACTACAAATTTTCTGTTTTCAGACTTTTCCCTTTATTAGTGCTATAATAGAGGTTATAATAGAGGGTTCCGTTCCAACTTACCTATGAAAACAGTTCAATTCTCGAATCGAATACTAAATATTTTTCAACAAAAAAAAACTTGTGACATAGCTACGTTTTCAGGCTTGTCCCTATATTAGTGCTATAATACCTTGCTTCATGCCAAAATTCAAGATTCTAGTTCAACGGGAAGTACCCTATGAATTTTAATTCCTTTAACAGTGTCGAAATGTACGTTTTTTGCAACATAAACAGGCGTTTTTTTCCGGCGACTTTTTTTTTACAAGTTTGTTTTTGCACAGTTTCAAGGGACCGCGGACTTAAGTTTTGATATAGTTTCAATTTCAACTTGATACCTTCACGCGTTCCCTAGATAAAGGGTCTTGACAGACAGACAGGCAGACGGACAACAAAATAATTCTATAATAATTTGTTGTTCACTTGTCTCAAATTTCTTTTAGTTTTGAACAATGTCTATGAAACCACCTAGCGCCGCCGCACTATGTGGTTCGGTTATTTGTCTTCCAACTGATACTCGACGCTTCCGCAAATAAGCTGTAATTAACCTTATATTCATGCCGATATCATTCCAAGTTAATTAATTTCGTAATATCGTCGACTGTGGCTCAGCAAACATACCAAACTCGTAAATGCAAAGAATGAGTCTTATTTATATGAATGTGTTGTATGAACCATACGAATTGTTCTCTTCAATGTTATTAATTATATTAGTTGTTTTGCATATAAATATTGTTGCTTAAAGACAATTTATATGTGAAGAATTAGCTATTTTATTGCATTGATTAATCCTAACAGATTTTTTTATATATATGCTTTTAATAAATAGATTTTCCAATTTTGCAAACACACCAATCAAATAGACCTCATCTAAAAACAATACATAAGGAATAGTTTATTATTGCAATTGGAATTCAGATTTAAAAACAACAAACAATTTACCTCCTAATAATAGTTTTATTACTAATTAATTTATTTTACACAACTATGACACAACGCCATCTAGTCTCAAACGAAGCAGAGGTTGTGCTATGAGTACGAGACGAATTCCCGATTTTTTGACAACTTGTTGAGATTTCGCCTCGATGTCAGAGCCAAAATTGGCGGAAGAGGATAACGTTTCCCCAAAAAGCTCATGGTAGTGGGTTATTGGTACGGTCACACCCTGGTAATATGGAGCTGAGTGCAATTGACTTCACCACAATCGAAGACTTTTAAGTACAAGTTCAAGCATTCAACCATAGCCTCTCCGAAAGACTGGATCTGTGACCCACTAGCGCGCGCATCGGATACGTATCTCTCAGCAACAGTGCTGTCGTTCGCATACCCAAAAGTAGACGGCAAGCGAGTCCCCATGCTTCTCGATGGCCTCGCTCCAGATGTGAATGGTATTCGCTAGAAGATCCATTGTTCAATGCATTTAGTTTACACTAATTACAAACATAACATTTGTCTAAAACCTTTATGTTACAAAGTGGAGGAATCAAACACGCCCACAACAAGGTACATCGAAATAAAAATATACTTCAAACCAACGTTTACAGGTACTGAAGCTTTGAAAGTGTCAGATAGTTTTTTCTTTGGTTAATATTTTTGTAAGACACAGCAAAGACAAAGTAAACAGGCTAAAAACAAATAAGAACAAACAAATACCACTCTCGGGAGTAAGACGATTCGAGCAATTACTTATTTTATTACTATCCCTATTTACCTTGAAATACGACTAGACTTTTGGAGCTAACAGCTACATTATTCCCGGAAAAAAATGTTTGAGATAACCTATCCTGACTACTACTAAATGTTTTCTGGGAAGTCATTTCACGAATTAGCCATTTTTGCTTTTTATTTGTTAACGTTTGCTTTTACAAATAATAAGCAGAAATGGCCGGAGGCAACAAAGTAATGTCCTTTATAAGATTGACACGACGGAATGGCACATTAAAACATGCTGAACATAATGGCTAGTGCCAGTGGAATGCATATAATAGAATCATATAAAAAGTGATCACATAAAAGGTATTATTATTTTATTATTCAAAATGATGAGTATTGCCAGTGTTTTCATTTATTGTCGTATTGTCATATACACATTGTATAATTAAGTAAGAATTTAGTTGACTGTTTTTCTTAGGACATAGGTTTGTTTGTTTTAATGGTGGTCTCAAAATACTCCTCGAAAATAATTATATAATTCAGGACTGTGGTCCCCGTTCAAAAAGGCCCTCAACCCTTTTACTACACCTCTAAAATGATCAACATACAAAAGCCAATACAATCAGTACCTCTTTCGCAATCTTTTGCACGTGTTGTAAGACCGGCGCGTTGGCCACGAGACCCGCGGACCTCTAATCCATTAGCCGCTGCGGGCGGCGCGCGGCCGCGGGCTGCGTGGCCCGACCTCGATATTTAATCACTTAATGAGCCCGCCGCAACTAGACGCACCGCGTTGCCAGCTCCTATGAAATTGGTCATTATTTTAAGTGCTTTTCCTGAATATTGTGTCGATTTAATCATTATGTTAAATTACGTGTGTTTTTGAATATTTTTGTAACCGATAGTGTACAATTAACAGTTATTAATATTATCAAGAAAAGGCCATAATCATCATGATGTGAAAGTACGATGAACTATAACAATTTGAGAGTACATGAACATGTGTGAGAAAAACTTCAATAAACACCTAACTAAATAGTTCGACAACAAGATAAAATGATATCTTATTATTAATCTCTCATATGCAGATACCATCAATAGATATCTAGGTGTATAAAAGACTAGTTGATCTGCTCGCAGCACTTCGCACGCGTACAACATTACAAGTGAGAAGTAGGGCAGTACGCGCGAGTGTGCTCCCGCTAGCGCTGCTGCGACAGTCGATACACGCGACTGCTTCAGTAGCGGCATTGACGGCCGAGTTATGCAAGCGTTCACTGTAAATAAAACTGTTTGTAAGCTGCTCACAGCAGCTCGACATATTTCTCAATGTTTTCTATTGCTTGCCTACATGATCTTACGAGTAAGTTATGAAATCGGTAAAGTGTGCATAACGTATTTGAATGTCGATTTATTTTACTTAGTTCAGTGAATAGTGTAGTCAATGTGTAACATTGTCTTGAAATACAAAGTTTTACCCTCTAATCAATTATTGCATACTAGCTTCTACCAGCAGCTTCGCCCACGTGAAATTAGCATTATCCATACAAACTTTGGAATCCCGTTTCTTACACTTAGGGGGTGACTTTTAGAAAATCTTCTCTTAGTGCTCGTCTACATTGTAAAAGAGAACTTTGAGCAAAATTTAACGCTATTAGATCCAGCAGTTTTAGTACGTTAATATACCAGTCAGTCAGTTTTTCCTTTTATATACCTTTATAGATTAAAACTTAAATTTTCTTATAATCTAACATATGTGACACAACTCGTATCACATACGCTTTTCTCCATTCTCTATCTAAGATAAAGGCGCAGATCGGTTATTAATACATCAATAAATCAGGGCCGACGACGCCGGGGCGAGCGGCACTCATTACACAATTAACCCGCACCGGACGGCGAGAGAGGGGCACTAGTCTACATGATGCACTGCCCCCGCCGAGATAGAGGGTTTGTTGCTGGGAAATTGTAGGTTAGTGTGCCGGCGAGGTGGCAGGATAAGTTGGGAGAACTTTTTGCTTTTGATATCTATTGCCTTTAATTTAATCATTACAGCTTACAGTTTTGATAGTGAACTTTACAATGGTTTTGGGGGCCCTAGGGTCCCGTATCTAAAAAAGTCGTAAGAGCTGAAGTAAAGCTAATGTAGGGATTCGTCCACAAATGAAAGTGAGGAATTTTCTCGGTAATAGTTATATTTTAGAGAGAGTTTACAAAATACACCGAAGAGTAGAAGGTACGGAAGCTCACACTAGATGATCGTTAGAATTATGATTTTCTGAATCAGAGCAGACATCTTATGTCGTACGCTGACAGACGGACCGGCGCGCAGGCGCGCTGCGAAACCGAGCGCGATGATGCACGAAGATGCGCGAAGTCGGTGTGGCGGTTGAACCGCTACACTAATTTAAGAAGTCAAGCATTTGAATTTAGAAAGTATTACTTGAGGAAGTGGAAACAAAACAATAATTCTTAATCATATTTTGTCGTATTCGAATACTCGTAATCATGAAATGTTGGTAGCCAGAGGGCTACAAGAGGTTTTAATGTTTGAATCCCCAACCGTTCCTATGAGACCGCGCTGTTATTGTTTTACTATTGTGTCTCTTTTCGCGGGTATGTGATAGATTAACGATTATTTCTTATAGGCAGTTTTATGCACACTATTTAGGTTCAGCTGGGAGACATTATGGCAAGTTCAGTGTAAAGTAAAAAGGCTTTTAACATACTTACCTGTTACATTTTTCAAACTGCATATGTTTTCTCATTCTCTCTGATCAAATAGCTCAGTATCACTATTGCAAGAGTTGGTCGAACAGTTCTATGAAATAGCGATGCGCGAAGGTGTGAGGTTTTATTCTACTGTTCGAATATCTCGATGGTTCTCGATTGTTTCAACTTTGACTCGAGTCCGACTCGATATGTCATTGTGACTGGCGCATGGTGCGTACGTTTGCGAGTTGTTCCTCGATAGTTTAGAATTTCGACTGAGAGTGATTGATTTATAAAATCGAACACTAGCGGTCGATTCCGTTGACGAAACAATCAAAAACATCTTGTCAACCATCGACTTGCCGATCTACTAAATAATGTAGATCGGCAAGTCGATGGTTGACTCGATGGTTTATTTTGTCGACTCCAAATCTTTCGGTTTTTAATACAACTCGAAATGGTCCTTCGCTACAATGAAATGCTGTTTCTCTATGAAGTTCTCCAGTTTTCCCGCCACCACGTGCGGCCGCTCCGACGCGGCAACTGGTTATTAATATCTCCGTTAATCACCGAGTGTCGTCGCTGGCTATCGCTGGCTGGTCCCCATTAGACAATTAGCTGAGGGCACGTGCACTATAAACCTGCTCCTATTTGATTAGTTACCTAGGAGTTCTAGACACGTGTCGCTTTCAAGGATAACATTACGTTTTTAATGTGTATACCTTTAGGTCTTAACTAGACTACCCCCGTATTATTTTGTTCTAATAATATGTGTCCTTGGGTTGTCTATTAGATATCGCTGTCAGTGATAAAACTACCATTATTGATTTAAGTTTGTGTATAAGGTCAAGTTTTGATTGTTTTTGTGCTAACAACACCGAAATGTATTTGTGATTATCTGTAGTTTCTTGCACATTCTTCTCCATAGAGATCTACGCTTTTGAATGTGCAATTAGCATTATTTTAGTGGCTAAGTTCTTGACAATTCAAGAGTGATATAAATATATATTATCTTTAACTAGACTGAGTTGTTATGTTACAATAAGTAGTGTAACTTTTATGGTGCACAATAAAGTTTGTTCTATTCTGTCATTATGAACTAGCGATCCACCTTTGCTTTGCATGGGTGCAAATTAATACACAAACCTTCCTCGGAATTTTCTCATGAAAATCTTTTGAACCATTTAAGAGGTAGCGACAAACAGACAGCCTCGGACAGCCACTGTGTTTTATACCAGCTACAGATTTTAGACCTAATTAGTTAGTTTCGTAACAACTATTACTCACAAAGCCATAAATAGAGCGAAATGTTCTCGTACCAGAATCTATACGTGTACCTTAGTTCTCACAGTACTCACACGCGCAAAACAATTGGCAATAATAACAGAAAAGGTTACGGAAAAATATTAAAAACATGATATCTTTACCAAATTACCGACAAGTATTTCGAGAAAAAGGCCAGATAAAGCCATCTATTTTTATCTTTACACGTGTCCAAGGATGAAGGACACATTAGTATTTATCAAGACAAACGAAACGCGTTAGAGCTCAACAGAGACATTTTGAAGGACGAAGGTATAAAAGGCCTATTACACCACTCGTTTTTACGAACGGTCTTAGTGTACATCGCGTAGTGTAATAAGAGTGAGACGGTCTTCGACGGGATCGACGCGTCGAGTCGACGTAACGAGTCGACGTATCGAGTCGACGTATCGAGAAGTGTAATAGGCTCTTTACTGCTTACATCTTAAAACAAACGAAACTTGTGGAGTTTAGTACGATCGTGTGGCTAACTCGGAGGGCCACTGTGTATAGTAGAGCGATAAGTCTTCCAAGCTAAGTGCGAGTGTATGTACTGTGCTATCCTCAGAAGACGAAAAAGCGGTAACTCAATCATCGCGAGTTTTGAGAAATTAGGATATGAATAATTTCTATATTTATAATGCCACAATCATATTTAAAATTCTGCCTGCAGTTTTACCTGATAATAAAATGTATCTCAAGTCATTCTCCAGGTCCATAGTAACATCTATGTTAAATTTAATTAAGATTGGTTTAACGATTTTTTTTTAAGTTAAAAATCCTCAAATGACTTCTCCCACTCTAGAGTAGAGTGTAAGAGCTTTAGACTTTCACTGACTAAAACGCACCTGTGTCTTGTAGTTGTCCTAATCATTCTAGGGCCATAATTTCTGAATTCTCTTTAAAACATTTTCGCAACCCTAGCTGGCATCAGCCCTAACGGCTAACGGTATTGCTGTAGTAGGCCCCTATGGTATTGTTGACGACTCTTTGAGGCGCACGTGCCGCACTACAGGACGGCCGAATAGCGAGCTATCCGTTACCTACTCGAAGTCCGCAACTTCTTGCCTAGGCCAGGAAACACCATACGACTCACTACGCCCGCGGTGTCTCCTGTGGTGGCGGCTGGAACGTGAGGATGTTCGTTCCCTCTAGGTAGCTACTGCTTCGCTAAAGCAGGTGACTCCTTACCAATCTTTATTCAGGGTCTGATGTAATCCGTCGGTCCGATAGGTTTAACGGCTAAGGTCTACTTTCGGAACAAATATCAAAGTTACTTTCGCATTTACAAAAAAAAGTAAGAAGGTTTGTGTATTATTTTTCAATAATCCAATAAGGTAACGGAATTTTCGACGAGCTTACCTGATGCGGAAAGTTTCAAGCTTTCCAAAGCAAAACAAAAACCGAATTCCCGATACTTTTTGGGCTTCGGGGGTAGTGTGTTGCTTTAGGTTCGTACACGGGTACACGTGGAAGGCGTCGCGTTTGCTTTGCACCACGCCGTCGTCCCCTATCAGTGTGACGAGTAGTTAGCGTGGCAGGTTCTTAAGTTTGGTACCCACTACGAACTAAAGTGTGCCTGTTTAACAGCTGTTTACCTAAATATTTTACTTGAATAGTTTTTATGAGTAAAAGCTTTCATACACATTTAGCTTTATTTCTCCCGTATATAGGATACCGTTAAGGTTAGTAGGTAGTTATAATTATGACAGTAGTAGTAGAGGTGCAAAATTTAAAGGAAGAGATGTAAAAAAATAAAAGATGATGGTTGTATTGTGTGAAAGGAGTATAAAGAAAGGACGTGACTATTTATTCATAAATAATTAACTAACGAGAGATCAACAATAACGACAGAATGACGACGATGATATACAAGCTTCTACAAATTCATAGCGCATCACGGAATGTAACATTTGTATGAGCCATAGAAACTGGATTAGAGTGTCTTGCGCATGTAAGTTTAAATGTTTATTTATGAACGCATCACATTACAGAAGTAAATCCTAGTGTGGGACTACGTTTTTTATAAAAACAAAAATTAAGAAATTAATTCATCTTTTTATACCAGTCTTGTTCGAAATAAGTAAACCGTCTACATAAATATTAAAGTAACTTCATACACCCCTTCAACTCTCCCCAACAGTCTCGCTATCCCACACTGCTAAACAAATCTATTTAATTTAGCTTTCACCAAACTTTATAATTTCAGTAGAACAGAGCACGGTTCCGGCGCAGTTATCAAAACTAATGTATCTGGTTCTAGTTTCATTTCCGAACGTACCTGTGGAGTCGCGGCGCAAGGCTGTGTCGGGTTTAAGTGCAAACTGCCCGCTCAAAGTGAACCTGTTAAAACTTGTTAATCACAGAAACATACTCATGTTATAAATGGACTCCTAGCTTTCGTTTTGTAGTGAAACTTTCAAATATCTGTCCACAAGCACAAATTTAAATATGAAGGTGAAACTACTAAATGGTAGTACCTGCCTAGTACATTTTTTAAAGTAAATTTTGCAAATAGGTACTTTTTTATGTCGAAAATCTCAGTTTATTGCAGTGTTCCATGGTCTATCTCCGAAGCTCTTCATCAGATCTTTTCCAAATTTTAAATAGGATCACTTGGCCGACAAATTCTTTGATAATAAAAAAGAACCATCAAATTTGCTCACATTTGGCTCACAATCGAATCACTGAACAAGACACCGTACTACACCGTGTAAGTCTTTCAAGCTGTAAAAAAGATTTACAAAAAAAACTTTCCTGGTGACTTGAAAATTTTCTCTTTTTTGGAAGCCGATTAAAAACAAATTAACATCGACATAAATCAATGAAATTGTAAACATAACTGTACGAAATAGTGGGAGTTGTAATCAGTTATATACAAGTATAGGCGGAGAATACTGCTCTCAGCTCAGTTCGAGGCGCAGAAACAGCCTGCGGTCGTCGAAGTTAGTACCTTGATGCTGTAAATGGGGACATATCGGAAATCAGGAGTTTAGTCTAGGATCGTGAAATTTTACACAAGATTCCCTTTTATAACGTAGGTGACAAATAAGAGAGGATTTTCCAAAATTCACCCTCTTAAGGTGATAATTTGTTGAGCAAAAGTTTATATGTAGAAACCTACTTACACGTGGGTGAAGCCACTGGCAGAAACGAGTTACAGCATTACCAAGGGGCCAAGGACATCCTAAAGGAATTTTCCAGAATAATCGTCAAGTTAAAGGTAATGCTTACATTTTAGTATTGTGTATTGTGTAGGTAACCGATATAAGTCCGTAAGTATCTTACACGTGCCTCCACAAGACCTTCTGTTGTAATAAAAGCGAACTTGTAAACATTGATCACATATATTAGGTATTGGTTTTCTCTAAAGGTAAATTGGTAAGGGTTGAAAAACAAAGTGATTCGTTATATCACCACAACATTTTAATATTAAGTATTATGACCTACCCTTTTGTTTCAATATAATTTTGACTGCTGATTAACTTCGTGCCCATCTACCGGCCCTCACTAGTTTCTTCTGTATTTAAGCAAAATTAAAGTTAACAATGATGTTTTCGAGAAGCCGTGTCTGTGGACCTGGCAGAGGCCACAGTATCCCACAGAATGAGGGATACCTAGGTCCAGCAGTGAACGCCAGTTACTCGGTAGAAAATGTTGCATTATTAAAGACCTAAAACTCCCCCCGCCCATCTGGTGACCAAAATATCAAAATATCACTTCTAATGATGAGCCGACATCCCACGACAGACTTAGTGAAACTAAGTCTGTCAACAGACCTGTCTCTGACTGCAAACTTGACAGACTTAGATACTTACGTGACTAAATTACTTCCATCGTCTCTGTCCGTTGCTTACTGTTGAAGGCTCTGTGTACGAAAGTGGCGATGCATGTGATTCTAAAGATTAGTCTGCGATGGCCGGCCAGAGTGTGGGCCAGCAATGTTTACCTAGTTCAAGAGATTTACCGATGTGTGGTGGCAGCTTAGTGAACGGCAAGTCTAACGCAATGACTTGGAGACAAAAAGCTCAGGATAGCGTAATCTACGTATAGCTTAATCAGCTTTATAATTTTCCCACTGTTGCGACTGAGGCCTCCGCTCTAAGAGAGGAAACGGGCCAAGCGCGGGTTAGTAGATGTTACATATCTTCGAATTTTTATTTAGTACACGCCGATATTTTCTTTCTCCATTTTGAGAGCAGTGACAATAAATATATACACAAAGTAAACTGTCTAGCTGGGTTTTAACCCAAGACCTATAGGTGAGGGTATAGTGAGTCGGGGCGTTTACCACTGGGCCACTACTCAACCCAAACTCACACTACTCTGCTCAAATTAAACATGCAAAAACAAATGAGCTGTCTGAATGCTCACGCTGTCACGCGTTTCATCATTAGCATATTATAGTAGTGCACACTAGCTGACCACATGTTCTAATATAACAGGATCCTCGTCTACTCTTACTCAGTCGCTATCAGACACGTGAATGCGACCACAATAGGTACTACAAGTAAATATTAAACTATAATGTGCATGTTACGAGTATTGTGATTACAGTTAAAGTAGATAGAGTTCCTTGCCGGAGTCTGTGTTTCCCGATAGCTACAGCTTAGATCTCTTAAAGTCATGAGTGAATAGGTTACTTCGAAACAAGCGACCTCCATCGTCAGCCACACGACCTCACCATCAGGTGAGATGATGGTCAAGCTTGAGCCTTTGCAAAATAAAAAAAACCGGGCAAGTGCGAGTCGAACTCGCGCACTGAGGGTTCCGTACCAACTTACCTATGAAAACAGTTCAATTCTCGAATCGAGTGTAGAAGATTTTTCAAAAAAAAAAACTTGTGACGTATCCACAAATTTTCAGTTTTCAGACTTTTCCCTATATTAGTGCTATAATACCTTGTTTCGTGCCAAATTTCAAGATTCTAGATCAACGGGAAGTACCCTATGAATTTCGCTAGGTAAACGACCGGCGGCCAAGCTGAACGCTTGCCAGAGGGTCATGGCCATCCGGATGGTGCGGGGATACCGCACGATCTCCCGCGAAGCGGCGAGCCTCCTCGCTGGCCTGCCACCGTGGGATCTGGAGGCAACAGTCCTTGCACGCATGCACGATTTGCGCGTGGAGATGCAACGCCGGGGCGAAACTCCGCTGCCGCGACAAGTCGCGGCATGGCGGACAGAGTTCCGGCGGGATCTTAGGGTGGCATGGCGACTGCGACTGTCGCAACCCAGTGCTGGGCACGCCGTCATTGAGGCGGTTAGGCCCCTCTTTGAGGAGTGGTTGGAAAGAGGTCACGGCGTCCTCTCTTTCCGTGTGACGCAGGTCCTCACCGGACACGGTAAGTTCGGGAGGTTCCTGCATCGAATCAAGCAGGAGAGGACGCCCGGGTGTCGCCACTGTGTGGACCGCCCGGAGGACACGGTGGAGCACACGGTAGAAGTGTGCCCCGCTTGGGCGGAGCACCGCCGTGTCCTCGTGGAGACTATCGGGAGCGGCGACCTCTCGCGCCGGGCCCTGGTTCAGGCCATGGTCCGGAGCGAGGAGGGTTGGCATGCGGTCGCCTCCTTCTGCGAAGCAGTGATGCTCGTGAAGGAGGCTGCTGACCGCGAGCGCGTGAGGGAACGTTCCTCACGCCGCCGCCGCCGAGATCCCGATCCCGATTTCCGACCACCGTAGGCGCGGGTTCGCGGACGGCGAGCACTGGGTAGCTCGCTGTCCGGCAGTCTGGAAATAATCTGGACCGAGCCCAGTCGTCAACGGCGCGTTCTGTTCCACGCGCGCCTCAAGGAGATGTCAGCAAACTGTAGGGGCCCGGTAGGGCCGAAGCCTCTGGGGGGAACATGTGGTATTCCTAACGGTTGATACCGAGTCCCCCCCAGAACGAAGGCAACGAAGGAACGGGGTAGGGGTTTAGTCAGTAAGAGTCTGACACGCCCTCCCGCTCCGCCCAAGAGCGGGGGAAGTCATTCTGATGATTCCCCTACCAGGAAAAAAAAAAAAAAAAAAAAACCCTATGAATTTTGATTCCTTTGCCAGTGTCGAAATGTACGTTTTTTGCAACGTAAACGGGCGTGTCTTTTTCCCCGTCAAGTTACAAGTTTGATTTTTGCACAGTTTCAAGAGACAACGGATTTGAGTATTTAGTTTTAATTTCAACTTGATACCTTTACGCGTTCCCGAGATAAAGAGTCTTGATAGACAGACATACAGACAGTCGGACGACAAAGTGATCCTATAAGGGTTCCGTCTTTTCGTTTTGAGGTACGGAACCCTAAAAAGAGCCAAAGAACAATAGTAATGAATCAAAGCAATATTGTTTAGATTTAGCAGCGTATCGCACACAATCGGATGCGATCACGTGCGTGTGTAATTTGTCGGCGGTGCGGCACGGCACGGTAAAAGTTAATGACGTGAAAGTATCGATAGCGATAGCCACAGGTGAGCGCAGGTGAGCCACGCGCTCGCCGCCACCGCGCCGCGCTAAACTTGCTAGTCTGCAGGGGTTAGTGGACACTCAATAGTTTAGTGGTTGTGTGGATGAACGGACCAAGTACTGGGTTTGATTTCAAGACGTTTCTTCCTGCTAGTTTCGTGATAGAATTTTATTGTCTGGACCTGACATAAACATCTTGTGGGCCATGCAACACCTTGACCTTATTTTTCCCCGTAGCCACTGGCCTCAAATCTGTTAATGCGGAATAGTCCCTTAAAATAGATACCTACGTGAATACAATACAATTGGTAGATTGTAGGTTGCTATAATAACATCTCTGCCCAAACGTTTCGGGGAAAAAGGTAACGTAAAGTTTATTTTCTCTTGTTCACGAGAATGACAAGAATTTCTTAATTTTCACACATTATTATGTAAAGAATATACAATAAAGTTACGCCCACAATATTAACTCACGTCGCAGTAATTACAACGGACAAGGAGGGCCCAGAGTATCGGAAGACAAAAGAAAACATTATAACAGTGGTTTTGTATTCAAGAGGAAATCCGAGGGAAATTAAAAGAGGTCCGAATCGTTCCCTGGGGACGTGCGAGGCCCGATGTAGCGATAAATTGGGCGCGTCCGTCGCGCGTTTTACGGCCCCGCCCGACCGTCCCGTTTGTTACCTCGCGAGTGACGTCACTGACGGTTACATGTGACTCGCGCGCCGCCTGCCGGTACTCGGAGCAGATTGCAATGTCACGCCGCCCTCATGAAAAACTGAAAAAGAATTCCAAATCATCTGTCGTCTATTTGCATGCAATTTGCTCTATACTGTCAACGACATCACGACAATATATCACAATAAATATTGTAGCAACAACATTTTTTTTTAAAGTAAGCATGGGTTTTTTCTAGTTCTTCTCCATAAGAAACGACCAATTAGAACCGTGCGTTAGTAGTCCTTATCTATATACATATATTTTTCTTAGTTTTGCTATTCTTTTAAATAAGGCTTTTTTTATAGGCTTGTCGTGTAACAGAGAACTGGACACCCAGTTCTCTGTTACAATTTTCCAGTTGTTCTCAGCTCTTCTTGTGCTGTTTTATCAGAAAATGTAGGTTTGACAAAGACCCACCTAGTATAAAGGGATCATTATAATAACTTATTTTACTCATTCATCCGTGGATGTAAACCAGTCTCAGTTCTTAACAGCACGTAGAAGAAGGATCTTCCATTACGTCATTGAATTTGCTGAATCATATGTGAGACTGTTCTGAAAAGAATCGGCAGAACACGAAACCTGATCTTCAAAGTTCGTCACACTTGTCACTTATTATGAAGGATGCTCAAAGATAACCCGCGATACTCAATCAGAGTCAAGCTGTGTGATGATAAAAAATTATTGGTTGGGAGTGTAATACTTAGGTATTTATTTACGAAATTTACATCTACAACTCTATCAGTTCGTCTTACCCGATTGAATGGTTACTTCATCTTAAAGCTATTTTAATCAATATAAAACTTGCAAAGTGCAATAAACCTAATAGAAAATTTGAATTTCGCGGGTATTTTAGTATAAAACACGATATAAAACGAGTGCAGCAGTGTCTGACTGTAAGGCTACAGACACAAAGTTAGCGGGCAGCGTAGCGGCATTAGCAGCGGCGACGACGCGTTCCGATTCATAGATTTATATGCAGTTCCATACAAATCTATGAATTCGAACGCGCCGTTACGAAGACAGCGGCACGGGGAGTGGTGATGAAGCGGTGCCCACGCGTCGGCACTGGCGTAGTGTTATGCTCTAAAGTTATAAAAAATAATATGGAACAGAACTACTAAAAAATTGTGTCTGAAACATGTATTGGGATTGAAAGTAGTATTAGTGAGAACAAAATATCCCATTAGTTCTACCGACGGAACAGGTAGAACAAGTGGGAAATAGAGAATCCCAGTAGTTCTACTATTTTGTTATACATAATACCGTAGAACTAGTGGGAAAAAAAAACCCAGTAGTTCTACTATTTTGTTATACATAATATCGTAGAACTAGTGGGAAAAAAAATCCCATTAGTTCTACCGTACTAGTGGGAACAAACCAGGCATTTCGGCATTTTGAGGAGCAAATTATTCCGCCGATATTTGATAGGACACCGATTTGGAATAGAAAATATTTAATTTATACTCCTTCTGCTATAATCATAGAATTAATCGGGGCATTGATCTAATCTTCATAATTCCCATAAAACTCACTTTTTTTGTTTCCTAGTCTTGTTGAAGTACCGTGTTACCCCAGTTAATGGGTTGTGGAGGTCTGGTAGGCAGCCGCTCCTCGTAAAATACTGGTATTCAGCTAAATCCGGCTTGACTGGAAGCCGACTCCAATATAGTTGGGAAAAGGCTAGGCAGATGATGAGTCCGGTTGAAGGAATTAACTTCTTAACCCACACTAAATCTAATATTATGAAGAAATTCGTATAACGAAGATTTCGCCGGTGTTCAGGCATTTTGTTCGCGAACCCACAAATCTATCTTCACACAACACTTCACCGCTCTTGCTAGCTTCGTGACCACCGCCGCCGCTCCGCTCCGCTGCCCGCTGACTTTGAGACCATGCCCTAAGAGCGTAGCGCGCGTAGTCTGTGGAGCGCGACGTGACACGCCACACGACAACCAACACTTTGTTATTAGCTATATGAAATTTATCTTGTGCACTTGCTTTAAAAATACTTCACTAGTGAGGAATTGGCCTAATTTCAAGTCAATTATAATATATTATTATATTCGAAAACTTTCAACAACACCATCTAGTCCTAAACTAAGCAGTAAAAGTTATGTTTGCATGAACGGAAATCATTGAATTCAAGCGCACGCTCGAAGTATGTGTGAGTGAGTGAAGAGCACACGTGTCATATTAGTCGACGTGGGGCTGGCCGCGCGCGCCGCACATACCTGGTGCAGCAGCCGCCGGCGCCGGCTAATTAGCGCGCGCCGACCTGATGCACGCGCTAAATACTCCGCACATTTCAGATATTCGCACTTAACCCTCCAATGCGCCCCCCCCCTCGACCCCCTACTGTCGTCGTCGCTATTCTATTGCGAGTTTAGTTCGCTCCAAACTTGGCCGCTTTTAAGCCGGGACTCGCTTGGCTTTAGGAAATTTACTAGTTTGAGCTATATTAGACCGGTATACAAGGATAAGTGCCTCCGCTAAACTGCTGAAGTTGTTAACAGGATTTCAAAGGTTTGCAATTTGGTATGCGGTTTCATTAAGCAGCTAAATACGATTTCCCGGCGTACTCATACATATGGGAGTATTTAGCATACTCAGTTTGTTGTTCGAGAGAGAGATCCACGTTTTTGAGAGCGTTGATATTGCGAAATACATTCGTTATTTACTGCGAAGGTAAAGTGAAATAATACGATGAGTAAACACGACGAACGTGCAGCAAAAACAAAAACAAATGAACACTTCCTCCGTTGTCGCGCGGTGAGATTTATCACCGGCAGGTGACCGGACCGGCGCCGCGCGGCACGGCTCCGGCGCTCCGGCGCGGCGGCGCTCCGGCGCTGCGGCGCGAGCTATAAAACATAACCCATGACGAACTTTAACGAACTGTCGATTGTTTTGAGACGGCGGGACTTCCATTAAACCGACTCGCCAGAACTTCTCTGTCCCCAGTTTTAATTGAAAACGTCGTAAAATCTATCGCAGACAGACGGCAAAGTTGTGCCGGCCGGCCGGACTCCATATAGTTCTAATTACAAAATTCAAATCGCGCTTAAACCAACCGAGTTGATTACGGCGAGTGTCGGCGTGTAATTTGGGCATTCCTCGGCAAGTCGGCACGTCGCAGCGCCGCGCCGCACCGCACCGCGTCGCACCGCGCGGCGCTGGCGCGCGGCCAGCTGCGGCCGAGTGCACCTCGGCGCGTCTCCGCACAGATAACACAGAGTCACAGTTCTTTCCGCTGCACAACCTCATTCTCAGATATTGTTATTAGCCTAGCTTAGCTCCTACTAGTAAGTAGAAACCATTATTATTCAAATGAAACTAAAACTTGTAAGTAGTAGGTTCCATCTGGCTCCGTCACAGTTTTCTCGTTTCGTTCGATATTAAGTAATGCAATTTCGCCGTAGAGTGTAACGTAGAAAGGAAAATGTATAAATCTTATTTTCTTAGTGGTTAAAATAAAGTGGCTTCCTCTCATTCCTTTCTGTGTGCATTCGTATCTCCGAATTAGTGCTTTAAAGAGAATCCTCTGCAAGATAAAGCGTTTAAAACTTGTCTGAGGACGCAGTAAATCTCACATGTTGCACTGTTAATAATATACACGGAGTGCAGCGCGCGGCATCTTCTCGCCGGCCGAGCGTCTCCGGCGCGCGTGCGGCGCGGGCGCGGTGCGGGGCGGCGCGCGCGGTGCCGGACAGGGCCGCGCGGGGCGATCGGCGGTTCATTTAAAGCTATTAGAACCGCTTCAGTAATTACCGACTCAGTTTATAACACCATTTTAATTTAGATTTATTCATAGTGGAATACTTATACTGCTCTCTTTGCAGTTGTTAGTAGAAATTAAGATCATAGCACAGTTTTTTCTGGTGCTTTTTTTAATTAAGACTTTGCACCTACTTAACGTTGATAAGAAAGAGTCTTTGTGTGACAAGTTCACGTGGGGCACACACAGCTAGTGTGAGCGGAACTGGCTCATTAGCGGCATTCCACCCGCCGCGACCCGCGCGCCCGCAGCGGCTGCAGCGCTGCACGCCCGCGCCGCAGCGCGGCGGGCGCGACACACTTAGCGCTGAATAGATCATTAGTTAATAGGATCATTTCATTAGACCTACTTACGGCTGCCACTGAAGGGAGCTTTTCTTTAGAAGCTTCATTAAATTAGAGGCAATAGAGAAACTTCACAGTTGATCGTATTCGTTAGGTTGCTAACTTGGTATCATGGTGTAATGTGAAATTATTTTATTGAATCGCTCTACCATTTGCGAATCTTGGGTATGAATTATACTGTTATGACAGCGAATATTAAAAAAACGCATCTGGGAAACTAGATATTTTTCTTACGTTTATTCGTACACTGTATACGTGTATACGTATACCACTGTATACCTACATATATTATTTATATTTTTAAATATAAAAAAAAACTATTAATAAAAAACATTTAAAAATATATTAATATTAGCCCACCGGTATCGGGAATAGGGTCCAAGCTACCGGCGGCGGTCAGGGCTCTAGGGACGGGAACCTCCTGACAATGCGAGCCATGTCCAAGAGTACTGCCTTCGGAGTCAAGCCCCTGATCCAGCCGCCTAACGAGAGCCTCCTAAGTATTGGTCGAGGCTCTTGGCTATTAAACCATTACCGGACACGACTATCGGCACAATGATCGCTGAGTCCACTTCCCACATGTCGACAACCTCGCGAGCCAAGTCAATATATTTTTCTTATTATTATCTATTTATTCGAAAAAATAAAGTAGTTAATATTATTGCTTAATTAGCGTTAAATTCGACCATTGCCACAAAATACTATTGTTGGTAAGCCAGTATTTGTTTCAAAATGTAAGGTTTTCTGTAGGATTTACGAGTAGATTTTCCACAGATTTTGTTATAGCTAGAATAAAGTTTGTTTAAAAAATCCTCGAGTTGATCGTGACGTACCTGAATGTTTCATATGAAGGCATTTATTAAAATATCGCGTGGGTTTTATTTATTTTATGTTTTTTGGTTTATTTTGCTGATAAAATGTTGAACCATATTCTTATCCAGGCAAAGTGCAGCATACTTGGAACATCATTTTGTTTTTCGAGAATAAGTCGAAAATTAATGGAGTCCGGTGGTTAATGATTGCTTTAAATTACATCAAACTTAATAATAAAATAACGAAATTTGATATGTATATTTGTTGTTACTTTTTGCTCAAACGACTGAACACATTTAGATGTATTTCCTACGTCCTATTCTAGTAGGACATAGGATATTTTTTCTCCTGGCAATATATTTTCATGAGATAATTTTCGACTTTTAAAAATACAAATCTTATTTACAAATAAATACAACCGACATGTAAAGGACAAGCTAAAAATAATTTTGATTTCGGATTAGTAGTATTTTTAGTGTTCATTTTTTGTTAATACAGCATAGTCAGGCGTTCATAGAACTATCCAAGTATTTCAAATTACTTGTAGTATTCTAAATGCTGCCTTTCCTCAACCTATCCACTCCTGTACAATTTTCCAATAGATACTTTTTACTATATGTTAGAAAAAAATATTTGTACACGGCCTTTCCCAGAATAAATACAATTGATCTAATTCATTGATATTTTTTCTGGGAAAAGCAGTTTGTTGAAACTTCTTTCATGACTCCATCTGTATGGTTTTATGTTTTCACAAAAAAATGTGATTTTCAGAGTCAATACACACTGAAAATCCCCGCAATAGATTAAAAAATACCCGAAACATTTACCATAAAACAGCAGTGTACTCGAAAGTACCTACTCCATGCTCAACACTATCTACGAAATCGCTTTACAAACCGGTGCTAGGAGCGGTCGAGAGCGCGGGGCACGCGGGGGGGGGGGCGCGGGCGAGCAATCTAAGGTGCACAATAAAGTTAATCTCCTGGCCACACATCAAGTGCCACTCTACTACACGCCACACTGATTTAACGCTTATTATTTCCTGGAAGAAAAATTTGATGTACTTACCAGTCATTTGAACCTTATTACATAATATTTTCATTATTAGTTAAATGAGAAATATTAAGTAGGTTTGTCAGTGAAGTCATCAGTACGGAAGCTTGAGAACGAATGAAAGTTACACATGTCACTTTGACAGAATCTGGTCTGACTGGCACGGACCGAACGGATAGAAGTTGCGACCGCAGAAGAGCGGGGCTGCCCTGGTTGGAGGCTTTGATTCTCGTATTAAGGCCCCCACTGGCGAGTCCGGTTAGGTAGTCGACAACATCCTAGGTTGACCTGAAAGGCCAGACTCAAAAAAAGGGGGAGCGGCGGCTCTTTCCTTAGTCGGCAGCCGTGCGAACCACATCTAAATGTTACCATAAGACAGTCCCCCGAATAGTCTGTTGACTGTCTCACGGCTCGTTGTAAAAAAAATTACATTATAGGTACTCGTATTACAGTTTTGTAATCTGAAATAGTCTGTTTATTGCTCGATACCCACTCATCGCCCACAAATTAGAATCTCTGTAAAGGGTTTCTACTGTGATCGGCATCCTGATCCGACAAATATATTTTTTCTGTTCAAAAACAATTAATTTGTGGAGCTCTATTATTAAAATTTTGCCAAACATAACTAGCATCTCTAGTAACATATTATATTGTGTATTAAATAGGTCGGTATTATAAGGCGCTACCTCACTGACACAGATACTAACTACAATAAGACCACCTCGTCAGGGCTTCAATTAGCAATGTGTGTAACACAAAGGATATGAAAATACACTTGAACAAATACATGTTCCCATAAATATATCGTATAGAACTTGTTTTGCGCGGTATATTAATAACAAGTCCAATTCCCAACAATTGATTTGCCAACGTGACACAATGATTCCGCTGCGGATTCAATCCTCTTTCATGGAGTCCACCGCATATCGACTGAATAAGCAATCAACACGCGCGCTCGCATTTATTCAATGCACTTTTTAATATGCGCTGGTCGGTAACAAAACTCGCTGTTTGCGCCCATCACTAAATTGGTACGGAGCGGCTGCAGTGAGCGGAGTGAGCGGAGCGGTGCGAGCCGAGAGCGCTCCACTCTAATACGCAGTTAGTATCGCACTAGTGCAAGTATGCGCCACTCGGAGGCTACGAGAGCGCTTCAACTCGCTCTTGAGGGCTGCCCCAGTGGCCCGCTGCCGTGTGTTGTGGCGAGATACCTTTATTACATTCTCATATGTACACAATACATTTAAAAACTAACAGAACCATTTGTAACTAAATATAGGAATATGGGATTATGATTACAATGAATTGTTGCAAGAGAAAAGTTTATCGTTGAGAACCATTTCAATTTAATTTACGTAACACAAATCAGTGGAAGCAAGCACTACACTGCGACTATTGTATCGCGAGGCAGCCCTACCGTGCTACCCCAGGAGCTCTCCGCGCAAATTAAAACCGAGTCTGATATTTATTTTTAAACGCTCCCCTGCGCCCCGCGCCCCGCGCCGCACCGCCGCCGCACCCTGTACCAGCCGTCACTATTTGTACACTTTCCACTTTTCTCTTATATTGTTTAATTAGAACGAACAAAAGGCCTATTTAAATCTCAGTGAGGACCGGGATTTCTTCATTTGTTTGATGGCTTCAACTCTGCAGCTTGTAATCGGTGCATCTCCAACATTTAATTGCGACTACCTTTTATTTTACTTTGTTACATTTCCGCTGCTGGCGCAGTTTGTACAGTGTTTAAGAGGAATTTACTTCGATAATATTGTCGTTTGTTTAAATATAGCGCTCTTTCTGAGGAATTCTTCCGAAACACTTTTAAACTGTCGAATATAATGCCACCTCTTGTATGTATGTTACGAGAACAGCTCTCTCTCCCGGTATCCCGGAGAATGGCGCACTCGTCAGGATTTGCTCACGTCCCCTGTGCGCGGGTGACTGGGTGTAAAGCGTAAGTAGTGTCGCTAATTTAGTCTCAGAGTGAGAGCCTCTCGGGATGCACTCCTGCGCTAACGAGTCCCGGCCACCTCGCGCGCGACACTGCACGCCGCCCTGCACCGCACTATCAGTGCAACAACTCAAACCACTTACCTGAAACAAAACTATTTGGGGTTGGATTGAGATAGAGATAAAGGATGAGATAAGAGATGAAAGTCAGTTTAAGGTTAATAAATTCCCTGTATTGTCTGTTTCCACAAATATCGAAATCTTATAAAATATTTATTTGCAAGACTGTTGTGGTCATACATTTTATTTAGATTCATAGACACAGCCATTCAAACCTGAACGGTTATTGAATGACAAACTTGTGGTGAGGATAATTTTGAATATGAATGCAGATGACAAGAATAGGTGAAAATTAAAGACAGGATGGCTGACCTGCATGATACAGGTGTGTGACTCTAGAAATTTAGAAAGAGGATGACTGCTGAAATGATGACTAATAGAGAATTGAAGAACCAAACATAGTTCACTGACAAATAAACTGGATTCATGAGAATATCTTTGACCGATTTAATCTTGAATACGATAACTGGTTCAATCATGCCCTTGGCCAGATTAAAACAGCGACACACGTGGGCTTACTGCGTGCGGCGTGACAGTGGCTGTCATTACGCGCGCTAACTACTCTGATCTGTCTCGGCGCGACGTGATAAAGTGACAGCGGCTGAACGAGTGCTCCTCGTGCCGACACTCGGACACAAGTGTCGCGGCGTATCCACACAATCTGCTGCATACGCACACTGATTCGACAAAAGATGTACCAGAGAAAGGAAGACATCAAAGCTTAATGAAAATTATAAAGGAAACCAGCTCTCACCTAAATCTTAGCGGTCTGGTTAGGTTCACACCAAAACAAGCGTCTCACGAGTACCTGCTTGACAATTCAGGTATTTCGCTAAAAGGCAACTTCAAGCCAAGAGAGTCCTTGATATTTAGCGACCTAACTATTTGAACTTATTAAAATAATAACCCTACAGTTTAATTAGTCGCTGTTGTCAGTGAAGCTCGACGCGGAGAGTGGGGGGGGGGGGCGGGGAGGGGGCGACACTGATCAAACATAACTAGGTTTTGTAATAAATTAGACGTGGTTACATAAACCCTTGAAATGCCGTAAAATAAACTTTTTATTGCGCATAAAATTAATGACAAGATAGTTGCAATGTTCGACAGATGTCAATTTAACGGCCGCTCGAGGGGAGCGCGGTGGTGTTATTGAGGGGAGCGCGAGGGACGCGGTACCTGAGAGAACAAAGCCGCAAGTATTCTGACTAATCTTAATTGGGAGGCCTTCGTGAAATATCTCGGGAAGAGGCTTGATAACGTTGACTCAGGAGTTTGTTATGATAACAAAACTTTGTTAAGAACAAGATAGGTATACTATCTACCTACCAAGGCTGAACTGTACGTAGGAAATTTCCTTTTAGCAAGAATTCTTTAAAAAACAAACGGTTGTTCTACACACAGGAGTAAATCCTAAATGACTCCTCTATCGTGGATGCCTTCACAAACGTGTAAAATATTCGTAGCATACACAAGATACATGCGGAATAACTACCTGTAGGCTCTACAAACATTTTCTCCATGCAGGAGGAGGATCAAACCCGCGACACTCATTGCATCAGCCAATCGCTCGACCACTGTGCCAACCTTAAGTCCGGACTAAGCTTTTCACCTTGTCGTTTAAGCCGCGTACATCGAAGGACTGGAACAATTTGCCTGTTGCGGTTTTCCCGTTCGATTATAATTTAGATGTCTTCAAAGCTCGCGTGAATAGGCTTAATTCACTAGTGCGCCTTACTATCAAGGATTGCATTACTATTTGCCATCAAGGTGTGGTGGGATCGCAATAAAACACTAGTTTATAACAAAAAAAAAAAAGATATTATTATTTTTAGTTAAATTCTGTTCTTCTTGCAACTAATACAGTTAGCAAGTAAGTAAGCTGCTTCACTAATAGTCCGAGGCACGCGGCCGCAGTACGGCGCACTAGCACTGGCTCCTGGCGACTCTGGCACCCTGGTAGCTGGCAGCGCGCCAGCTATTCATGGCGAATATTTAACTAATGTCCGCCTAATCAAGTGACACGGTACAGCCTACACGTTGTTCCTAAGAGTTATGATTTCCTGGTAGGCCGGACTCGCCTGTATTGTTGGGGGGGTGAAGAAATTAATGGACTCATAATCATAAATTATTCTAGTGACGGCAAGTTTGTTTCTTGTTGTTGTCAACAGTCAGGGAAGGTTATGACGTTATAAGAACATGGCTGGCCTGGCTTGTATGAATGTCAGCTTTCGGAAGAGTCAAGTCAAGGGAAGGAGGTTGAAAGCGTAGCAGATGTAAAGCTTTTTACAACAGTTCTAAACTACTCACTGATACAAATAATGAAATAATTATTGCTCCAAAATGTTGACTAATAAAACGGCAAACTAAAACCAACAATAAGTAAAGCGTGGAGGTGTCGAGCGCGACTAGTGGCGGCGCGCGGCGGGGCTCGGACGCGCCCTAATTAAATTATATTTATTTGCGAGCACCGCCTCTTAATGAAAACGGCCGCAATTTGGAGCGGCCAGATAAAATGGAGCACCTCCGTAGATACTTTAAAACGTAATAAATCCCAATGAAATACGACTAATTAGACAATGAAATGTAACTGTCGTCGTCGTGATCGAGTCGACTACGCAGCTGTCTGCGACGCGTCGCACAGCACCGCGACGTCGCTCTACTCAGGATGCATTTCTTCACACGAGTGATTCTTAAAGCTAGATTGCGGAGTTACTCGTGCGCGTGTGTGTAGCTTATTGCTAACTATTGCTGTACTAAACCTACGTGTGTAGTATAGGTAGCTACTAAATAATGTATGTTAATTAAAACACCTCTTCGCACTACAATGTTTGTTTCATAAGCGTGGTCTTGCTCGTGAAACCACTGATATTTCTTACGTCTTCGTTTACACTCTCACCTATTTTAACTTAAATAGCACTGAAATTCTTTTACTGAAATACAACTATTTTAGTTTACTTAGCACAGTTATATTAGAAACACTATATTGTACGTTTTCCCTTATTCAGAAGTACCTAAATCTGAAGATTGGACTCAATTCTATTACAGTCTGGCTTTGTGCACAGACTAATAAGTAATTTGATTATATCCTAACCTAAACAAATGATTCATCATCAATTAAAATGTATCCAATAGCACTTTTTTGTTGTCTCTATTAAGTTGTCTAACAATAATGAGATCAAGCGGAACTTAATGCTCTAAATTGGCAGTTCCGTAAACTGCTGACTGAATACCGAATGGATCACCCACGGTTGTCGGTGATGAGACTGCACAGGCCACGGAAGTATTAAGGTTGAGGCTTTTTAAATGCTAAGATCTTGCACAACCGCGAGGTTTGCAATCTTGGGGAATTTCCTAGCTGACGACATAGGCATGCATTGACATGTAGTGGCAGTGCGCAAGGGACACATCCCGTTCTACTTGACTAACCCGAACTGGCGTAAACCTATAGCACTTGACTCTAATACCACATACAATAAGTATGTGAAAGTATAGCAGATTAAGGAATGTCAAGGTCATTTCACTTTGTTGATGAGTACCACGTAGCCTGGCAGTGTATCAGTGACCTCTTGGGGAAACCCAAGGTTTTCTATGCAATTATGGAGGAAATTATACTGAAGAATAACTATCCGAGATTTATTGTAACGGACGGTACGGTTTACATCTGCCAATGCTACCGGACGGGAGAATCAATTTGCCACATATGTTGCTTGGTGGTACTTTTTGTCTACAAGTCTGGTGGGTTTCCAAAAGAAAATATTGTCCCTGAACTGTCCAGGGGAGACAAAATTTTAAAAACTACTTTGAACATTTTCTTGTAGCTACGTAGGAATCGCAAGTTCTTTTTAAACTACTTCTCTGCTGATTGAATTTCGTAGTAAATGTGAATGTTGCTCGCTGTGCGGCTGCTGCGGCGGCTACTCAATGAGCCCTGATTGCGCGAGTCGCCGCGAGCCGCCGCGACCGCGCGAGCACACAACTCCATTAGCACCGCGGGGCGGGATTAGCTGCAAACGACTCGTGTCCTGTACACTCACCTGGCGACAGAGTTTCTAACTTGAATCAAGTTGTCATCTGTTTAAGGACTGAACGATTCAGGAGAATTAGCAAATCTTTTTAGTCTCAACTTGACAAATGCCACCTTAGTCTGTACAACAATTGGGCACGCTATAATTATGGTTATAAGTCCCC